>WAAE01013397.1:273996-642609 GCA_013400495.1 Nicator chloris
TTTTCCCTAGATGCAGACGATCATGTAATGATATCCCATTCACAGGTAGCCATGCTGGCCATCAGCTCTCCATGCTCACAGCAGCTGTAAGCCTGCACAGAAAGCCCAGGTGACCCAGACATCTGAAGCAGATGAAAATCCAGGGGGAGGTGGGGTGGGCGGGGTCAGATCTGATCCAGTGACACTTGCATCCTCCTTTATTATTCACCCACTGACTGCCTAGAAATCCTTTGTAAATGGGATAATTATACTGCTCTTCAGCTCCGGTGTTTTCATTTTAATGCTCCTATGTCTTGCTCACCCCCATTTACTGAAATGTCACTGGTTTTTTAAGAAGGGAAGTTAAAAAGCTGTCACAGAAACTGAGGCACCCAGGAAAGTTCAAGATATTCCCTCTCTGGGAAACATGAAGCAGAAGAAAAATGAAGAACAGATCTTGCAGCACAGTTTGTATTTCCCATTATTATTATTTGCACTCTCTGCATGTTGGGTATTGCAAGAAAAAAACAGCTCTGAAACATCTCTTCATTGCTCCTCAACAGGCTAGTTGGTCTCATTAGTCAGCCAGACACTCTTACTATTTTCACCTCCTTGCTTTGTTTACCCATGATAGCATGATTGAATACATATCTCCCTTACCGTGCAAGTAGGTGTTATAATTTATGCTTTGTTTTCTTAAATAACCTCCTACAACAGACTCCTTCCTCTTCAAAATACAATCTCCACCGTGCTTGTATATTTTCACAGGCACCAGCTGAGGTACCACTCATGTTGTCATTGCTGTAACCCCTGCAGACTAATCCCAACACAAGAAGGATGTGGACCCATTGGAATGAGTCCAAAGGAGGCCACAAAGCTGATCCCAGGGCTGGAGCCTCTCTGCTCTGGAGCCAGGCTGGGAGAACTGGGGGAATTCACCTGAAGAAGAAAAGGCTCCAGGGAAAGCTTAGAGCCCCTTTCAGAGCATAAAGGAGCTCCAGGAGAGCTGGAGAAGGACTTAGGACAAGGCCTTGGAGGGACAGGACACAGGGAATGGCTTCCCACTGCCAGAGGGCAGGGATAGATGGAATACTGGAAAAAAATTCTTCCCTAGGACAGTGGTGAGGCCCTGGCACAGGGTGCCCAGAGAAGCTATGTCTGCCTCATCCCTGGAAGTGTCCGAGGCCAGGCTGGACAGGGATTGGAGCCAGCTGGGAGAGTGGAAGGTGTCCCTGCCCATGGCAGGGGGTGGGACTGGATGGGTTTTGATGTCCCTTCCAACCCAAACCATCTTGTGATTCTGTAAGAGAGGCAGCCTTGCTAAAACTGGGCAGGACTTTCTCAGGACTCACTGAGAGCTGCCTGTCAGCCACAACCTTGATGTAAGAACCAGACTGAGGGGCTGTGGGGAGACAGGAAGAGTTCAGTCTTTGAACTTCTTTAACCCTTGTCCTTTTCATTGAACCTTTTGGGAGAAGAAATCCTTGTCTGTCTGGAATAGAACAGAAATCATGTCTATCTGCCAGCCCAAATTGTACGGTTTTTAGCCCATTCCAAACCTGAGTGTGCACTGACAAGTTTATAGATGAAAATAATAAAATGTCATCCTTCAAACCAGTGATTCTTTACCACTGAATACTACATAGAATTTTATCATTGTGTTTTGCACGTGTCTGCCCACAGCAACTTCAGGTTGTAGCACTAATGCTGATCCGTGATTTTACTGTTTTACAGTAAAAATTATCATAATTACAAAATTACAACAATCTTCATGATACAGTACAAGAATTTCCAAACCAGCAAAAATTATCGACCTTTGTAGAAGAAAAAAACGTTACTTCAGAAAAAAAATTACTTGACAATTACTGCTGAATAAAGCAGAGTAAATAGAGGAGGCCTAGTACACTGTACTCACTACTGGATACACACTTCTCAATCAGGTCTGCTATTTCCCAAATGCATGGATAGTATTTACATTACAGATTAACTATCCTTGGAGTGAAAACATTACAAAACCTTGTCACTAGGTAAATATCTTTAAGCTAAATGTTCAAGTTAAATTTCAAACTCCTTTGTCCAGTTCATTATGTCCTAGTGGACAATGTTTTTCTGTTAAATATCTTTCTGAATTGGTTTTGCTTTGGTTCATTATTCCTAACCAATCTCTTGAGGAAGTTCACAAGATAAGGACTTAGCATGCCTTTCCAAATACAAATGCCTCTCTTAAACTGTGCTGTCATAACAGTCACGAGGTCTCCCAGTCCTGTTAGTGTGCATGTGGTGAGGAACAAGAGAAATATTGTACTTACAAGTTTGGGAACTTAAAAATACAAGCACAGCTGATCACAGGCTCTCTTAATTCAATTGCCCCACACAGCCTGCCCAGAAATGACCTGCTCTGTCACAGAAAAGTGCAGAGACCCGTGTCAGAAGCAGACATAAAGTACCTTTAGTTCCCTTCACTTTCAGGTGGAGTCACTTGACCTCCTCAAGAGGCCACTTAACACTGCTTGTGTATAAAATATGCTCAGGTTTACCCACAGTTTGCTGTCTTGTAACGTAACCTCCTCAATGCATTCAAGGAATGAGAAAAAAATGTTGCCATAATAAGGCAGAATCCTTTTTCTCTGATAGAAAGACCTAGCAAGTTTATATTGCTTCAGCAATATAAGATAGTCTGGACTCCACTAAAACTTTTGTAACCTAATCTACTTTCATGGGGTTTGTTTGTCCTGGAATCTGACCCCTTCAGCCTGTCACAGATCTGTTTTATCAACATAAAATGCCATTAATAATTAGATACCTCACTCCTCTGTCCATGGGAACTAAATTGTGTACCACAAAACATCCTTCTTGCTTCAGAAATCTTTTCATCTCTGTGTTAGTTATCTTTTCATCACTGTCACTATAAAAATGGATATGGATTTGAAAGTGGGTCATGCAAGAAGAAAATATTCCAGAAATGATGCCCCAAGACATAATCAGAACCCTTACATCTTTATATTTCCCTGGGTTCAGTGGAGCTATAGTGACTTAAGTAATTTTTTTCATGGTAGTCAGTGATCAGAAAATACTTCTGCACATTCAGTAATGCTTCATCACTCATTCTTTACACACTATAGGAGTTAATTTTTCAATTTATACTTATGAGTTTGGTCTCAGGAGGTTAGTGGCACTTTCACATATTCATATAAGCTCTCAGTTTCATAAATTTATTGTCATGAATAATTGTCATCACCCAAGAGGGATGTAAGGCCTACCAAGATTTTTAAAAAAATTGAATAACCCTTATCTCACACCAGGGATTTCTTGGTTTTAAGTGTCTCCAATTAATTACTGCTGCCTTGTAGATTCATAAGCTATCCAATATTTCCTGGAGAGACAGAGAGGCAGAATTCCTTCAGAGAAGCACATCCAGAAAATATCACTCACTCACTAAAGAGAATGCTCCTAACTGACTGTGCTAACAGCTAATGTTTCTTACATCTTCAACAACTACAGTCTTGAAAATATTTACAACTTTTTTATCTTCCCTTTCCCACCCCCCTCCCCCCCTTTCTCATGCTGTCATATGAGATCTGACTGTGCATCATTAAGTTTTTGAAATGTCCTGGATATCATTTGGAACTGGGTTGTTCTCATGTGAAATCATTTTAATGGAATTTGAGTAAGAAGCTCTTACTCCATCTACTAAATCTGGTTTGTTTTAGCTTCACCTTTCAAACTGCCAAAATACAAGACATCTCCCAAAAATTTACAATGTATATACTATGAGGTGATACCAAACAAAGTTTGTGCTATGAAGGCTGATCAGTTCCCACAGAAATAAATTTAAAACATTGTGTTGACTTAGTGAAAATTGAATTTGGCCCTAGAAGAGTGAGACTCTGCTTATATGAACAGAGAGAATAAGGTATTTCTTTCACTGTTTAAAGAGAGAATGAAAGTTCAGGAATCTCTTATTAGAGAGAAGGAGAGAGATAAAGGCATAATTCCAGTGAAGTCAGCAGAGATAAATTGATAAAACTGCTTTCAGGTGAAATCTGATGAATGATGCAAAACCAGAGTAGCTGTTACAGCCTCAGGTTAAAACCAAGACACAAAATAGAGATGTTCCACAAGATAGAGACACTGCTGTGTTTATGAACATAAGGACATATACTCAACTCAGCATTTTCATAATTTTCCTTTCATACTTGCATTTATGATCTCATCTGGGTTTCCTGCCTTTGATTTCTTAGCAGTCATAACCTGCAGTACTCTGAGCTTAGGGACTCTGTGAGCTCCTCTGGACTGTGCTTGGAGAGAACACGTTTCAGCACCTGTGAGGCACTGCAGCAGCACTGTCACCTGGACTTTTTAAACTCTTATGCTACAAGTTTCATATTTTGCAAACCATACTTCATGCAGGGCTAAAGAGCTCCCTGAAAAACAAGCCTGCCCACCTCAGTCAAGGTTCAGAGGTCTTCCTGTGCTCTGCATAGTCTTTTTGAAGTTTCTCACGTGTTTTGGCTCCCTTGGATCTTCCAGAGCGAAGGATAGCAGCTGAAAAAGCTGAATTAGTCTGTGTGTGACTGGGCACTTTGGGGTTCCTGCAATGAGCTCTGAAACCCTTTCTGGAGGCTTCCACAGAGCAGGGACCAGGCTGAAGGTGTTACCACCTGGTGGGTGTGAAGTGAAGGGGCACCCACTGCTTCCCTCCTTACCTAAAACTTGGCAGCATTCATCTCTAGTAGGATAGTTCCTGTGTATCTACACCAACCCTGGAACAGAGCTTGGCCTTCAGATGTGGCCAGTCATCACCAATGAAATGCTGAAGTAGCATTTCTAAAAGCTTTAAATTCTTTTATACTTAAAAAACAGCTGTAAACCCATGCAGAATCTGGATTTTTGGAAAACCTTAGAGTCATAGAGTGGTTTGTGTTGGAAGGTGATGTCATGCCACCCCCTACCATGGGCAGGGACACCTTTCACTATCCCAGGTTGCTCTAAGCCCTGTCTAACGTGGCCTGGGACACCTCCATGGATCAAGGGGCAGCCACAGCTTCTCTGGGCACTCTGTAACTGTGCTTAAAGATGAGTAACTTTCTCTACTGAAAATAAAGCTGCTGGGCCTCCAACCAACCTCCAGCCAACTTAAATGCTTTGTCTGTTTAATTGATCTGGTTTTGCAAGTGAAAAAGTGTACTGGATATTAAAGTCCAGCTAGCTTTTTGGTGGGACAGTTTCCATAACTGCAAACTACAAAGAGAGAAAAAAAATTCCCATGTTCATTTTAACACTGAGGTTCTTCATTAAAATAAAAAAATACATTAAGCATGGAATATAAATATTAATTTTAGAAGAAAAGGCAAATGAGGCACTGTTAGTAAAGACAGTGAGTAAGGAAACACAGCTGAGCTGGATTTGATTAATACATTAGGAATGACAAAATAGCCCAAGTAATGTTCAGTTTCCCAGCATTAAGTAACCTTAATTACTTTCTACTTCTCTAATATGTGTTTGCCACAGGGCACCTATCCACCATGTTGAATAGAAAATTTATGTATTTATGTAAGTCTCAGTATCAGCAGCCTCTTTTGAAAAGCAAAGTTAAGGTCATGCAATGTTCTGTATTTACAGTCTACAGCCCACTGGAGCCAGATTCAGTCTCCCACTGAATCCCCAGCCACCAGCCTGAGCCTGGTTAATGTGAGATTTTTTACCCTGGGGAGTGTAATTGCTTTCTGGTCTGTTTGCCACCCATTGAAACAGTGCATTTACCACTTGCTTTAGGTGAGAAAGTGAGTACCAAAATTATGACTCAAGGTCTCTACCAGGTTTTACAGCTGTATGTATTTTTATATATGAACACTTATCTGCTTTTTCCAGAGGCGAGTACTGATAGAAGGAGAGATAATGACTTTAAAATGAATGAGGTAGATTTAGATTGGATATTAGGAAGGAATTCTTCCCTCTGAGTTGGGTGAGATCCTGGCACAGGGTGCCCAGAGAAGCTGTGGCTGCCCCTGGATCCCTGGAAGGGTCCCAGGCCAGCTTGGACGGGGCTTGGAGCAACCTGGGATGGTGGAAAGTGTCCCTGCCCATGGCAGGGGTGGGACTGGATGATCTTTAAGGTTCCTTCCATGACAAACCATTCTGTGATTCTGTGACATTGCCAGGAGGTTGTGGAGAGCAGCAGTGATGAGGGAAGATTTGCTGCTGCCCAACCTTCATCAGCCCAATCTCAGCCAAACCTGAAGCAAGGGCAAAGTGCTCTGAATTCCCCCCTTGTCTATGGCTGGCAATGATTGTTGTGCCTGTGGATGTGTGTGGAGGAGCCAAGGGCTGCACTGGTGCTCCCCAGATGTGCTGTGTCTTTTCCCCCTTCGAGGAGAAGGGTGGCCAGCCCAACACTGCTGTCAGAGCGTCTGCCGTGTCTCTTTAGACAGCCTGCTGCCAGGTGGCCAAAGACCCCAAATGAACTCTAAAAGGATAAAGAGGGATAAAGGAAGAGTTAGCATGAAACATCTGAAACCACATTCTCCTGTTTTCAAATTCTCCATATATTTTCCTGAATGTAAATTATCTGTGGAGGGAAAGAGAAAATGGCTGTTTATAGAAGTGCCACTATTTGTTATCACTATGAAATAAGAGCAAATTCGGAAAAAAGTAAAATTATGAGAGAGGTAGTTAAACCTCACAGTGGTGACATTTCAAACTGTAAATATTGGAATAAAGCAAGCAAGCGAATAATCCCTTTTCATAAAGCATTGCTCGTAAGAGCTGACATTTTCCAGGACCTATTTTAGCACCTTGCTGTATGTCAAATATTAAAATATAAATTTCAACTTTGAAATGTTATGGAAATAACTCCTCACTCACTTGAGGAAAGATGTGACTGTCAAATCAAACCAAACTAATTCAGTAGCATAAACCAGCTTGTCTTCTGGTATGAATGGACTGCAAAGAAATAAGATGACATTTGTATTGAGACAAACAGAATTGGAGTAGGGGGCCAGACTACCTTTCTGGAGGAATCTGATGGATTATTATTTTACATTACATTTTGCCTGTGTTGTATTGAGCCCACTGACCACTGTGCATCCCGTTTTGAGCAGGGAACATCTCAGCTTTATTCATCAGAAGCACTTTTAATATTTACTCTGCTACAACCTAAAGCAGTTTTGCATTTCAAAGGGATTCCTTGTATTTATTCCCTCATTAAACAACCTATTTTTCAGCTGGAGACAGGTTTCATATAGTGAAGTGTTAATATTTAAAACTAACATCTTCTCATGTTGAGAATGTTACCTCCTGATTAAACCAGAGATTCAGCTCAGCTGGACAAGTTACTTCACATCTCTGAGATGTCAGCACTCATAGGATCAGATTGATAGCCGTCTCCTCCATGGAAAGATGGGGTGAGGTTTACTAGTGCTTTGTAAAGTTTAAATGAAGGATATTGATCCTGAGATGTGAGGAAGATCTTACTCTTCCTCCCAAGCCAACATAAAATTCAGGTTTCACAGTCTGAGCTTGGGGTGGCTGAGCTGTGGCCTATTGCCCCACTGACAAGCAGCATGTAGGTGAGCATTTAAACATCAAAGCTCTGACTGGGAAGGGTGAGATGATCCAGGTTAAGCAGCTTCCATGAAGTTTAGCTTTCAGGCTGCACAATGCCCCTTACTTATGAGGCAGAGCAGCTGAGTTGGAGTTTGGCAGTCAAGGGTGGCTTCCTTCAGGCTGTCACCACGCTGAAGGTCAAAGTCCTGCCACTATGATGCTTTTAGGGCTTAGGAGAATATTTTGGTTTTGCATTTGTTCTCAGGAAGTATTTGCACAAGAGTTTATGAGCATGGAAGTGTACAAGAAATGTCTGGATGTAGCACTCACTGCTCTGGGCTGGGTGACATGGTGGGGGATCAGTCACAGATTGGACTCGATGGCTTTGGAGGCCTTTTCCAACCTGAATGACTTGGGGATTCTGTGTTGTTTTCCACAGATGGGGTGTGTGAGTTTATTCTCACACTGCTTTTAAACCTAGGATACCTTTTCCTGTTCACCAGTTATATCTGAGCTACATTTCCAATCCCAAGCTCAAGCAGAACAAGCTAATTGCTGAGACTTGCTGTACACAGAGCTACTAATTGCAATTAGAGTATAACACACAAGAAGGCTGACATTAATTTTGCCATCTGGCCTCCATCAGCTCACATGGACTGGGGCTGTACTCTTCATTTCCCATCACATGACTTCCCTGTGTATTCCATGGTAGTCAGCCTTGAAAGACACCAGTTATAATCTACAAGTCCCATGAAATTTTCATAAATATTCAGCTTTGGTGGTGATCTCCTGAACATCCTGTACTTGATGTTGTCTTTCACCAGGGAGTAATTTTCCTTGATAAACATTGATGAAAATGCAGCCAAAGTTAATTGATACAATTTCCATTTTTCACTCTGAGCATATTTACTCCCAGGTTTGCTCTGTTTGTACATGCCAAGGATCAGTTGTCTTAGAGAAGGACTTACTACTGAGTGACTACAGCATCTTCCCACAGGCATTTGTGACAGGCTCTTCCAGTCAGCCAGAAGTCTTTTGCCAGTCATTTTCAGACTCAAGGATAGCATCAGTCTCATGGTGGGAAACCTCATGAAACTGAAAGCCGCTGTCACTGTCAGCAATCCAGACACCGTCCCTCCCTTTCACACAACAGTGTGATTTCTGCCTGAAGAGATGTTTTCCAGAAAACAGATGTTTCTGTTTGAACCAGGATTATTTTTAAAAGGTACTTTTTAGAAATTTTATTTATCTTTTAGGGGCAGTAGTATCAGGAGCATCATCGTGAAGTCTGGCAGTGTTCCATGCCTCCTAAACGGAACTGATAGCGTTGAACTGACTCTAATCAAAACTCACTTGATATTTAGTGACAAAACCACCTTAACTTGCTTAAAAATAACAGCACAAATTCATCAAGGTTTTTACAACACTTGATACCATTAGTTCAAAACAGGAAGATAAATAGCAGATATAGATGTGTTTTTGTATTGCTTATTGTTTCCGATGGCATCATGTCCGCAGACTGCTTTCTGCAGACATGCCTCCAGCTTACAGATCATTTCCTTGCTCAAAGCCCTCCAAAGATTAGTGACTCTGTTAACCTGGGGTTGTACAAGAGCAGACCTCAGGGCCAGAGCAGGACAGTTGCTAAGTTGGAAATGCTACAGCAAACATGCCTTAAACATATGAATGTGTCACTCTGTTCTTAGTGGAAGTTAAAAAGCGCCATCATTATATTAAGAATTCCAAATGTTTTCAGTTTCCTGCTGTTTTACAGGAAAATCGTCACCCAGCTCCTAAAGATTCAGCAAGTTCCAAAAGCTTCCCTGCAAAATTTCCCGTTTTGTTCTTGTCCATTTGCCAGGCACCTTTGCTGTTTCCCTTTTCCTGTTCTTGCTGTAGCTGGAGGAGCCAACCTGGTTGCATTTACTTTGCATGAACAAGACAGTGCAGGGGTAATCAGACACACAAACCTGCTGGGGAATAGGCAGAGTCAGAGAGCATCAGGAATATCTGAGGATTCAGTTACCTGATCTCATCTTCCACCTCGTGGATCTCTGCAAGGTCAGCTCTGCTGTGCTCTTCCTGCTTTGGGAATTAGGATGTCTGGGCACCTCACATCACTGGACTCATCATGTGTAGGTTACCTGTGATCAAACTGTAAGGGAAATCATCCCTGAGGCACATAAAGGGAAATAAAAGGCAACTTATCTTTTCATTCCTGTTACTGGAATTGTACAGCAAAATAATCCATTTCCTATTCTATGCTGTGAGGGTGGGGAGGCCCTGGCACAGGGTGCCCAGGGAAGCTGTGGCTGCCCCTGGATCCCTGGAAGTGTCCCAGGCCAGGTTAGACAGGTCTTGGAGCAGCCTGGGCCAGTGGAAGGTGTCCCTGCCCATGGCAGGGGAGTTGGGTGAGGTGATCTTTAAGATCCGTTCCAACCCAAGCCAGTTTGGGATTCTGTGATTCTGTTGATGGGATTTTCAAAGCAAATCCACAATTTTAGCATCCAAAGTTGATTTATTTACAATTAAATCCTTAATAGCAAGTGTTTGGAAGTACTTAAGCCTTGAACAAAAGGAAATGCTTCAGGTGCTTATGAAAGGGCTCTATTTTTCACAATTTATCCATCAGCCTTTTTCATTGGAAAAGGCACAGAGTTCATTCCCTTTGCCCTAAAATTTCCAGATCAGGATATGCAAATAGTGGGGCTTGCCTGTCTTGTTCATCATTTGGGGAGAATTTATGCTACTTTACATGAATACTGGGCCATGATGAGGTATATTGCACTCCAAAAATATAAAGAGATGCATAGAGAGAGATCAGTCCCTAGGGATTTACCCTAGAGACAGACTGGGATGTCAGTTAGATGCCTAACGGGATTTTTACCCTCACAGATTCAGCATCCAGTTGTGTTGAGATTTAGGTACCTCATTTTCTTTTCATTAGATTTTCCTTTCAAAATGTGATGTCTGAGTGCCAACTGCATTTCTAGGGATTCAACGATCTCTGGAAATTAGGCTTTAAGCAATTTGCCAGGCAGCACATGGTATGTCAGTGAGCAAGTGCAAGAGCTCTCCAGGCTGCTAGCTGTGGCTCTGTTTGAAGCTCATCCTTGGGCATTAATGACATTTCAGTACATGAGAACATCTAACTGACATGAACAAAAATACTTGTAAATAAAGATATTGAAATACATCCCTATAGAGATATATTATGAAATAATTGTATATATATAAAATAGATATATGGAAAAATGTATCCTTGGCCTCTCCATTCCACATTAAGTTTTATGGAAGAAATAACATATATTTGTAATTTCACCCACAGAGGAAAAAAAAAGGAAAAATTTAAATCAACTTAAATTTTGGTTCTAAGAGACCAAATTAATTTTTTTATCTCCTCTGCAGATCTTATTTGTTTCCTGTAGTGGCTGAACTCTTCCTGTGCATCATATTATTTCCTATTTATTTCTTTTTAATTCAGTCCTTTAGGGCTCTGCGTCCTACACTCCCTCTTATTTTTCATGGAAATTTTTACCACGAAAAAAGAGGAGCAAACAGAGTTAGGGTAAAGAATACTTTATTTAACTTGGCCTCTTCCTGGACCTACATATTTGTTTATGATTTACAAGGATCCTGCTTTTATCCAGGCAGAAAATAGTTGCTAAGCAGCAGCATTGCTTTATAAAAGGCAGAGCCAGGGCTTGATCCTGCCCTGACTTGTGCTTGTGGCTACTCCCTCCCCAAGGGAGGGAACTTAGATATACCTCCCACCTATGCACTAATCTATGACTCTGTACTGCTCAGTGTCCTGGAAATTATATTTGTGTTCTTGTGTGTATTTCTGGGTGCACTGGTAAAAATCAACTTAAAACTTAGTGTCTGCCTTCTTAAATGCATGAATTTACCTAAACTGTGCTGATGGTATGAAGCTGGGAAAATCCACTGATTTTTGCCTAGGAAAAATCCATCTTAAAAACCTTGCATCAGATTTTTGAGTTTCTTGCCAGATTTCGAACACAAAAGTGAAAAGCTTTGAAACAAAGCAGAGAGGTTTGTAATATATACAGAAACTGTCAAGTCACGTCTCAGTCTTTCTTGAATTGTCATGCCTCTGCCATTATTTTTACTAAAAACAACCCTTTCGTTGAAAATTATGCAAGTGTGTGAGGTGCATAAAACTCTAGAAATGTTCAGAGGTTTTGTTCATTAACTCTCACTGTATTTTTATATTTGATCTTGGACACAAGTTGCTTGTTGCTTCTCAGCTCATAAAACAGACCAAAAGCCTTAGAGGAGATGAGTGCAAATATAAGGAGTTTATAAATTTATCATACAAATGTAATAGGATATGAAATGTGTATATCATCTAATCAGTGATGTGACTTCAGCAAATCCAATCTAAACTGCTGTAAAGCCACCATCCCATATAGACCCAGCACTTAGACTCACAGAATCCTTCAGGCTGGAACATCCTTTTAAGATCATCATCCCCCCAGCACAAGGCCACCACTAGCCCACATCCCCAGGTGCCACATTCACACGTGTTCTGAACTCTCCCAGGGACAGTGACTCCACCACTTCACTGGGAAGCCTGTTCCAATGCTTGATCAGCCTTTCCATGACGGAATTTTTCCTAAACGGGGGTGCTCTTACTCTTCAGAGTGCTTTACACACGTTACCTGATTCCCAGTATGGCTCCTGAGACAAGTCCAGTACCTGGGTGCTGGAACCACACGTGGGAAGCCACCCCAAGCACTGCAGTGGCTCATTAGAGTGAGTTGGATTGAGGAGAGGTGTCATAAATTCTTGACTTGATAAGCCTGACAGTAAATAGGCTGGACTTCAACCCCTAAAACTAACTCCTGAAATTCCCCAGGCATGGCACAGATTGCCAGGTGACTTGGGGAATTTGCAGGGATTCTCCACACTCTGTGTGTAATGCAGAGGTCTGTCTCAGCTGGGAGATGCTGTGAGCACAAACAGGACAATACACATGTGCCCAACCACTCCTCCTTGGGATCATGGCAGAGACCCAGGAGAGGAATGAGAGAATGTTACTTCAGGAGAGCACAGAGTTCCTTTTGGAGGCACAGCCACCCCAGGCTAGATCCCTGGCAAAGAAGTCAGAGCAAAACAAAACAAGGTTCAAAACCAAGTACACGGAGACGAGGTTGTTCCAGTTCTGAAACACCACAGAGAGGCTGAGGAAAAGCTGGGTTTAGTCATCAGTGGTTGTTTTGCTGATCCAGCTGGGATTACACAAGGTACTTCAATGAGAATTTCAGTTGCACCCTCTACCTGTGTTTATTATTTTTTTTGGCTTACCCACTTTCATAGGTATTAATATTTAATTCACTATAAATGAACACAATTCCCAAAAAGTGAGAGTGTAGCCTGTGTTTCTCAATTTTCCCCACTACTGATAACATTAGTTTGTTTCACTATTGCTTAAATAAGATAATTCTAGTACCTTCAACATGAACTTTAGATGTATATAATCAGATAAACATCTCACATATTCTCTAATATCATGTCAATACCAGAGTTTAATACAACTTCTCAGCACAACTTTCTGAGCATATGAACATATTAATGTTTTGCCCAAATCTCCAGTTCTCAGGAAAACTTACTGCTTTTTCTCTTCGGTGTTGAAAAGCAAAACTAATTGAAAGTATATTTTTAAAAAGCCAGTGGGAAGTTAAAAAGAGAAGTCACACACATGACTTGTGGTCCTGGAAACAGCTGTGCTCCTTTTGGTGACAAAAGGCTAAGTGCTTAGGCCTTACATAACTCCAGGAAAATCAATATGCAGCAAACGTACTGAGCCAGAAAGGAATCTGAGCCTAAATTTTAAAAATCACACAGGCTATCTCCTCTCATATCTTTAAATGAGGGTTCTTTGTCCCCCAAATACCTTATTTACTGTCATGAGTGATGTGTTGGCAGTAGATTGGGTCACTTGTGTAGGTGACAGGTTCAACAATAATCACTGCTGTATCTTGAGTGCTTAACAAAATGAGGAGTATGGTGATCTATAAAACATTGCCAAAATCCAAGCTGCACTCTGCCTAACTGCAGGCATCTTCAGAAGAGATAAAAAGGGCTGCATGGTACAGCTGTACCATTCCGCTGGAAAGTCCGTCTCCAGAAATCTCTGCAAGTTCTCACAAAAGTTTCTTTCCACACCTCGAAAATACCCGGAAAACAAGAGCAGGAATGCTGGGTGTCTCTTTAAGGCACAAATTCTATTTGATACCAAAAATGCTGGACCTTGAAAGTAAACTCCTCCTCAGCACGTACTTGAAATGGATACTGTTTGCCTGGCTGTTTGTTTCCCAATATTCCTGACAATGGTTTATCTGGTGTTTATGTTCACAGTAATCTGTTCACAGATTTTTAGGTACTTACAACTCAAAGGTAAAGTAAATCCAAATATCTGGGATACATATTTAGCAACCCCAGGCCTATTTATATAGTGCCCTTAGGGCACTGGTGCATCTCACAGACAACTGAGAACAGAAAATGCTGTCTGAGGCAAGCCCATGAGCCACTTCCTGTGGTCTCTGCTAATGCCCCCAGTGAGAAGATACATCTCTGCATCACTGCACATAGCACTGCCATCCTCACCCCATGGCCCATTGTCTGTTGGCTGTAGTAGCAAAAGTAGGTGCAAGAATCACCACCCCTGCCCATTCCCATGCAAAATCAACCTGCTGAATGATTCAGGTTGAAAACAAGAAAAACTCCTCAGAAAGTTGATTCCTGGGTTAGGTGAGTTCATTGTGCACTGGAGTATGTCCCAGTAACTGCAGTGGAACAGAGTGTGATAAAAAGCACAGTGGGGCTGTAGGGGGTTGCTCTTCCCAACTCTTTGTTTCTTCAGCTGGATTTGCAGAACTACAGAAACAGTGCTAACCTGTAATGTCTCATATTTCTATTTTCATAGAAAGAGATCTAGATCCCCCTAAAAAACTCTCTCCTTTCTTTGTTATGAACAGAATTACAAGTGACTGTAGAATACGTCCACTCTGCTCCCTTTTTACCCTAATTTGCAGAACCCTGTAAATCTGTGTCTAACTCAGGTGTGTGTTGAAGTGCTTGTCCCATCAACATTCTGATGTTACTGCAGATTTTGGAATTTTTTTCTCTGGTTTGGCTTAGCTTTTTAATTCTGAAGTTCAAAATCCTGGAAAGCTCGAGAATGTTTCCTTCTTTCATTTGCTTCACCAAACTTTTCACTATGGCCATGCCATTACCCATTCTTTCCCCAAATATAGAGTTTCCCAGTCCCAACATTTAATTTTTCAAAGAGGTAGCTAGGAAATATGGGAAGATACCTGCACATTAATACCTGCAGCCAGCCAGTTATTTTGGCCATCAGCCTCTATTGATGACTTTAAAAAGCTCAAGTTTTTAATCTTATCTAAATGATAATAATCTTTGTGGATATTTCCTCTCTAAGATCATATAGTAGATCATACGTTAACCATATCCATAAGGTGGTCCTCCTCTAAATGGTCATACAGAAAAGACGTTACGTACATCAGTCATATTGTTCTTTCCTTCACAAGAGAACAGCTTTAGGGTGAAAGTGTTAATACAGGACTTGGATGATCCCAATTTAATTCAGTTTTGCTCCATTCTTCCTTTGTTACCCAAATCAATGATGTGGCCTTTTTGAGGCTCAGCTTCTTAAGTTGCAAAATGAGGCCTATAAATCTCTCCAAGTTGCTGTGAGACTACAATCATTCATCTTGGGGATGGGATCAGAGATTACAGTGGGGAAAACTTAAAGAAAAGTAACTATAGTAGAATTCTAAATAACAACTGGGCATAATCCTGATTCACTCATAAAAAGGAAGTGACCACAAACCCAAGAGGGATTCGGGTTTCACTTACCGATTTTAAACTGGAGTGTCACGGAATATTGGAGTTTATAAATGGTGCTGCCATTTCCCCTTTCCCATCAAACACATTCAGATACCCTTCACATATATGCAAAGGGAAAGATAAGGCATCCCACTAAAGCATCACAAGGTAAAGACGCTGGAGATTGTTCTCTCAACTGTAGAGGTAGTAATTTATCACCTTGGAGTTTGCCAAGCGGCATAAAAGCCGGCAATGGAAATTACTGAAGAAAGGACATTGAGAAGACAAGCCATAAATGAACAACAGGCAAAAATTCAAGAGATGAATTCTTCATCCCTTGAATTTCCTCTCTTCATCTTCAAGAGAGGAAGAGAGATTATCAGTTTTGGGGAAAACCAACACAACATTCTCAGTTTCTTTTTAGAACTTTGGGCCTCAGCAATACAAAGCAGACTGATATAAAATGAACACTTATTTTGTTTGCTCTAGTGCCTACCAGAATTGACAAAAGCTGAATACGTACTCTGTTTTCTGGAGTGGCTGTGTGACTTTTTGGGTCTGTGTGTATTATCTGAACACAGTTGGTAGAAAACCACTAATGCCTTTTTCTCTTTTCCCTCAATACATATCATTCCTAATACTGGAGACCTGCACGGTAATTAAGATTGTAAAACTGTAAGTAACACATGCTGCAATTACCTGAGCAATTTGGTTCAAATCAACTCAGCGATGAATGAAGTAAATGCTCCTGCAGTCAATTATTTCCCACAGCTCCACACTGGATGAGTTCTTGTTCCAACCAAGTTCAAAGATAAACATGCCTTTAACTCTGACAGGAGTAGGAACTTGCTGTTGACTGGTAGGGATGGCTGGCTGCAGAGCTTTGAAGCTGGAGCAAAACACACAAGGCTATCACACACCAGCAATTGTCTTGGCACCACAAACATTTAGATATCAGCATGTTACACACTCTTCATTTTATGCGTGACAGTAAAATAACTGAGACCTTCATGTGAGGGTCAACGTAGAGTACTTCATCTTAATAAAAACAGAGTTTATTGTTTAACTTCCTCTCCTGACTATCCTGGTATGTACAACATGTAAGAAGGGCACAAAGAAATGCACAGATACGTATTTAAAGAAATGAGCTGGGCATTTCCCCACAGTGTTTGGGCAGCTAACAGCACTATTAATATTCCAGTGTAACATGAGGCAGCCTGTCGTGGTTGTCCCACTCTGTGCTAAAAGGATGGAGCCAGAAAGTGAGATTCATGACCTTATGATGGAATTTGCAGTCCTCAGGAGAGCAGATGACATTGCATGTGTGTCAAATACTCTTGTTGCATCTAGTCCATCCCCATTGGCAGCCATCATGCTGAAATTTTAAATATCTCCAACCTTTTTGTCCCCTCTCAAGGCTGGGCAGTAACTCAGATTCTGAAGGGGACATTGATGCTGCAGGAAAAGTATTTCCCACTCCAAATGTGTTCCTTTACACTTTCCCCCTGTGCTGTTTTACCTTCCATGACACTCCCAGTGCTCATCCTGTTTGCACTCATGTGCGTATCTTCAAAGTGCACTGCATTTTCATTATGATGTTCTGTGACTGCATTACAAGGTATTGCAACTTGAGGTTGCTTCTGTGCAATTACTGATTCCTGATGATAAAAAAATATGCACTGACTAGCTCTAAAATAAGACCACCTATTTAAATTGAATATTCTTGTTAAGGAGAAACTTCCAATTACTCTTGTCCTTTTATTTTAATGATGATGATTTCCTTAGTATAAACAGGTCATACTACAGATATTATACATGAACCTCTCCCACTTAAATTGTCAGAGATTTGCTCGAATTAGCATTGCAACCAGAAGCTCCCAGCAGAATATGAAACAGGAGCTGGCAGTAGTGACATGCTCTGTTTTCAAAGGCAGCATGCACACAGAGCGGCCTCAGCTGCCCCAGCTCTCCTTTTACCCAACCATTAAAGCGAATCCCGCTGCAATAGGGAGTAAAATAAAGTTCTTCTCGCATTCCTTACACAGCCCCTGTCCCCCATATCCCTTCTGGTGAGCCCTAGCCTCTTCCAGGCTCCAAGGAGAGCAGGCACAGGCAGTTACCTCCGTGTACTGAGGGGGGAGGTAGGCACTGAGGATCCAGCCCCCACACAGATCTCGTGAGGGAGCACTTGGGTTGAAGCAGTTCTGCTAAAAATCACAGGTAATTCTGTAACGTGCCCTTAAATAGCATTTGCATTATCTGCTCTCTGCTGCAGCTCCCTCTCTTTACTCCCTCCCAGGTATCGTGGATCATCCCACACATCAGACACACACCATATGCTGCACGTGCAGAAGTCCCCCAGAAATTCTAATAAGTGCAGACTGCCCTGATCTTCCTTTCATCGTATTCTCTCTAGATTCAAGAACTGGAAAACTTCAATTCTGTCAGCAATGCCAGTCTTTCATTTTGGTGGTGTTGGCCAGGTCAGACAGCTCCCTCCATGCAGTCCACTCAGGTGTGGAAACAAACACCACTGAAAAGTGAAACAGAAATATGCAATAGTTATCTTCTCCTATGCATTTCTATGCTGCAGCACTAATTTACATATAGCTGTGAGGTCTTCAAACAAAAAGTGTTACAGAAATGCAGTATCTTGTGAGTTACGTGAAAGAAATAATTTCAACACAAACTCTACCTTCAGTTGAAAGATCTCATTTCCATGGAAGCTTTCCTCAGCCCTATCAAAACCTACAACCTACAACAGGCTGGGTGTGGTACTCACCAATGCTTCTGGAAATATACCACACCAATAAAAGACACCTGTCCCAAATGTTAAAGATAACCCCTCCCCCAGTACTGACTGTCCTCCTGACATTGGTGAAATCAAAGAGGATCCATGTATCAGGAGGGTTTTCTTCAGACACTGTCAAGCTGCACCATAATACAGAGTGAGCACACAGTTACAAAAGATTTCTGTGTTCTTTGGAATAAATTATGAGATTGAAGATTAATTCATTGCTCTTGATCAAGAAACAGCGCAGTTCATATTTGGCTTGCTCCTGTGCTCGTTGGAAAACCAACCCTCAAGGCAGGGTTCTCATTAACCTCCTGCCTTCGTGCTAGCAGGGATATACAGTGGGAACAGCTTTCTTTTCATGGGACATAAAGGTTCTTCTACATTTTTCTTCTCTTTTTGAAATTAAATTACTCATAACATTACTATGGCTGGAACACATAAGCAGAGTTAAAGTAACATCAAATCTATTCATCTGCTTGTGTAGAGATTACAAATGCACAGTCCAACTCTTAAATAATTTTGTCCTCATAGCTTATGATATTAGTACTAATTAAAAAAGCAAAATTGAAGGATGCTGGGTTCTTCTGTAAAAGCAGAAATAAAGAGTTTTGCTTGAAAAAAAAAAGCACTGCCACAGGCGCTATGGACCTCTCAGTATAAATTTTCCGTTATTTTCTAGAACACTTTCTGAGCTGATGACAGAACAGGATGCTTCATTCTCTTTTACTTTCCCAGCAGAGCAGCTAAATCCCTACATGGTCACCCTTCATGTTATTTTAAAAGCTCACCTGTCTCACACTAGGGAGGACAGGCAGTGTATCCCTCAGAGCCACGGGATGTGTGGCAGCAGGCCTGTCCCCCAGGCTGTCGGTGCCCCCAGCCTGCTGCAGACACTGTGTTCTGGTGTTCCTAATTACAGCCATCCCTTAATGACCACAGCAGGGATGCAGGAGGCTGAAGAACACACTGTTGGCAAGGAGCAGCCTCTTCCAGCTGTGCTGGCCTAACAGCAATCCCTGATGCTTCATCACAAAAGGCTGGGATATACATCTCCCTTTCCTTCTCTGGCATGACCCAGCACAGCTTTTCTTTGGGATAGAGACAGTCAGGTCTCTGTTTGTCTTCCAGAGATTTCCCACTGTTACCATTCTTTACTAACATTCCGATTTTTCAGTAGGTCCATGAGTGAAAGTGATGATACAGCTTCAGAGGGAGAAAACTAAAAAGAAGAAAAAGCAAACTGGGAGCTACCAGGCTCCAGTACAGCCAGCAAACACTTAGTGAATGCAGCCCCAAGGACAAATAGTACAAAGCTCTTACTTGCGTGCACAGTCAGAAGCTGGCAGAAAGCTGAGGGGTCAGGAAGGCAAACAATTCAAGTGCAAAGTGTTTTATTGTCAACCTCTGAACAGGATGTTTCAGCCAAAGAAACTGTTGTCCTTATGGAAGCAAGAAAGACATACAGGTGTACGAAATGAGTCAGCATTTTTGTAATGTACAACTAGAACATATTTGCAAATATCACTGCTCAGCAACCATAAATTAATATAGCTGAAAAGCTTTTAATTTTAACTAGGCTTCCACTCCTAAGGAACCAATACCAAAATTTCAAGTTCTGTAGGAAAGCCACAAACTAGAGAATTTTTAAAGGCTTATTCCTGATCAGGAGCTCTTGAGCATGCATGCAAAGTCAAAAGGATCAGACTTTCGTCCAGTCTCCTTAAAATCGTAGAATCCCAGAACGGTTTGGGTTGGACGGGACCTTAAACCTCATCTTGTTCCACCCCCTGCCATGGGCAGGGACACCTTCCACTAGCTCATGTTGCTCCAAGCCCTGTCCAACCTGGCCTTGGACACTGCCAGGGATGGGGCATTTACAAATGTGCTGCCACAAACGTTTGGAATCAGATCTGAATATCAACTTTGCATTTGTTTACTCCAAGAATGACGACAGGGCAGGTACTGCTTTGTGAACACATCCATAGTTTTGAACTGATATTACATCTGGGTTAAATACTGTCCCAGGCCAAGTAAACATAACTTGTAATATAAATAAAGGTAGTATCTCCATGGCCAGAATGGATCTGCTGACAGTTGCCTGGGGAGAATTGTCTTGAAAGAGTTATAAAAGCTGTAATTTTTCTAAAATTGTGACTGTTTTCTCTGTGCAAGATATATCTGCAGCTGGGAGTTCACATGAAGCTTTATCCCAAAAGCTGTGTCTTTGAGATGGAAAGATTAATCCTTCAAGGACAGGTAGTCAGAAGAAAAGGGTTTTTTACAACCTTGACTAATGGCTCTATCAGAATCCTCTGAGCGTTTCCAATGGACTTTATCCAATGAAATTAATTAAGGAGACTTCTGTTTGCTTAATGGAAATGAGACAAGACATAATTTATAGCCTTGGTGTGGCAGATAGTCTCTGGCTTTCTGTCCAACACAAATCAAGGAATGTCACTGTGGTGAAAGAATGGTGTCTCTTGAAATGAAGGAGGGAAGTTGTTTACACTGTTCACGAAAGATGAACAGAGATTTGATAGAGAACCTGTCATTAAAATGTAAGGCCATGGCTATTACACCTGTGTCTTTTAATACTCCTTCATAGTGCTTATAAATGTCCTACATTCTTTGCTCCTATGTAAAGAATTTATCCAAGACTATCACTGCTTTGCCACGAGGAAGGAAAGGAGATGAACTGCCCTGCTCAGAGTAGCTCTGATCAGCCAGCCAGATAGAAAATTATGTGCCAGAATGTACAGGGAAGAGTCCAACATGGACAATTAATCCCAACCAAGCCCAAACACCATTAAAATGTCACTGCTAAGGACTCTAAGAGCAAAGGCACTGATAAAATGTGTTCCACACAAATACTTCTGCAACTGGAATTAATTATCAAAAACCCTTCCAAAGTGCAGGAAGGAAGTTATGGAATGAGCAGATTGGTGATGTAAGTGATAATTACACACAACACAAGCAAACTTCAACTGCAATACATATCTCTCTGTATATATTTTAAATGCATACATGATAAAGGATATTGAACTAAATTGTATTTGGTTTCACAAAGCATTCTGTTCATTCATAAAAACAATTTTCTATTTAAAACAAGAGCAGGGACTGGATTCTCTGGCTGGTGGTGCTGCACTGCACTGAGCTGTGCTAGTCTGTGTCCCCAGAGAAACACTACGTGACTCTGAATTTAAAGACATTTTGCAGAGCAGCTTATGAAGAAAAAAAAAGACCTTATTCTCACTTCTAGGAGTGACATTTTTTTTCTATACTTCCTCCATTTATAGTGCAGTAATCCAAGCCATGTATTTTGCTCTACCCAAATACAGTGTTTTCTCCTCTCAGGTGGTTTTAATGACAAACCTCTATAGGAAGCACAGTTTGATTTCAAAACATTAAGCCTTTGCAATACCTAGAGACATCAGATCTTTGGATAAGACATGGTGGAGATGAGCAGAAGAGCCACATCACGGACACCTACAAACACCTGGCTTAGGGGGAACACACCATTCGGATGACAAGCAAGAGGGCTTTCCAGGCATCACACTGTATTTTCCATGGCAGGAGACAACAGGTATGCAGAACATCCAGAACCTCCAAAAGCATAACAATTAGTTGGGGTTCAGCTCCCAGTAACTCAATCACTTGGTATCAACTCAATCCACCAGTCCCCTTCCATAACGTGTTCTTCTTTACAAATCAATTAAGATTTAGCACAAGTTGCATTGGGAAGTGTTGCAAAGTTTCGAGCCATTTGAAATTAAGGTATTTGCATGTCATGGAAGTACCTCCCATCATCACAGGATCTCATCCAGAGTAAGGGTGTTTTAATGATTTAAAACAACCTCATGTTGATTGCACAGCAAGGAGCAGAGGAAAAAAAAAAACCAATTTTTTTCAGTGGGAGTGAGTTGGGGTGATCAGAACACAATTGGGGAAAAGGAGAGCTGAGGTCCTGGCCTAGCCCTACTCTGCAAAATCCCAAAAGTGTTCCCCTGTCACAGGGGTCCATGGGAAAAGGATTGAGAACACTCATCTGCTAACTGTGCTGTAGGGAAGCTGCTGCTCCTGCTCTCTGACGTCATGTGTGGTGGCTGACAATGACAATTGATGGTGATTCATAAGGCATCTCCATCCCTAAGAAAACTGGAAGAGCAGCTTGTGTAATCTTGAGATTTACTTAATTAAGTAATATCCCAGCACCGTTCTATTTGATCATCATTCCTTTACCTCCCTCTCCCTCCCGGCTTTGCCTTTGATTAACACAGCCCTGATAAGAAACTTCATTCAAAAAGAATGAAGCAGCGAGTGGGAAGGCAGCCCTGAGGTGTGGCTGGTGATTTAAAAACTGAAAAGAGGCAGTAAGAATGTCTCAGAGAGATGGGAAATTGGGATTGTCGTTTGCTGCAGGCAAGGTGAGAATATGGAGAGGGCTCAGCTGCAGCTGAGATACATGTGCAGGTGAGGAATATACCTACAGCTTAATGCATCTGCCTGATTCCGATGAGACAAGATCATTATTTTCAGTATTTTAAGGCACTTTCTGCGTGAAACCCAAGAATGGCCCAACTTCAGTGTTTTGAAACATGCTTCTCCACAGATTCTTGAGGAGTGTTGGAGAAATGGGTACATTTTATAATATATGACAAAGTATCACATACATTGCACAGCTGAGACACTGAACGTGTATCTAACGTAATCTACAGGTTTCCTGTTTCCTGACTAAGGCAGCCTCTGAATCCAGAGGAAGCACTTAGGGAAGTTGCACGGGGAAGTGTACACTGCCTTCCAGGTGACCTTGGCACTTTAAATCAGCAAGCAAACATGGATCATCAGACTCCACCCTGCTCATGGATTATTTATGATGGTCTTGCAGCAGCTCTCAGGCCCAGCCATGAATCAGGAGCTTGCATGCAAACACATAACAGACAGGCCTTCAAATACCCCTCGTTTATCAGCAGGGATGTTTAAAAATTAATTTCCCTGGAAAAACAGAATTTATCCTAAAGAGTGTGTGGGTCTATTTCTCATGCAGCTGGGAAAATGACGTTCCCAGAGGCAGTCCAGGGTGATGGGGTGAGGTGGGATGGAGCTATCATGGCCTCACACAGAGGGCAAGCTGCAAGGGAAAGTTCCCAACGTTAAACACGGTATTTTTTGGTCAAACAGATATGATGCCTTGATCTACAGCCCAGACTGATGAGGAGTCCTGGCTGAAGGGAGTGTTATGGCTGAGGGGGTAGCAAGGCTGAGGGGGTCTAATGGGTGAGGGAGAGTCGTGGCTGAGGAGGTGTTATGGCTGAGGAGGAGCAACGACCGAGGCAGACCTGTAGCTGAGGTGCTGACATGGCTAAGGGAGAGTCACGGCTGAGGGAGTGTCACGGCAGGGCGGATGTCGTGGCTGAGAACAGGCAGCGCCAGGTCCGAAAAAAAGGTTTCTGAACAAGTTGTGCTCATGGCTGAGCGCTGGGACCGAGGCTCGCAGCGGCAGCCAGTACCGGCAGAAACGCGCACAACAGTGTTTCCCCGACCTCCACCTCAGCCCCTCAGGCACGACACCTCCTCCCGCCGGCCCTGAGGCGGAAGGGCCGCGGAGGGCGGGGCGGCCGGACTCGTTTCGAGGCCGAGCGGAGCCGAGCGGGGCCGATCGCGGCCGCCCCAGCACCGCCTCCTCCCCTCCCGCTCTCCTCCCCCCTCGCAGAGGCGGAGGGGCCGCGGAGGGCGGGGCGGCCGGACTCGTTTCGAGGCCGAGCGGAGCCGAGCGGGGCCGATCGCGGCCGCCCCAGCACCGCCTCCTCCCCTCCCGCTCTCCTCCCCCCTCGCAGAGGCGGAGGGTCCGCGGCGCAGCGCTGTGCGTGTGTCTGCAGCTCCCGTGGCCGCGCTTCCCCGCTCGGCTCCCGCCGCCTTCCCTCGGTAGCACCGCGCCTTCCGCTCTCTCCGCTCCCCCTGTTCCTCCGCTGCCCCTTCCCGGCCAGCAGGGGCTGCGCCTGCGAGTCTTCTTCCCCCGCATTCTGGAGGCTCCCAATATGTTCAGCGCCGTCCGCACTCAGAGGCACCAGGTACTACGGGCAGGGGCAGAGCAGGGGCCGTGGAGCCGCGCTTTGTTCGGCGCTGGCAAGCGCGTGGAGGCGGTGACCCGGGAGGGCGCGCCGCGCTCGGGGAACCGGAGCCCCTGCGGCTCCGCGGCGCTTTGTTGCTTGTTCGGGTCCCGTTTTCTTGGGCCGCGGAATCGCCCGCATGGCCTGAAGGACGTGAGGCCGCTCCCTCCGTGACGGGGGAACAGGCGGGCCCCGGCGGCGGGGGGATGCGATGTAGCCCCCGGCCAGGAATTCCCGGGTTCCCCACGCGTTCCGGTGCGGTGCCAAGGTCAGGCGCTGCCGCTCCAAGCGCCACGCTGCAGCCGCGGAGTGGCATCTGGCTAAACCCGTACCGGGACTTGGGGGGGACGGAAGGAGAATCGCGGGAATCCTGGACTTTGGAGGAAATAGCCGCTCCGGGATGAGCAACGTGTGCTGACAGCTGTTGCCAGTGTCACAGTGAGGGCTGTGACCCTCCCTGTCATCTGTACTAGTTCTAGGAAGTGGGAGATAATAAAGCAAAAACAGTGGCTGTCAGCCCACATTAGTGCTTCTGGGGAAAGCTGATGAGGGTGAACGACCAGAGCGGTTCGGTTTTGGTTTTTTACGGTTTTTGGGGGGATGGTTGGGGATGTGTACAGTATTTTCTGCCTGCATGCATCAGTTTCCAGAGCTTTTGAGAATTTTCAGAGGCGCTTCAAGGTAGAAAATGCCTTTGCACTGGCACTTTTGCGGTTCCTTTACCCAGCATTCCCACAGACAATAAAATCTGAATTGGCTATAATTTCATGCAGGGTAGAAAAATATTGACAGTGAGAGGCGAAGCATCCGAGTTATTTCCTAAGGAGATGGGTGGTGATAGACTAATGGAACTACAGTCTCGTCACTCCTTATTTGTGTGGTTTGTGAAGGGAGGACTTTTTTTTGTTGTTGCAGTGACGGGTGTGTAGACACCACATTTATTCTCTTTTGTCAGTGAGCTAGAAAATAAGAAAGCAAGCAGGATGTGGTGCTTTGATGGTGAGATTGGTTTAATTTTAGAAAGCAGATTTTGTAGCCAGAAGCCTGAGTCCTAGAGCACAGGATGCAACAGTCAGGGAATACTTCCCAGTTAGGAAGCTGTGTGTTAGCTGCTGTAATTAAGTCTAATTTTGTTTTCATCAGCTTGAGTTCTTAAGCAGCAGGAGATGGTAAGAAAGGCAAAAACTGCCCAGAATGGGGGTGGAAGACAAGGAGGTTGTGTGACAGATGTTTGGAGAACTGTGGGAAGTGTCTGTTAGTAGAAAAAAATAAACCCAGGGAGTGGGGAAAGGGGAGGAAAGAACTCAGATTTTAGTAGAGTGAATGTGAGGCAGAACGTTGAAAAAGCGATGTAGATAAAGACTGTGACAACAACAACAACAAAAGTATAAAGTGGGAAAGGAGAGGAAAGGCAGAACCAGTGGGAAAAATGACTAGGGCTTTGAAGCGTGGGAGGCCAGTCCTGGAAGCCAGTGCTGAATGGGCAGACAGAGTGTTACAGCTGAGGGTTGTTGCTGGAACAGCAGTAATATTCAAGTATGAAGCCTGCTGCTTATAAATTTTTTAAGTCTGCATGCATAAATGTCTTTGGAAGAGCTCCCTGGGCTTGCTCTCTATAGAAGGCAGTCCAAGCGTTGCATCTTCTGCATGTAAGAGATTTTGGAAAATGTAAGAGATTTTGGAAAATGTCCACAGTACTCTGTCCTGCCTCTTCAGTTCCTAACCAATGATAGCAAATATTCCATCTTCCCTCTCTCTCTCCTCGCTGTTGGCATGGGAGCACAACTGAGGCTGATGTGCAGTGAAATAAAAGAATTTTGTCTACAAGTCATAGTTACCAGTGAGACTAAATCTTCAGTGGAAAGCAACTGAAAAGTGAATAAACAAAACAAAATTGTTGTAAATTCTGAGTCCTACTTTAGATTATTGGTATAAAGAGGTTGAGCCTATTTAGTGGTGTAAAGTATGTCGATAAACATCTTGGTCTTTGCTGTTTTGCCCAAATGCAGACTCAGACATGAAAATATGATGTGTTTTTACCATAAATAAATGGTAATGTATGAAAGAAATGTTTTGAGGACGTTTGGTTTTATCTTCTGATACAGATAATGGACTGTGAGCAGTCGTAGGTGTGACCTACATTTCTTCTGAGCTGGGCTGTCACAAGCCAGAAAGCTCTGACTGAGTGTTGAATTCCATTTTTGTTTCACAAGTGTCAATCAGGTGTCTGTCATTACATCAGCAAGTATTGACTTTAAACCAAAAGATTATCAAGTATCTCCCCCAAAGATACTAAAGTAGTGCTTCAACCTGTGAGTTGAAGAAATACCTTAATTTGACTAAAAGGTTTGTGCAGAGTTGGTTCAGCAACATGGAAAATGGGCTATATTAAAGATGAGAGGTAAAATAGATGGTCCCTGTGGTCCCTGTGTTGTTAGGTCGTGGGCAACGTGACTTCTGCCTCTGGGGCTTGTTGTCTTGGTGGTCACCTGAGACCACAGCTCCTGCAAAAGGCTCTACAGGAAGAGGCCTAGGGCAGCACTGAGGATCACTGTGTCTCAGTATCATTGCTATTTAGGTGAGTTTTCTTAAATGTACCTTTAAATGGGCGTGCAGTGAAATAGAGGAGTTTAAAAGGAGGGAATCTCCCTTCTGGAAGTCAGGATGTGCAGCCAGTTTGTCTCTGAGTGCATTATGAGCTGTGACTTGCTCATGGTCCAGTGGTACGCGTACATGGCAAAGGAAGATCTCAGTTTGTGCACAACATGAGCTGTTCAGGAAACACAATTACGACAACACGGTTGTGTTTAAAATCGCGCAGCTGGACAGACATTTGGGTCCTGGCATTCCTGTGCCTGGGAACTGCTGGGGTGCTGGAGCACACCATGTGGATGTTCCGTGACTTCAAGCCTGCCTGAGCCCCCTGTGATCGGCTCTCGATCCAAGGGGGTCTCCAGCCCCAACACCAGTACCAGTCTTTACTGTTAAAACTACAACAAAAATCCAGAGTTTACAGATTACTCTTTATTTTTTTGCATAATTTTAAAAGTAAGTACAGGAATAGCTGCTCTCAAATAGGAATTTTCTCCAGTGGAATGTGTTGTTCCCATTCTGGGATAATTATTCTGTAGCTTTAATGTGTTTAAAGAAGTGCATTTGGATGGAGCTTGAACAATCATTGTATCAGAGGCACCAGGCTTTACATGGCTGACAGTCATCTGGGAACATCTCACTTGGCTTAAAAACCCTGCATAATTTTAAAAAAAGCCACAGAGTTCTTGATGTATTGAGCTAAAAGGGAATATAAGCAAGGAGGGGAAGGTAATGACAAAGTAATTTGGATTTTTAAAAATAAAGACTTTGTTTGCAGTGCCTGTTTATAACCTTTAATGCAGAATAGGCAGCATTCTTGACTTTACAGTGAATTTTGGCTGATAGTTTGGGTTGTGTTCTAGCATTAGTACTCCAAACCAAAATATGGAAAGTTGTGAATCTGCTTGTGCTATTTAATGCTGTTTTGAGTAATAATATTAGCCATGACACACACAACAGTGTTGAAACTCTGTGGCTGTAATTAAGATGTCCAAATTCCAAGATGTCCAAATTCCTAGATACTCAGATTGGACAATAACATTAGGCACATAATGCATCTGCATGGGATTGGTGTCTCACACAAAGGAAGACTCTAACAGACAAATCTTCGTTTTCAATCCAGAACTATTTTGGATGACCTTCTTAGGTCTTCAAGGTCCCAAGCAAGTACGTGTGGCAGAGTTAGAACATTGGAAATAAAACTGATGTGTTACAGCAGAATGTGACAACACATGCCCAGAGATGTAAACTGAGCCAGGCTGATTGTGGGATTTAGTTAGAATAATTTGACTAGCTGTCCTGTGACTTGAAATGTTTTGGTTGTGGTGAATCTTTGGGGAAGGTGTGGACATCAGGCTGTTGGGTACTGTTTTGAGAAGTTTGCCTGCTTTAAAAATTGCAGTGATTATGCCAGTTGTACCAACGGGGGAAGTGTTGACTGCCAAATGCCTAATTAAACAATATTTACTGAATAGAGCTTGGTGTCAGCTTCTTAACTTGCCTGTAGGATTACAAAAAGAATATACCTTAAATTATTACTATTTAATCTCACCTATACGTGAGATTTCTTTTCCCAGCGAAGCAAACTGGCATTGCAGTGTGTTGAAGGAAGTTGTGTCCGGGGGTGCTGCTCCTCAGTGCCCCAGCATGCCGGGGTGCTGCGTTCCTGGCGGACGCCGCCGTGCTCGGGAGCAGGTGTTCCCTTCTCCGGGCTCTGTGGCTCAGCCAGGGTTCGCTCTGCCTGCACGCTTCTCTCCTGGCTGGAATATTCTGTGTGCCTGGCTGTGGGAATGGGGCAGTGTCCCGAGGAGCTGGTACATGGTGGCATAATGCCCCCTGCCGCTCCCGGGAATCGGCCTCCTGCTGGGCTGCCCGGGCACCAGGCTGGTACCGCTCCTGCCAAAGTCACCCCCAGGCTGAGCGCTGGCCATGCACCAGGGTCACAAGGTTCTCTTCCCTGCAACGGAGGGCACTTTTTGTTTTTGACAAGGAGAAATGAGCTGCACCTATTTTTAGGAAAGCTTGTTCCCAATGTGGCATTTATTCTGGAGATACAAATATAGTGTTGGAACTGAAATGATTGATGTTTTCCTGAGGTGGCACCAGGGTCATGGAAAGTTCCAGAGTGAGCGTTTGTTGCCTGTTCCCTCCCTGCTGCTCCTCCTCCTCTTGTCCCTTCCCCAAAAAAATCCCAGCATAAAGAGCCCACCAGCATGTGAATTCCCAGCAAAGCCACCCCAGTCTGCACTGCCAGTGCAGAGCTCAACCAGAACCCAACAGATTCTGTTCCCAGCGTGGCAGAGAGACTTCTTACCAAAGAAAGCTGTCATACAGATAGTGATTCCTGCCTTCATCAACCTTCTGGAAGCAGCGGAGACTGGAGATATGCCTAGTCATTTCAGACATGTCCTTAATCCATCTTCAGATAATTTTAGGCATTCAGTAGAAGAAGGCTATAAGTAGATGAGCACAAGAAGAGCCAAAGGTAGGAGGCTTGTGGATTGGGTGCTTCCAGAAAACGGAGTAATTTCTGTTGTGTTACGTGAGTTACCTACTTGTGGAAGCAATAATGATAATAGGATGTGCTGAAGGGCAGAGTTGGTAAGGGATTGGCTAAAAATGGGATTCAGCTCTTCTGACTTTTTCTCTAAGCACTAATTTAGCCCTTTTCTTGTCTCCAGAGGTATAACGATGATGTGGTTGATCTCTTATTAGGCATGAGGACATATTGGTGTCAATATGGAATTTTTCAGGCTGCTTGCTTTTTGTGGGAAAAAAAAAGGCAAAAAACCAAAAACAGTGAACTTGTTTGTGAAAAAAAACTTGTTTGGGTCAGGAGCATGAATCAAGTTTTATGTGAAATACGTGGCAACACTATCTGTTGTCCTTACTTGATATCTTCTCCTTTATTGCAGGTTATGATGCATGATTATCACAGAAGAAATTCATGTCTATAGCTCATAAGGACTATATTACATCATCTTCAAGCCTGATAGTTTTGGAATCCATATTGCAGCTGCAAACACAGGTCTGCTTTTGCATTTCCACAAACATCTTCCTGTCAGGAGGTCCTGAAACTCAAGTGCTCTGTTCTAACACAGTGATACCATTGGGCTATTTTAAATTTACAGTCATATATTTGCTTGGTAAGTTGTACCATTAATTGTGTATACAGTAGTCAATACTTCTGCTGAAATTATGTAAATTTAAAATCTTGGTGTCTTGTCTTTAATAAAACACAACAAATAGATGTTTGTAAGATTATTGTTGCCAGTTTAGGCTTGAATACTCACAGTAGTAAGTGAATTTAAAAGAGATGGATTAACACTAGAAGTATTTTGTGGGAGCCTTGGTATTTTCATTACTGATTTTTTGCAATCCACTTTTTCTGATTTGCAGTTTTCTTATTTAGTGTGATCTTCAGAATTTTCTTAAACTTGAAATGGAAATACAAATTGTTGCTGGTAACATTAATAGAATCCCACATATACTTTCCTCTAAGATTTTTAAGGTAACTGTGCTTCTATGTATGGTAGCAGCTTAAACTTACACATCTGATTTTTCTTAAATTACTATTTCAAATTTATTAGGTCACCTAAGGATAATAGTTCAGTATTCTTAATTAGCTTATTTGGAAAGTGGTTAACTAAAAAAGAATCAATTAAAGGAGCTATAGAATAGCTTCCAGATAAAAAAAAAAAAATTAAAGTTTCCTAAAGTTATTTTTCCAGTCTTGGACTGATCTCCCTGAGGTGGTATCTCTGTATATGGCTGAAGTCTTCAGAGGAAGTTGTTCCAGCTTTGAGATGACTTAAAATACATGATTGTTGTTCAGAATTTATTAAATTCTGTCTGTTTTGTTTGTCATAATGTTCTTTCATGACTTTCAGCTGCTCTAAAATACTGAGTCATTACTCATAAACAGAAAATGTTTATCTATTCTACTTCACTGGTTACTTTAAATTCTCAGTTCTTATTTTTCATTGTAGCTGGGTTTCATATCTGCAAAAAGTGCAGCTGGACCAGGATGGTAGGGAATGGAAAGTGGTGATGAATAATGATAGCTGGGGATGGATCTACTAAAAAAGATCTTAGTGAGGGGAATCTGTGTAATCCAGTGGCTCCCAGCTTGCTCCCACAGAGCTGGCACAGATTCAGCTGTGGTTTTGAACCCAGTACCTGCTGAAGTGATGCAGATGCATTAAAAATTGTGGCATCAATCCCTGAAAATCATTGATCCATTAATGTCCCCTGCATGTTTGTTTGCAAAGAGTGTGTTGCTAGTACTGCTGTACTGAAGCAAAATGCTGTATGTGTAACCTTTGCCCTTTGTGTGTGCAGCCAGACCAACACCAACATGATTCCCAACGGGTATTTGATGTTTGAGGATGAAAACTTCATCGAGTCATCTGTTGCCAAACTCAATGCCTTACGGAAGAGCGGCCAGTTCTGCGACGTCCGCCTCCAGGTACCTGTGCCCTGCCCCCGTGGGGTGCCTGGGGGAGGTGGGGGTTACACCATGTGAAGCTGTTGCCTCACTGATTGGGAGATGTGAGATTTTAAAAGCCCATTTTTCCTGAAAAATGCATACTAAGAAAACCAATGGGGTGCCCTTTGAGAGAAGTGGTGCTAACTCTCAGCTGAAAACTGTTGATTTGAAAAATTGATTTGAACTGTGGCACTCACCTGAGTAGGCCTTCATATTGTGAAAATACAAAGGTAATTAGAAAAAATCCTCACCAGCACATGGGCTTCTTGTTTGTGTTTGACATAAAGGTGTGTGGACACGAGATGCTGGCACACAGAGCCGTGCTGGCATGCTGCAGTCCCTACCTGTTCGAAATCTTCAACACTGACAGTGACTGTCATGGGGTTTCCCATGTGAAATTTGATGACCTCAACCCAGAAGCTGTTGAAGTTCTGTTGAATTATGCCTATACTGCTCAGTAAGTAGCTCTCACAGTAACTAGAGAGAGGATAGACTTTGATTCGAAAAATCAGAATAATAGAGGTAAATTTCTGTCTTTAATAGGTTAAAAGCTGATAAAGAACTGGTGAAAGATGTATACTCTGCAGCAAAGAAGTTGAAGATGGATAGGGTTAAGCAGGTATGGTTCTCAGCTCTTCTGGAAGTCTGTTCTGCTCTGGAAGTTCTGTTCTGTTCCCAGGCTGACAGCATTACACCTTTTGGTGTTAGTGAGCCAAAACCTGATGCTTTGTGGAAGAACTGCTCAGCACAGAGCTGCTGTAGATGTTCCTTAGCACTGTATTGATTTGTTGCCAGCTGGATGTGTTGCTTCCACTTGAGCTGTCTGGGTGCCAGGCTGTTCCCTCAAGTTATGTTTTGTATTTGTGCCTGTGTATCTGTGTAAGAAAAACAGCTTTGAATCTTGGCTGATTCCTTACCTTCAGGTCTGTGGCAGCAGTGCTGTGCTTGGTTGTGTTGGGAACGTGAACAAATGGGTAAATCTGTCAGAAAAAGAGTAATTCACACGCTCCTGAACATAAATTTGGTAGTGCTTGACTTTGGGAATACCCTTAGCTGCAGATAGGGGTACCCTTTACAAGGGAATTGGGATTATTAGCTCACCTGACTGAGAAGTAGTCTTGAATAGATGTTCAGTAGAAAAGTGTGGGGTCAGTGTAGATGTCAGTAGCTTCCAAATGTGTGTGACTTCTTCAAGATGTGCATATTCCTGTGGAAGGCAACATCCCCTTTACAGCACGGGCATGGGGATGACAGCAGTGTCACTACTTTGCAGTGAGAATATTTATGTTGGGATAGATAATTTAAATGTATAAAAACTGTCTGCTTGTAAACTAAGCTGCAGCTCTTTGGTTGCCAGGTTTGTGGTGACTATTTGCTCTCCAAGATGGACGTGCAGAGCTGCATCTCCTACCGGAACTTCGCCAGCTGCATGGGAGACTCTCGGTTGTTGAACAAGATCGATGGCTACATTCAGGAACACCTTGTAGAGATTTCAGAACAGGAGGAATTTCTCAAACTCCCACGGTTAAAGGTTAGCTTAAGTTTGTAGAATTCATTCTGGTACAGGATTTCCAAAAAGCAACCTGAGGAGCAACTAGGATTTCTTTCCCTTTTGGGGGTAGGAAAGCTTGGTGTACTGACTGCTGCCTACAATGTGACAATTCTGGATCTGTGTCCTATGCTTACTGCTGTGAACCTTAACTGTAGAGAACAGGTGCTGTCACCCTTTCCAGGTGTAAAAGGTGATTGTATTTAAATGTGGTTCCCAGTTCCATAGGCTGAAAGCTCCTTGTGGTGTTTTCTGGCTCTGTGGTAAAGTGAGCGTTGTGCTTACTATGTAAAGTACAGCATGCTACAGGGTAATTCCTAGAGAGTAAATAATCTTTTCTCTTCTCCCTCAAGCTTGAAATAATGCTGGAAGACAATGTTGGCCTACCCAGCAATGGCAAATTGTACACAAAGGTAATCAACTGGGTACAGCGCAGCATCTGGGAGAACGGAGGCAGCCTGGAAGATCTAATGGAAGAGGTTAGTCTTCAAGAAAATGGGATTATGGGATTAGACATAAAAAAAACCAAAAAACCAAAAAAGCCAATATGAAGGATGATCCCTTTTTACTTTATTTTTTTTTTTTTTTTCTTCTTCACTTTTTTAACTATGACCCTAAAGAATTTAAATTTTGCTGTAGGTACCCCTAAGCTGAGAAACTGGGGGGGTGTTCAGGTGAGCTGAATGCACTGTTCAGTCTGGTCTTTACTTTCCTTTTTGCTCCCTGTTGCTGTATAGTAGCCTCAGAGTGGCCTGTATCTGCTTTAGTTTGGGGAGGTGGTACTGAGGCTTGCCGTAGATTGGTGATGTTTTCCTTTGCAGGTTTTGCTTGTAAATGCACAGTAGGTAAAAGCTTCTAATGGTTGTTCCTCCCCGTTGGTTTATCTCCCCATAGGTTTATTAACAAAACTAGGATACCAAGGCTGAAGAACCAAGAAGAGCCTCAAGTGTATTGACACGTACAGAAGCAGCAGTCCTGCCCCAGTGCTCCTAAGAAAATCCGCTGTGGGCAGAGAACGATCATGATGATTTAATGGTGTTTACTTACTCCTTTACAGGATGCATTATTTTGAAACTTGTGTGTTGTTAAATGGCTTTTCTCATGAATACTAATGGTAGATGTAGCCTGGGCAGTGTTAAGTGGCAAAATTAGTGGGGAGACAAAATTTTTAATTGGCTCCAGCAAAAAGACTTTACCAAATCTTGTGAAATTCTTCACAATTTTCCAAGCCTGCTATTACAAGCATAAAGATCCCCAGAAACACTTGTCTAGGCAAAAGTACATGTTGATGCTGTCATATAATCTCAAGTGTGTATTTCCTCTTGGAGAAACTCGTTTAAAAGCTTTGATTATGTTGAAATTAAGATGCATTTCATTGAAACAGCTGCATCTGATTTCAGTGGTGGACAACAGTTTCTTCCTGAACTTAAATTTGTGTTGTCTTCCCTCATTCCCATACCTTTCTTTTAGAGTCCACTGTTGGCTTCTCTTGGCCTTCTTTGATGGAGATAAATATGTGTATTTTTCATAGCAGAAAACTTGTGTGCAGGGATAAGGGAAAATGCTTGCATGAGACTGTGAATTTGTGTAACTGCAAATTAATGTGCCTTTTGCTTGTCTAATGTTTCTGTGCTGGGAAAACAGCAGAAGCCCATGGAAAATGAAGATTTCTCTCAAGCTGAGAAAGTAAGGAACCTTCACCCCCTGTTTGAAGATTGCCACCATGACATCTGCTTCCTTTTAGTTTTGCCACTGTGCGAGCTTAAGATGAGCTGACGAGCAGTGTGGTGCCTGGGGTAATGTTCTTGTAGCTGAGGAGCACAGAGACAGCAGCCACATGGGTGTTCTGTTGTTGTTTTTGCAGGTGCAAACGCTGTACTACTCAGCTGATCACAAGCTGCTTGATGGAAATCTGCTAGATGGACAGGCTGAGGTGTATGGCAGTGATGACCACATTCAGTTTGTGCAGGTACAAATTGCAGACAGTCTCAGGTAACCCCAGGTAGACTGCAGCAGTTTACAGCACACCTGAAGTCCTGTGTTCTGCTGGCAGAGAAGGCAGCAGGTGCCGTAGTGGAGAAATGCAACACGAGAAGGTGTCTGGCTGGGAGCTGCTGCAGGCCATGATGTGCTCTCAGCTTCTGTCTCTTTGACAGGCTGGGCTGACTCTCAGGCTTTGCAAAACAGCGTGCTCAAATCTGACTTCAAAATCAGTCCTGGCTGTTAGAAGAAAGAAGAGGCAGACAAGCACTCAGCTGTAGGAAGTCAGCTGAGACCTTGTAGAGTTTCCAGAGACTGTAGAGAAACACGGACCGCTTGGCTTGCAGTGGGGAATGTGTCTGGTAAATTTGGGCCCAGAAAAGGTTCCAAATTCAGGTTCTAATCCTTCAGCTGCCAGCGTCCACATCTTTTGTTCAGCTGCACTGGTGGTGTAGCTGCCAGATCTCTCTGACTGAGTGCAAATCACTCCTGTGTTTTTTGAGAGGTCTTTTTTATGGTTTAATATTTTTTTATTTCTTGCCAGGTGTAATCCTTCTGAACTCCAGAAAACCACATGGCTTAGTACAAATGCAGGCTAAGATAGAAAGAATAAAAAAGGACTAAGAATAGTAAATTGTCAGTTGCTTCATACAAATGAACTTGGTTTAAATTTATGATTTTGAAGCAAATACATTGTAATATTTTAAAACAGTGAAACATGTTCATACAAAAAGTTTCCTTCATGAAATTTTTAGCTACTGTGTAAAACACTGTCCATCCAAGAATGTTGATTTTAGAAGTGAAATGAAAGGAAAAGGAAAAGCCAGCTAACTTTCCAGTTTCTTAATTGTTCTTAGAAAGCCTTCACTGGCTTTTTCACATCTGGATACCACTTGTAATGCTTAGAAGCAGAGAGGTGAACATTAAGAAAGTTCATTTTCAGAAATAAGACCAGGACTTTTCAACGTTTTTCTACAAATCCTTTCTGATAAGAAAAATCACCAACTTCAGACATCCTAAACAGTTGAGACAACTAACACTAAAAAACCCGTAGATGCCAGTCCTGGAAAAATTGTAACTTTTACATTTTTAAATTACAAAACTTTGTATTTTCTGTTGCTGTTGAGGCAATTTAAAGATAAGAGCATAAGTGGTTAATTGGATGAAGGTTCAGAAATAACAAAAATGCTCTCTACAAGTGTGCTGGTTGTCACGGTGAGATTCGCTTCGCAATCCAGCTCTTCTCTGTGAGGTTATCTGAGTTAGGTGATGTGTTTCAGAAGTCTTGTGACAGTTTCCATGGAGATCAGGCTCCAGGGAGCTGTGCAAGCATCGCAGACTTGGGACTGTGGTCATAAACTCTGCTGCTGAACAGAATAGACAGCACGGTAACTTCCTGTGCTTCAGGAAGAGCCTCAACAACCAAGCCAACCGTGCTGAAACTGAAAATTTTGAGTTTTTTCTTAATAGAGCAAAATAATGTAAGTTACAGAATCAATTTAATTGGAGATGAAAAGAAAGCAGGAATCTCTTGTTAGTGGGAAGTATCAAGGGAGTAAAATCCAAGAAACAACTAATCTGAGCACAGAGGGGAACTGAGGTGAAATTAGCTTGTCTTCAGGGAATGAAGAGAATAGTTAATTCACTTCAAACAGCATTATATAATTAACTCAAACTCCAGAAGCAGAGCTTGGGAGTGAGGCTCCTGTGTGGTAGCTCAGTTCTCTCCAGCTGCATGTAGCTCTTTCCTTACATTTGTAAATCCTGCTAGAAATGCACACTCATTTCAGGGATTTGCAGTCCACCACCAGCAGTATAAAGCTGCAGTCACAGGATAAAGTGAGTTCCAGGAGAAAAGTGTAGGGTGGTTTTGGCCACTGTTGCTGGGCAGGCAAGATGTTCTGCTGAAAATATAGGTGAGCTATAAATGCTGCTCTGTGGAGGTGGTAGAGGAGTGTGCTCTGGAGTAGCTACAGGATCTCGGAGAAGCAGAGGTAGAAGGAGCTGTAGTCTCTGGCTAGGTTTCTGTAGCTGCCTTTTGATTTTGCAGAAGAGGCCACCACGTGAGAATGATCACAAGCAGATCAGTAGCAGCTCCTCTGGAAGTCTTTCTCCAAATGCTACTGTTCAGAGTCCTAAACACGAGTGGAAAATCATTGCTTCAGAGAAGACTTCGAGTGAGTAACGGGCAGGGGTTGTCTAACAGATGTGTCTGATCTCGGGTGCCTGCCACCTTCTTGCTCCCTGGGGATCTCCTTCACATCTCTGAGGAATGCTGAGGTGTTTTTTCTTAGTGATGATACAAGTCAAGTAATTTGTAGGGTGCTTCTGATGTATGTGGTCCAAACTGGGATCACATACATCTCAGTTCCTTATCAACTAAATCCATGGTGTGTCATCATTTTCCCAGAAAATCCTAAGGAGACAGGCAGTCCATAGTTAAATAACAGAGCTATTTGCTCTGTGTGTGCGAGGAGACTCCCATGGTTAAGTTGCTGTGGCGTGTTCTTCAGCACTCTTTCAGTATCTAAAGCATAGCTGTCAATAACTAACGCTTCTTCTAACACTTGGAACCAGTAACCTGAAATCGTGAAGTTTCCGTGCTGCCCAGGGGAGTGGCACAACCAGCAGAGCCCATCTGGCATCCAGCTCAGTCCCCCTTCAGGTGGCACCCTGCTGACGGTGGCGGTGTGCTGTCCCCGCAGGTAACACGTACCTGTGCCTGGCTGTGCTGGACGGGGTGCTGTGCGTCATCTTCCTGCACGGCCGCAACAGCCCGCAGAGCTCCCCCTCGAGCACCCCGCGGCTGCTGAAGAGCCTGAGCTTCGAGCTGCAGCCCAGCGACCTCATCGAGAAGCCCATGTCCCCCATGCAGTACGCGCGCTCGGGGCTGGGCACGGCTGAGCTGCACGGCAAGCTCATCGCTGCGGGTGAGCTGGGGCAGGGGCGCCGGGCCGGGGGAGTGCCAGTGCCTCTGAATGTGGGGCCAGTAATTTCTCGCTTGCAGGGGGCTACAACAGGGAGGAGTGCCTGCGCACCGTGGAGTGCTACGACCCAGAGAAGGACACCTGGACGTTCATCGCGCCCATGAGGACGCCGAGGGCCCGGTTCCAGATGGCAGTGCTGATGGTGTGTGGGGTGGGGGAGCAAGGCTGTGGGAGCCCACCTGGGCTGAGCTGAACAGGATGGCTCTAGAAGTTGTTACTCTGTAGTTCCACGTTACCTGAGCACTCATGAGCTGATTGGTGTGCTGAGAGGTGATGGGTGTTGCTTTGTTCCTCTCAGGGGCAGCTCTACGTCGTGGGTGGGTCAAACGGCCACTCGGATGACTTGAGCTGTGGAGAGATGTACCAGCCCGAGCTGGATGACTGGACCCCTGTTCCGGAGCTGCGGACCAACCGCTGCAACGCAGGTGAGGCCTCTGCAGCGCCTGGGCTGGGGGCTGGGAACTCAGCCAGTTCTTACTCACTTGCCATTCTTTCCTGTATCAACAGGAGTGTGTACCCTGAACGGAAAGCTGTACATTGTGGGTGGTTCTGATCCCTATGGCCAGAAGGGACTGAAGAACTGTGATGTGTTTGATCCTGTAACAAAGGCTTGGACAAACTGTGCTCCCCTTAACATCCGTAAGTTTGCTGAGGAGCTGGGCAGGGATGGGAAGAAAAGGACAACTGCAGAACTGCACCAAACCAAAAACTACAGCAAAGCAAAGCCCCTTTGAGTTGCTGCTGCTGTGGGCTCTTGCTGGTGGCTGACTGTGCTGGCTTTGGTTGCAGGGAGGCACCAGTCGGCTGTGTGTGAGCTGGGGGGGTACCTGTACATCATCGGCGGGGCCGAGTCGTGGAACTGCCTCAACAGCGTGGAGCGCTACAACCCCGAGAACAACACCTGGACCCTGATGGCACCCATGAACGTGGCACGGCGCGGCGCCGGCGTGGCTGTCCGTGATGGTAGGGCTGGGTTTGCTCTGATGCGAGCAGAATACAAAGCTTGCTCCTTTTTGGGCAAGAAACAGTACAGTAGGAGCCTGGCTAAATGGCTGGTTCTAACTAAAAAGCAAAAACCTCTTGGTTGTGGGGCATTCACCCCACCTCTGTCTTCTGAAAGTGTCACTGTGCAGCTTCTAGAGCTGCACCTGTTTGGACGTTGCCCTTACTCTGAATCAAATTCCCATCAGCAGATCTGTCATGAGCAGATCCAAAGCACATTGCTCCTGTAAGTGCAGACCTTGATCAGGCCAAGGTCTGTGACAACACCTGGTGTCCCTTTGGGCTTTGTCCTGCTGGGAACACAGGGCCAGCTGGTGCTGAGCAGTGAGCATGGCCCCCTTTCCTCACACAGGAAAGCTCTTTGTGGCTGGAGGATTTGACGGCACGCACGCGGTGAACTGCGTGGAGATGTACGACCCTGCCAGGAACGAGTGGAAGATGATGGGAAGCATGACCACGCCCAGGAGCAACGCTGGCATCACCACCGTGGCTAACACCATTTATGCAGTGGGGGGCTTTGATGGTAATGAGTTCTTGAACACACTTGAGGTCTACAATCCAGAGTCAAACGAGTGGAGCCCCTACACCAAAATTTACAAGTTTTAAGTGAATTAAATTCCCTTTTCAAACTAACAGGCTTAGTGATGTAATTGTGTTTCAGTAGAGGTACACCTGTGAATAGGGGTGGGGAGGGCGTGGATGTTGCCAACAGCAACACAGAGCTTTTGCATATTGCATATTAATGTGCTGTATATATTTGTTTTGGAAAGAATATTGAGATGAAGGGGTTTTTGTGTATTTTAGAACTTTAAAGGTTTTGGTTTTGTTGTAAGATTTTGACGATAATGCAAGAGAAACTAGACTGGGCATATCATTTCAGGAGCTTCCCCCAGTGTTTGTCACTTTGCACATTGGATGACTTCCTGGAGGTGTGTTCTTGGGGCAGGAAGGGTAACGTTTGTGGGGGATAATGTCTTTTTCTTTCATCAGGCCTTGGTTTCCTTCAATAACTGGAATAATCTGTAACAAGAAGCCTTATTTAAATAGATATAATGGCTATTTTTTTTATTAAAAAAGCTGACATGCCTCTGCTAATACCTTATCTTTTACAATTGCCTTTTTATAACAGTTTTTATATACTCAGCAGAGTATTTTGTCTGTTGAAATGCAAATGGCAGATAAAGGGTAATTGAAACAAAGAGACAGCCTTGGCATTTCTAGAGCCCAAGTGGGACAGTGGATTGCCCCTGCAGGTGAGCTGCTGCCTCTGCTGCAAATGTGAGTTAGTCTGCACCACCTTCCTTAGAGCTGCACAGGGTTTCTGGACATGACACACCCAGACTTTCTAGGGTGGGAAAAGGATTCTGGCTCCAAGTATTTTGAGGAGAATGCAGAGAGCGCTTTCTGTACAGCAGTTTTGTTACTCTGGGTGAGCTGATCTTTGTACAACAGTTCGGGGAGGGGGGGTTCTCATGGGTTTTAAACTCTTGCCAGCTGGCAAAGAAAATGTGTTGTAGAACCTGTCTTAAGTTTATTTTTCTAATATTACCAGCTGGAAGTGTGATAGAACACAAATAACTTGATTTTGTATGTGCTCATAGTCCTGTTTTAGTTCACTTTCTCTACGTCTATGGCTCAAACGTTGGGGTGGGATGACTTGGTGTCTAACGTGTAGTGCTGCACATCTAACTCTGGGTGCCAAAACTAGCACTGACTGCTTGCTGCTGCTGCAAACACATTAAAGGTACCTTTTGGGAAACCCTTGCACCACAGGCGTGCCCTGACCTGGCTCTGTGTCCTTTTCTTCAAGGAGGCGGTGTCCAGAGAGGAGTCTGTGAAACTAAAAGTGACATTTCAGATCGGTGTAGGCACAGGACAGGGGCAGGGGCTGGAGTATCTCATGTCCCTCATGCCTGCAGTGGAGAGTGGGTCTTGCTGCTGAAGGGACCAGGGGCTTGGAGCACCACAAGCCCTGGGGAGGGTCTGGGCCAGGGCTCTCCATGCTCAGGGGCTGTGTATAGAAACCTCTCCAGGGTTGGGTGGCTCCCCACAGGGCTGGGGGGACAGGCCACACAAACTTGGAAATGCACAACACAGGGGTGCAAAGCTGCACCTGGAGCTACTCCTTCACCTGGGCAGCTTTAGGCTTGAGCCACACCAGCTGGCTGCTCCAGCTTCCCAAGGAGTGGGAAAACACACCAGGCCCGGGAAATTCACTGGCCCCTGCAGGCTGTGGAGCTGGTCCAGCTGAGCAGGGAGAGCCAGAAAGAGTGGGGAACAAAAGACTTGACCTCCACTACAGCCCCTCCCAGGCAGCTGCCTGCAGGGCACAGCCAGCACTGCTGCAGCTGGGCGAGGGTCGGGACACAACGTGCCCCCATCAGCACCTTTGTCCCCATCTTGCTCCCGGGGCTGGAGAACCACGATGGAAACAGCCCTGCACAGCTACTGTGCAACAGGAATTCCACCCCACTCCCTGCCACGAGGGCTGGGCAGAGCCAGCACAGAGCTACTCAGAATCACTCTTTAATGTAACAATAAATTACATTTTTACAATCAAGAATTTGCAAATACATCCAAAAGTTAGTATCAAAATAGACACTTCAGAACTTTGCTAGTCAGCTCATCTCTGTACAAATACATACAAGAAGAGGTAGCATTAAAGGCCTTAGAAAATGGCTTTTGGGAAGTTTCATGAATTTAAAGCAGTTCTGGAAAGCAATCAACAGTGCAGCCAGAGAAGGCTGTCACCTGGAGAGCAGGGAGGATAAGGCCCACCTTCCAGGAGGATGTGGCAAGAGCAGGGTAAGAAGTTTCCCCAAGAGCACAGCTAGCAGGTTTCAACTGTATGAAGATAAAATGCCTGCTTCAACACAGGAGAAAACACCCTTTTCCTCTGAAAAGGGTCTGGGACAAACACCTGTGAGGGCAGGGGGTCTGTTTTGTCTTTAAGGAGAAACGAGCATCAATCTGCTCCTTTACCTATTCTACATCCTCTCTTAAGCCTTCACTGCACAGGACCCACACGTTGTGTCTGCGGGTCAGTCCTTCATTCCTGGCCCTGCACTCAGCTGCTTCCTACCCTCCGAGTCGCCGGGTGACACAACACATTCCTTTCCCTCACTTGTGACTTGTAAAGTACCAGCAAAACAAACAGAGGGGTTTTCCTATACAACCATTAACAGCTCAGTTCCTCACAGGAACGCCGGACTCAGAGCAGCGCAGCACAGCTGCTGCATCCCCAACCAGCCCTGTTTCTCCTGGTTATCCATGGCTATCCAGCAGCACGCTCACTCCAGACATAACATTCTGTTAGTTAAGAGAATTCTCAGCAGAAATCCCGACATTTAACGTCCAATGTGGAACCGTGTTTTCCCTTCAACTCCAACCCACAGCAGCACCGCTGCGGAAGAAAAGCCGGCAGGTTTTCAGCTCCTCCAGCACTTCCCTCTCCTCCCCCTGAGGAGGCGGAGCTCAGGCGGCCGAGCCCGGCTCAGAGCCAGCCCCGGCTCTCGGCCTCCCTGTGCACGGACGCCTGGCACTGCTCCAGCGTCTGCTCCAGCTGTGCCAGCTGGCAGCAGCCCACTTCCAGCCTCTCCCTGGGAGACAGGAGAGAAAGGTTAGCAGCACACAGCGGAACAGGAATCTTTACAAGTACTCCTTAAATTTTCAAGGACGTTTCCATCAAACTCAAGCAGCAGCAATGACTTTTGTACTAGAGCTGCTAAATCTGAGGATTTCACACGAGCTCCTTACAACAGCAAACCCACAGCTGCCACAGGCAGAGCTCCTGTTCCCTTCTAGGGCAGGTAAAGTGAAACAATTGGCAGGAGAGTCACTGACATCCACTTTCTGGAGAGATTTGGGATTTTGGAAAGTTCAGTTCAAACCATCCTTCATACACTGACATATCCTGTATTCATACGCAAAATAAGGATCTGGATACACCCCCTTATGACTTAGACCCTTTCAGAAGAGTAATCTCAACCTGATCACATATAAACACGCCCTCACTTAAGTTTCCGAAAGATTCTGTCTCAAAAGACCATTTAAAAGCTGCTCCTCAAAAAAGGAAGAAAATCCCAATCACTGAGTTCCCAAGCACAGCCTGAGGCCTGCCAAGGCAGTCTCCAAAGTACTTGTTTTACTCTGCTGAGCACACATTTCCACACACTGTTCTTTATGCCTGTATCAATACAGGTCTAGAGCCATCAACTTGTGGGAATGAAGCTTTTAAACTGTTTTTTTTATTACTGATACAAATACTGAATGTCTCCCTCCCTGAATAACTTTGTGCCCTGATCTTGCAATCTGTACATGGAACTTGACAGAAGATTCAGGGACCCAGAATCAATCCAGGCAAAGGGAAGCTTTTTGGAGTAATTCACTCTCGAGCCTTTTACTCAGCCACTCCTGGCCAGTGACAGCTCATTCATATTGACAAAACAGCAAAAACCAGTTGCCTGTCCTTTATTAGCCAGCTCAGAATTATTAAAAACCTATGATGGCATTTTAGAAATCTCCCAGAACCTGGATTCACAAACCTTCAGTAACACAAATTCATAAAGAAATGACCCAGAAACCACTGGCAAAGGAAAGGGGGCTCAACACCTTCAACAGCTGAAAATCACCATGTAGGCACTGATGCCTCATCTCCAATTTAATTTCTGTCCTCTCCTGCGCTGTGTTAATCGAGCCTTAAAATTAAAAAGAGAATTAAAAAAATTCCCTATTTATTTTCCCTACACTGTTCCTACAAAGGGGAATTTTTCTTGACCCAGATGATTCCTCCCTTGGTTAATACAGGTGAAAAAGCTGCCTCAACCCCCCCAATGGGGTCAGTAACTGGCTCACCTGTAGAGCTCCTGTGAAACACACGCATACAGCTCCTCAGCAGTGAATTTCAGACTGTTATTGATCTAAAATAAAGAAGAAAGAATTAATATAGCCATTTATCAAGTATCACATGTCTGCTACAATTATACAGTAAGAATAGCAGATACAGCTCATGTATTCCTTAACAGGCTCTCAAGTTAAGACAGTGCCTTAAAAAGTCATCCTGTATCTTGTAATAAAATGTAGTATTATAAATTCAAGCTCCATTTTCTAACCACGTCTGCACAAATCTAAAAGATCATCAATAATTCTTCCTCCCCTCTTAAGTTACTCTATAGTTTTATTTAGATATACATATATATAGAGATGTGTGTTTATCTCAAATGAAGTAAGCTCTGACTTGCATCAATTCCAAAATATATGTGAAGGCCCAAACATATTTCCCTGCATAGCAGAGCACTGCAAGCCTGAAATATGTAACATATTAAACAGAAATATTTTACTTAAAACATTAATTTCAAGGCTTTTTACTCTCAACAGCAAGTCATTCACACCAAGTGAGCGCTCAACAAATCACACAACTCAAATACTTGTTGAAATCCACCCAAAATCTATCTTTATGTTCAACAACTAATAAATAAGAGCAAAGAATCAAAATTCTTAATGTAAATAAAGTGATGAGACATGACCTCAGAGCTACTTGAAATAAAATCTGTAAGTGAAGTGGTCAAACACCAAAGAAAATGTCATACCTCATGTCTTCTGAGGAAGCTATAGAGGGTCCAAATATCTTGGAAACTGCTGGTTGGGGTCAAAATTCTGAAAAAGAAAAGTTTGGGAATGCTTTAAAGCAAGTAGAAAAGGAATCTATGAAAGAGTTAAAAAAATAAGTCAGAAATCTTCAAGGGGAAAAAAAATTACTTGACCAAAACGGAAATTACCAACTTTGAAGAATTTTCCCTTCTAACAGAATTAAAGAGCTTACTATTTCTGTGAGGACTTTTTCTAATTAAAAATTCCCTCCATGTTTTTGTGAGCCATTTCTGTATCAGGAGGGAGGAAACCCAGTACTAATTGAAAGCCCTTTGGTGACCACCAAGGCCTATGGGCTCATGCAGAACCACAGCAAAGGATACACAACATTCTCACCCCAGCTTTAACTCATTCCCTCCAGATTCCCATGTGCAGCCCAAATGCTGCAATTCACTTCCTATTTTTGCTACTTCTAATAACCACCAATTCCCACCCAATACTGCCAAGGGCCAATGGGATGTGGCAGCTGAAGAGAGGTGGCTTTAATGAAGCATCTTGATGGACACCCTTTTCCACAAGGATCCAAACATGATCCATTAAAGAAGTTGGTTTTTAACAAGATTAATTATCCTCATCTATTTAGGCAGATACAATTCAGTTCCACCTCAGTGTAACTTCATTTGCATTCATCAGGAAAAGCAGAACCCTCCTAAAAGCTGCAAAATGTACCTTAAAATCAACATTAAAACACAAGTAACACCTTATATATATATTAAGAAATACTGCTAAAATTCTGATTTTTAAGTCTTACATAGTTAAATCATGATTAAGATAATGACTAGACTTGGAAAAAGAAAAAATCTTTTGGGGAAAGCTCTGCTTACTTTCCCATGGGAAAGTGCCCAAATTCTCCTCTCCCTCTCCTTTGCAAGCTGTAAGCTTCATTTATAAATGAATTAATTAGGAATTGAAACAAAACAGGAAAGTAACAGAATAAGTTTAAAAATCTCAGTTAAAGGACCCTGTGTTTGAAGCAGGCTGGAAGACCATGACACAACACACAACTTATTGTAACTGGTGTGTCCACTGCGTTTTCTCATCAATTTTCACAGGAATTATCACCAAAAATTAGTCATGCATTCTTCCCACTCCCCTCCTAAGAAGCAGTACCCAAAATGTTTGCCTTAAACCTGCCAACTACGAGTCAGGAAGGGAACCAACTGGGCTGCTCTGCCTAAAAACACCTCAGAGCCTTCCCTGGGCACCTCAGCGACAATCGGCTTTGGCAGCGGAAAACCCCGGTACAGAGAAGCTGCCAGCAACCCTCCACGGAAACTCTGGGAATCCTGGCAGCTGGAACTGCACAGCAGCTCCCATTCCCCCAGCAGCTCCCATTCCCCCTCAGCAGCTCCCATTCCCCCAGCAGCTCCCATTGCCCCCTCAGCAGCTCCCATTCCCCCAGCAGCTCCCATTCCCCCTCAGCAGCTCCCATTCCCCCTCAGCAGCTCCCATTGCCCCCTCAGCAGCTCCCATTGCCCCCTCAGCAGCTCCCATTCCCACCTGGTAGCTCCCATTCCCCCTCAGCAGCTCCCATTCCCACCTNGCTCCCATTCCCCCCCACCGGCTCCCATTGCCCCCCAGCAGCTCCCATTGCCCCCCAGCAGCTCCCATTGCCCCCCAGCAGCTCCCATTGCCCCCTCAGCAGCTCCAGCCTATCCAGCCCTGCCTATCACACTCAGCACCTGCAGCAGTGGGAGCGGAGCATCCCGAGCCTGGGAGAGGCTGATTCCTCATGGAATCATTCCCTCCAGTCCAGGCAGAAACTGCTGCCATCAGCCTGGATGCACAAGTGGACACAACATAAAAGCTAAGGTGTTGTGAATAACCTCACCCCAAGGCCATCACGAAATGCTGGGGCTAAATCTGTCCATCCCCTTTCTTCCTGCTGTGCCAAGGACACACATGGATAAGTGACAGAGCTGCCGGTGGAAAACCTGGCCATGGGAGCTCTCCAGAGGAAGGATGGAGGGAACACACTCAAGCCTATCCCTGCGAAACCTCAGGTGGATGGAGAAACCCACTGTGCCTCCAGTTCTTTGGGGAAAAAAAACAATTTGTGTAATTAATCATCTAAGTAATTTAATGTTAAATCCCGTACCTCACTTTATGGGCTTTGCTTCGATGATGCCAATGGTTTCTGGGTTTGTACCATGGAATGAGAAGTCTGACATTTAGCTCCAAGTTTTACAGCAGCTCCAAATAAAAGACATTTGTTGTTTTGAGGGGAGAGCCCTTGCTCCACAGAGAGCTCTGGGAAGCTGCTGAGGGAAGAGCCTGCACCATAACTTCCCCCACAGATTCCCAACAGGTCAGCATCCATGAAACAGCCTGGTGCTGTCTGCATCTAAATAGGGGCTGCAATACCAGCTCCAGTCTGGGAATATATTCTGTACAACACTGACACATTCCTGTCTGCAGAACAATGATTTCTCAGCACCACTGCTCCCTACTGCTTTCAATCACTTCATGTTCCTTTCACTGCCTGTAGCCACCACCCTGTGCTTTGGAAAATGGACGTTTTAAGGGAAGGCGTACACTGGGAAATCTGGACCTGTCTGTATGAGCATTGACTCTGCCTCTATTAAAATTATTTATTAAATTAATAAATCATTAAATCAAGTTGCCCTCGTTTCCATGGAAGTTTCTCAGTGATAAAAAGTCTGCCTCAACTACAGAACTATGTCTAGAGAACTTCATCTGAATCAGTAATCCATGAAGCAAACGGCTTTCACATCAAATTGTTCTAAGCAGCCATGTAAACCTCAGCACTCCGACCACTACAACACTAACCAACCACTGCTGCTGCTCCTCTCTACACATGAGAGATAAATGTAATGAGAGCCTTAATCATAAAAAAAAAATACTACACCAGTGGCACTACCCCAGCTATTCAGGCTTCATGGCCAGAACATGTTAATGACAAACACAGATATAAAAAAGGGGGGAAAAAATAGGTGTTTCATTGAAGAGGTGTCAGTTACAGCTTTTGGCACATTACCCTGTTCTGGTAACTTTTGTCACACCGTGCAGGTTTTTTATTTTATCTTGGCTTCTTCCTCTAACAGCACTGGTAGCAGAGTGGTGTTTGTATTGCACAATTCTGCATGCCAGCACTGACAGCCTACATCTCTGAAATTAAAAATAATCAGCACAGTTAGCATATTCTAACATTACTGTTGGTAATGAGCAAAGGGTATGAAACCTCTGAAATTTAAGCATCCAGTAAAATTGTGAAACCATTACATGATTTTAAATAATTTTGGATTGTGGATTTGTGAGTGTTCGCACTGGTGGTTTATATTTGTATTTGGGTTGGGTTTTATTTGACACCAGTTAATTGGGGCACCTTATTTAAGGTCTCTTAAATTAACTCTAAAATAAAAGAGGGATTTAGATAAGCTGATGTTTGCCCTCAGCTGAACAGAACTTAGGATTCCAAGCTTTTATATGCAGCCCTAGGGAACTGGACATTGTCTTCATGTTTCCTGCCAAGTTTCTTTTAGATAAGAAATCCTTGTTCATAGAAAAGAAAGAAAATTCAGTCTTTGGTGAATTGATAGTTATTTCAAGTTGGATTTTTTCTTTTCATCTGTTGGCTAAAAAAGAATTTTTTTGTTCACATGCCAACTTTAAAATCACTCACAGCTTATAGCATATGCACTTAGATACAGGCCTCCTAAATATTTATACTGATACGCTGTCACCTGTAAAAATATTTGTCTCTTACAGACTGCATAAGGGGCCTGGATTCTGCTTTTCTAATATTTTATCTAAATGGAATTTCTCTCACACTCCCAATAGTTTGGAAAAATTGGGCTCCATAAACATTTGTAAATTAAAAGTGTAATTTCTTAAGATTTCAATAGTGCCAGGAGAGTGTTACTATATCAGAACTGATCACTGAATTTAAATAATTAAAAAGCAATGCTGCAGTTTTACTAGCTTTAATGCAGATGAACTTTCAATATAATTTACTGGTAAAGCTTCCAAACTTTAACAAGGTATTTTCTCTCTTCTTTGTTCTGGACAGCAGGGACCAGAAGGTACCACAGAATCAGTTGCATTTTATCACTAAAAGCTGTGTTACCTCCAAATATTCAAGACACAACTTCCTCACTATTTTTTCTCCAGTGCCTCCTTTCCTGCAATCATGCCATTAGATTAAGTCACTGAGGCACTTTTTTCAAAAATCAAGAAAAATAAATACGTTGCAAGGCATCAGTTTTAGAGCAAAATGAAAGTGAGGTGTTCCTGCCCATGGCAGGGGGTGGAACAAGATGAGCTTTAAGGTCCCTTCCAACCCCAACCATTCCCATTCTCTGAAAACGTCTGAATTTTTGCGTTAATACTCTGTAACATTCATAAAGCTGCAATAAGACATTGACCTGGCTCCTGGCTCTCTGGAAAAGATCCTCAGAACTCTCAAACTCCCTTAAATCCCTCCACTCAAGGCCAATGCTTGGTGCAAATTCTCCCCATTTCTTGCTCCACAATGCCACCTACTGCAAACCTGCACATCAGAGCAGGCATTTCCAAAGTGTCCAGGAAAACTACTCCCTTCCAACAATCAGCCTGTGTATTTCAGGAGTTTTTATTTTTACAGAGCTCTCCCACACAAAGAAAACCGACAGTTTTCAATGAAACACCTGTGCAACACAAAGATAACCATCCAGAGTATTCCGTATTCCCATTTAATGTCATCCGCCACATCTGTAAACTGATACCATAGGATCTCTGCAAAAACTTTAGCATTAGAACGGAGAGAGCAAAGTTTAGCAGTAACCTGCTTTATTGAAACAATTTCCTTAGAGGGAAAAAACCCACCAGCAATAAATTGAATCCATCAGCACTCAGCTGCTCAAGCTCCCATTTCTACCCATATTTTTCTGCTTTTAATTTTATAATATTTTGATTATTTATATTTGAAAGAGAGACTGTAATTCTTTGAATGGATCTATATTTCACTGCCGTGAAAAAAGGACTAAGCCAAGATGACACAGGAGATTCCTTATTCTTCCTGAAACTTCCAATTTATTGTGCTGTCAATAAAACAGCAGAGGGCAGGGTTAGATGGGATACTGGGAAAGAATTGTTCCCTGTGACGGGGGGGAGGCCCTGGCACAGGGTGCCCAGAGAAGCTGTGGCTGTCCCTGAATATCTGGAAGTGTCCAGGGCCAGGCTGGACAGGGCTTGGAGCAACCTGGGCTAGTGGAAGGTGTCCCTGCCCATGGCAGGGGTGGGATGGTCCCTCCCAACTCAAATCATTCTGGGATTCTGGGATTCTATGAAGACAGAGGGAATACTATCCTGCCTAAAGAGAGAATGCAGCTGATTGTTGTCGTTATGGCTGTCATGAGAACAGCAAAGCCCCAAAACTTTATATCTTTCACTCTGTTGGAAGTTTGCCCCCATCTGAGTGGGCCTTACATTTGAAACATAAATGCCAGGAATTATTCAAAGTTCCTGCCATCACAACTGATGTATTAATCATAATCATTAATAGCTCTAGTTACACCTCAGCAGAAGCAACTTGCTGGTCAAACACTGGAAAACAAACCCCAGACACAGAAGGCAGTTCCCTACAAGAGATCTCCGCATCTGCAACACTTCCATGATCTTTTGCTACCAATGGTTCAAGACAGCCTTGACAGCAGGATTTTTACTGCAAACCACGTCACCAAGCACACAGAATAAAGAGTGGCTTGGTGCTGAAATATTTCAGCCTTTTGTGACTTCAGGTGCCTGTCACACATTGTGTGCCCAGCTGCAGTGCTCACCTGCCAATGCCCTCACGGATGTCCTTCACTGCTGCCAACAGCTTCTGCAGGCCCAAAAAAGCCTCCTCAAATGAGGCCTTGGCAGCCATGGTCACTGCACTGGGCTCCAGCTTCTGGAATAGCTCAATGCTGAAATTCAGAAGAAATAAAGAGACAGAAAAGCAGTTAATAAAAAAGTTCAGAATTCAGAGAAACCCAGTGTCTGTTTTGTGCTTGTGTTTTGTCTATTAGAACAAAAAGGTCAAATATAAATCACACTATCTAAAACAGTCTCAGAATAAATGGAAATGCAGAAATGGAGTTATCACTGCTGGTTAGCTGAGTCCTTATAGACCACCAGAAAGAGTTCCTTTGTGCCTGGCTGGCTCAAAGCCCCTCCTTGTAAAAGACTGCAGACTAAGACAACAAAAAGAAAACACTGTACCTATTCAGATTTTATCAAAAGATATGGCATTGCAGTGAATTTCCAGCAGATTTTTCAAAAATAACCAAAATAAAAGCAATGGTAAAAACATCTAGATGGAAGAGGAGGCAATTTCCTGCAATTCTGATTTCACATGAGAAAGGAAATTCACTAGATTCTGCATTTCAGAAAGTGAAGAATTTTGCTTAACAACAAAATGTTTTCTATTTTAAATTGATTTTCAAGCTTTAGAATAGGATATAGAATTTTGCATAAGCCAGGAGACCTCTACTGGGTTTGGAAAGAAAATAACCACAAGAAAATTAAGATCTCAGATTCTATTTTATGGATAAATACAAGATTTTCATGGATGTCTCACACTTGTGGAGTTTTCAACTTCATTTTCCAGGGCAACACATTTCAGCTGCTGCACAGAAAAAGAGTAGCAGACTAACATAACAATTTGCATGCTCCCCACTTTTGTGTGACAGTTTGTGTGATTTCTCTTTTGTTTTGGTTTTTTGATCAATTTAGATTAATTAGAGGGTAAAAAAGCAGAGTTTCTAAAGTGTGCTTGTTTGAAAGGTATCTAAGGTGTTAGTTCTGAGCCCCTTTAGCAAGCTGTACCTGTACAAGTTCATGGTGTTCCAAACACCTTCCAGGACTGACCAGATTTCCTGGTGCCTGTTTTCCTGAGCCACATGGAAGCTGGGATGTAGCTCTTTTTCCTCAGTGCTTTGCTGATTGGGCACCGTGGCTTCCATTTTTTCACACGCAGCGTTTTCTGAAAGAACCATGATGTCTTCTGATAAATCCTGCTCACTGTCTGCCCTCACCTTATAAAACAGTTCAGCAAACAAATAATCAATGTATTTGGTTCCTAACTTCAGAAAACCAGAATCTATACATTTCTACAGATTTTTTTAAAGCAATGCTCAGGAAATCAAGGCTGAACTCTCTGAGTCACTTTGATTACAGTCTCTGCATCCAGAGCCTCTCTCAATGGTTTGGGCTGGAAGGGATCTTAAAGCCCATCCAGTGCCAGTCCCTGCCATAGGCAGGGACACCTCCCACCATCCCAGCTTACTCCAAGTCCTATCCAACCTGGCCTTGGACACTTCCAGGCATCCAGGGGCAGCCACAGCTACTCTGGGCACCCTGTGCCAGGGCCTCCCCCCCCGTCAAAGGGAGGAATTTCCTTCCTGACAAGTTTTCAGACAGAGACTGACTCTCGTGGCAGCAGAACCTCAGCTTGAGGGCTGACTGCATCACACAGAGGTCCCAGCACAGGTGACTCTTGACCTTTCTTTCCCCTTCAGCCTTTTCCAAAGACACCAAGAACTCTTTACAGCTGTTCTGACCTATCTTCCTTCTCATAAATCCAAATATTTCATCCATGCTCATGACTCCAGTTTTTATGCCATTACATATGGAACTGACAGTAACCATAAACCAAGATAGTTGGAATTTCCTCCACAGCAACTCAGAGCTGAGCTGGGAGTGAAGACCAACTTCTGAGAACACAAAAGGTGTCAGAACAATCCCCAGTAACCATCACCAACCACGTGATACAAGGGAGTCCCTTCTTCAGCTCCAAAGACAATGGAAGCTGAAATAACACACTTAAGAACAGCAGTATGGGACCCATGTCAGAAGGAAAACCAGCAAATTTAATCTCTAAGGGCCATCAGATACAAATGCCATAGAAAACTAAGACAAAATAATGTTTTTTCAGTCACCCTTCCACATTGAACAGATTTATATAGGGGAAAAAAATCTATCAGCAGATATTCACTGCATGAAAATAAAAGCTAAAGTCAGGGTCTCTTCATTTAGAAGACACCCCAGCAACATTTCCTGGAGTAATCAGTGGAAATGAGGGGAATAATTCAAAAATCTAAGCTAGGTTTGGAATGTGGAACAACTGGAGGATGGGGTGAGGTGGACAAACACCAAAGCTGCCCTTACCTCCCCAAGGGTCTCACACAGTTTTGTCACTTCAGCGTAAGCCTGGGGCAGGACACCGTTGTAGTCTGACCTGCAGCTGAAGGCGTGGAGCAGATTTTTGGATTCCTGGAGCAGGATCCGCACTGTTGCGGAGTCAAATGGTTTATCTGATGTTTAGACAGTAATGTCAGAGGAAGAGGAAAAAAAAAAGTTAGGATCTAATAGTCTTGGCAGGCAAATTTAATACTCAAATACCTAGCTTAACAGAAGCATGTGAAAAGCCTAGGAAAATGGTTCAGAAGCATCAGGTACAACAATCTCAGAGAAACACGCATGAGATTGCTCACTCCTTAACCAAGTGTTCCAAATTCATCCTGGCATCTTGCACAAGGATCAACTGGCATATCTAAAATAATTCTGCAGAATAGCAATATACCAAAGAGGTAGCACCAAGAAATCACAGGATATCCTGAGTGGGAAGAGACCGATCAGGATCACAGAGTCCTAGCCCTGTCCCTGCACAGACACCCCAACAATCCCACCCTGTGCATCCCTGGCAGCGCTGTCCAAAGGCTCCTGGAGCTCTGGCAGCCTTGGGGCTGTGCCCATTCCCTGGGGAGCCTGGGCAGTGCCCTGCACCCTCTGGAGGAGTTCACTAGGCCTGTCAAAATCAAATGCTCAAAGACATCTTTAAACAAATGGAAGGTTTGTGGGGTTTGTTTTTTTTTTGGTTGGCTTCTTTTTAAAACAAACCTCCCTGCCTTCACATATCACATTAAATATCCTTTGCTCCTCCGTAATTTTTTTTACAAATGCAGATCATTTGGTCACATGTAACATGGGGACAAAGGAGGGAAAAGGATTCTTTGCTTTTTAAAAATAATTCAGAGCCTTTGGTGACCATTAATACATACAGTCAGTTCTATAATGTAAACCAGAACAGGAAAGCTTTTTACAAGTTTACAATTAATGTTCTCAGGGACTGTTACCTGCATAAAGGTGTTTAGAAAGACATTCAATGGTTGAAAGTAAACTCCTTGGCACCACATAACCAAAAACAGCCATCCAGTGTTTTTTATAACATTTCAGCAGATTTGCTAAGGTCCATGGTGGCTTAAGATACAGGATCTGGAAGACAGTATGTTATAAATTCAAGGGCTGCTTTTCATTTAGACATATTTCTATACATTCCAGAATTGCTCTGTTCCTCAAGAATGTGGTGATTTGTGACTGCTGAAGGAGAATTTCAGTGATTCCTCAGAAATAAGACCATGTCCAGATTTAAACAAGTTTAGCTATTAATAAAGATTTGATTCAGCAGCACCAAGGGTTAAACAGTGATGCTCATTCAGAAGCAATGCACGATCAATCAGTCTCATGATTTGTGGCTACCCATTCCTCAAAAACTCTTTAATACTTTTGATTTATCTCAAAACTGATCTAATGAGTTACTTGTGCACAAAAGCCAACAGTAACAAGAACAAAAAGTACAACAGTAAATATGCCTTTGATTTTCCAGTACTGTTACAAAGTAGAAATAAACACTGTGACTATTTACACATGAAGTAAAATACGTGTATTGCAAATAAACTGAGAATTCACTACTATCAAGTGAAACCAGGGTTTGAAGAAATGTTAAAAGAAATTGACTAAGTGAATAGAGAAGTGATTAAAAGCTTAGCAGCTAATCAGGGCATCTTGGGAAACAACAGTCATCCCATGATTTTGGGGGACTTTTAAAGCCACAGAGGCTTATCTGCAATAAATTTCAACTTTTAACAACCCCCCATCAGCTACAGAATGGAATCTAAAGCAAAGCATGGACAATTTGAAAATGCCTTGTCCATGGGTATTTATCTTCTGCAAAGAATACTTTTCCAAGCATTCCAACCAAGAGGTTCTCATTAGTACCCCTGTCATTCTGTATCTGCACTGGAATCAATTTAGCTGTGAACAGTTTTATCCACATCTGTTCTGATGGGGAAGAAATGCCTGCAACAAATGCCCCAATATTATACAGAACATGACAGAATTACTTCTTGCAGGCTGTATTTACTGTGCAGGGATTTACTTGACTAGAAAAGCTGAAATAGAATTTTCATGCCACTAATAAAAAGCATTCTGAAACTTCACACTGAGAAACCAGCACCCCTGTTACTGTGTCATTAAAATTCTAATAAAATACTGCACATGTTGCATACTAGTGGTCAAACAGGATAATCTTGCTATAAAATGAAATATTACAAGAGAACCCTGAGCTGTTCTTTGCAAATGATATCAGGGACCTGGGTGACTTGGCACAGGTATTAATAGCAATAAAATACCAAGGACATTTAAACCTCTCAATAATCAAAATATCAAGTAAGAGGATGTAAGAAACCACCTCCATCCACAGGTTTCCAAATGCAATTTTCATTTCAGTCTCCAAAATACAAGACAAAGCTTCTCCTAAGTTCCTTTCAAGGTCTGGAAGCACATTTGGGAATTGTGCAGTAAAACCATCACTGCCTCTTGTCTTCCCGAATTCTGTATCTGTCAAACCAATGACACAAAAGGTATTTATTGAAACAGGGTTTCTATCTAATTCATGTTGATGGTACACAAAGAACTTGTCCCCACAAACAAAGACAGACTGCACTTTAGTTTATAAAGCAGATGTGCTATACCTAATTAAGTTTCAAGTATTTCTAGTTATACCCACTTCTACTGTGTGTATTTTTAATTAAGAGCTACTAACCAAGAAGGTTAATTTCCCCAGAGTATTACTCATTAGTGATCTTATTCCACAGTTCTTTTTTCCTTAAATAACTTAGATCATATACAGCCAGTAGGGTTATCATCAAGCACAAGAGGATCACTTCTGAGCTCTGCAGGCTGTACCTGGATCTTTAGAAAAATGAAAAAACTCCTTCAGTCCCAAAAAGTTCAGGACACCTTCTAAATTATTCTAAACACAGGAAATTATGCAGTGTTTTATTCTATAAAATAAGAATACATCATATTTGAATTTCCTAGAACTACGAGGCAGACGGTTTAATTAACGTCTCGAACTTTCAGAAAACCTTTGAAAAAACCTTCCCCAAACAAAAATCATTCCTAAGGACTCAAAGCATAGGAAAACTGAAGGTATAGTAGCAACTGTTCTTCCTCTACCCCACGGATTTTTACACACTCACAAACCAGCATATTCCACAGACTCACCCTGCTTTGGCTGCTGCGGCTCCTCAGACTTCTGAGGTCTGTTTGCATTCACATTCTGCAGAGCAGTGACCAGATCAGCCTTACAGAATGCCTTGACCTCACTCACAATGGCTTTACTACACAAATTTTTATCATCCCTAGAAAAGAATTAATTGTTGTCAAAAAAGGAATAAAAGCAGCACCTGAAAAAACCTGTATTGGGAAAACTTATTTTGTGAACTTCGTTATATAGACAAAGTTCTCTTTCTCAAGCAATTAGAAGCTGTTCAAAAAATTAAACCAGAAAATTAGGTAAAAATGAGAAACATAAAAAGTGTTTTAGGGTCTAAGTCTAAGAAAACAATAGCTATAATTACTACAGCAATGATGCTTAGTTGCTATGATCTCAAGAAAGCAAACCAGGCACTAATTCTAAGACAGTACTATCTTATTTGATAGCTAGAGTTAATTCTCCTTGTTGAGAACCTTTTTAACTATTCTGCTGGCCAAATCATTATCCCAGATGCCACTCTGCAGTTCTGCTCCAGCAGAACTACTTTAAAAATCCAGGACAAAGTTGCATCCCAGTACTTTCTGAAAAATTCCCATTTCTTATATTGGTAGAGAATAAAGGGATTTTTGGATTAAAAGCAGTTCTGAAGTCACCTCCTGCTTTTTGATCAGTGAAACCTAAAATCACCATCACTACCCTATGAATACTGTGACTGAAAAGGCATTTTCAGGAGCCACTTGTGTCAACTTCAACAACCCAAATGGTGCCCACAGTTTTAACCCCACTGACTGAGCTGTGCAGGGACTGGTTCTAGCCAAGACCACAGCAAGTAGAGCCAAGGAGTATTAGTCCTTCAAGCTGGCTTCACCTGCTCCTATCAAATTCAGAATCAATACCCAGAGGTCAGCTGTTATCCTCACAAACAGGAACAGCAGCAAAACAGGAACAGCAGCAAATCCACCCCTAGCTTCCCTCTTTCTAAGATTAACCCCTTGTTTGCTTCTGCTCACCTGGCTGGGAACAGGGACAAAATCTCTAACTGGATCTCAATCCTTAATTCACATATTTTTTTTCTATTTTGTAACTTCAGTAATATTTTTTACGAGAAATCAGAATAAAATCTGAGAAAGCTGTGCTTTAACAAGTTTTAAAATTGAATATTGAGTAAGCCGAATTCTATTTCACGCCTCAAGCTCATGAAGGTGATTCCATCTCCAATTGTAGTGGTTTATTATATCCTTCTACTCTAGCTTTCAAGAGGGTGATTGCCCTTCCAAGAGCTTACTTCAGAAACTGCTCCTTCTTTAAGCCCTGATTTGAAAGCAGTGTGGCAGGAGAGCTAAAGGCACTCAGGAACTCACGTGCAGAGGACAACAAGAGCTTGTGGGAAGAGCTTCTGGTACTGCAGGCAGCACTTCAGGACGCGGTCGTCGTTGTTCTCGTCGCTCAGCCCATCTGCAAAGGCAGTGCAGACACAGCTGAGGGATGTGGGCACAACTCAGCCTCACAAACATCTCAGTGCACTTGTGGTGCTCCTTGTACATTTAACACTCCCCACACAAGGACACAAGTGTAAGGTGAAAGTGAGAAACAACTGGTAAAACAACAGATAGTGAAGACATTCACACACCACAGCCTTGGGCACACTCTAAAGGCTGCTGTAAGAAATTAGGTCATTTTAATTAGCAAACAGCAGAGTGAAGAAATCTCTGTGAAACTCAGAATTCTAAGGTTGCCACTAGGTGAAGTGCAAGGATGAAGTACCCAGCACAAATGGATTGCACATGTATTACACATTTTTTCAGAAGCCAGCTGCATGGATTGCCCCCACAGTTTGGAATCCTGGTTCTTGAGACACTTGTAGATGAACTGCACCGCAGGGATAGCTTTGTCCCGAACATGCTGCAACATTCTCCCCTTCTTCAAGTTGTCCAGCTCTTGTAGGACGACCCAGGGAATTATTAATGCAAGTCTATCAACTCCTGGAAGGAAAAAAAACCACCACCAATAAACAAAGGTATTTGCAGGACCAACACAAACTACTACAGAGAACTTTCACTTCAAGCACCATATTTATGCAAGTTCACACCTTTTTGCCAACAGCTTTCATATTCCTCACTCAAGAGAATCTAGCATTCAAAAAACAGCTGAAAAAAGCTGACTTCCCTCTTTCTGATCTAACCTCAATCTGGCACTACACTAATTACACAGAAAAGTGACAATGCTAGGCAAACGAAAGGGAGACATTTTTAAACAGCAGAATACTTTGACAACATTATAACACGTATTTGCAGCAATTATCTTGGCACACATCTGCTGTAAGATGTTGCAGCAAGGTGAAACAGCAGCTGCACAGACCTGAGTGACCACAGCAGTCACTGTGCCAAAACAAGCAGCAAAAAAAAGCAGCAAGGGCTTGTGTTCATTGCCAACCAGCACTCCTAAACCAGGAACAGGAACTGTGGCTATTGGACCATGGTTTTATTTGTAGCCAAGTATGGGCTGAACTTCTAAGCTTTTACATGAAATACGAAGTAAATCAGAAGTTTAATGACTGTTCTGTTGGTCCACCCATGACAAATACTTCAACCACTTTCTTTCTCATTTGCATTATGAGAACAGAATTTTTGAAAAAATGCATTAATGACCATCTACTTTGTAATAATTTGGCCAGGAATCAGCAGCCTTCTCAACACAGTGGGTCTAGCGCAGGACCAGAAACTGGGAGTTGCAGTATTCTAAAAAGGCATCTCAGTGTACCAAAGACAACAGCATTCCTAGCCTGGGAGAAGAAATACAGTCTGACACACTCCTGAAAATCACCCAGGCCCTAAGGAAAGATATTTTCCAGGTGGCTGGAATAACTGTATTCATTAGCTGAAAGCATCAAAGCACCCTAAGTATTCTGAAAGATTCCAGATATGCCTACCAAGAACTGTCATGCACAATCCTAATCCTGCAAACATTAAATAACCAACAGCTTCCCAGCATATTAGAGGCAGGTATTAAAGCCAGGGTCTGCATTCTAAATTCCTGAGAAATTGCTCAGTTTTGCCACCTTTACCAAGACAGAAACAAAGCACTGACTGACTGCTCAACACTTTTTAGACTGTTTCATATTTCTAGAAAAAGAAATGCTAAAAGGAAACTAGAAAACAGTTATCACTAGTAAGGGGTTGAATGCTTAAATGATGTTATTAGAAAGGGTTAAGACTTATTTACCACTAAGAATTCAAGCATATTCCAGGGAATACTGCCATGATTCTCTGCAGGTCCATGGGCTGTAAGCACACTAGGTTCTGCTTCCACAGCTGTAGTTTCCCTAGGATGCAGCTTCTTTGGGTTCACAGAACCAGGCTGTCAAGTGTGTGCCTTCTGCCTCTGCATGACACTTGCTGCCTTTTTAAGGAGTCCAGGGCTTACTTTCCTTCAGGTAGCCTGAAGCTCTTAGAGCATCTGTTTTTCTTATGTCTTACTCATCAGAACATATTTACATACCTGGTATATCCTCAGATTTCAGGGATCTCACAAACTCAAGATGACTAATCATTATATTTGTGTCAATCACCACTAGGATGTTCAGACCAGAACTAAAAGCCCCTAGGGGAAAAGAAGAGAAAAAAGAGAAAACAGCAGAAATAATCAGTTGTGTGCTCCCTACTCAGACCATCCATAACTTTAATTACTTTTTGCAAACCAGAGAGCAAAGCAGATCCAATCATGACATACCAGCAGAACTATTTAAATCCTGTTCTGGAAGATCTATCTCCATGCTTGTAAGTTCTCCACAGGTCTGTACTACAGACAGGGCCATCCTCTTCTCCACACGAGCAACGTGCAAGTCTTCAACTATCTGCATCTACAGTGAGAAAATGTGCATGTGTGCAATCCATTGAAAGGAATCACTTCATAATTATTCCCCAAAAAGATACTTTTGCATTAAAGCTGTTAAAATTGCCTCAAAATGATGTCTGAAAAATTTTAAGTCGGTCCAGGAAATCTAAGTCCATGAGAACTTCTGCATATGCGCCACTAAAGACATCCAAAATGTGGCCTAGAAAGATTTATGACCTTTCTACATGGTATTCAAGAACTTTGCTATATTTTTTTGCTACACAAACTGCAAGTTTCCTACCAGGCACTTCTCAAAAAATGTCTTTCTTCCAACTAAAAAGTTAGAGGATGAAAAACAAGATAGCTGGAGCATGTTAGCAACTATGAAGGCCCTTTTGTCACACGTGGTAACAGAAAGATACTCTTTATCTCAGAAAGTTCCTGATTAGAAGCACTTCAGCAAGTTTGCTTAGTTTTTTTAAATAAATGCTCCACATTTGAGTGTAGATCATGAGTCAACAATGCCAAATACTATGAAAGGTCATGGAATTGTCCAGTTATACAATCTCGGTGCCCTTGGTCTTTAAGACAACTCAGAAGTGCTAAATGAAAGCATTACCAACCTCTTGGTCTGTTTCTGCGTTCTGACTGTCTTGAAGGGGTGGAGAGTCTTCGGAGTTCTGTAGGGAGAATTAAAAACACCACAAACACACACCCTACTAACATCACAAATGATCAAGGAATACTGAGGTACAAGGGATCCCTAGATCAGGAGTTTTGGAATACGGCCCTACAGTGTTAAACAAGTCCCTCACCCACCTTTGGGATAGGCACAGGCTTTTTGACCTCACCTCCCTGGTAGGAGTCAGATGATGTGCACGGGACCTCAACATTCTAGAAACAAGCAGGAACAGAAGAACAACACATGTCTTATAGGGCTTTTTAGAGAACACTGGGTATTCCCAAGTGAACAGGGAACATAAACTACAGTTATTAGCATCTACAGTATCATTTTAACAGGGCTTAGATGCATGGTTTTCTTTTAAATAAATAACAGTGGATTACACAGCAAATTCCAGCTGAACATTAAGCCCCCACTTTTTTTCACATTGAAGGTGCTTGACCAGGCTGCCCAGAGAGGTTGTGGAGTCTCTATCCTTCATCCTGGGCAACCAGCTCTAGCTGACCCTGCTTGAGCAAGGGAGCTGGACTGGATGATCTCCAGAGGTGCCTTCCAATCTCAATGACTCCCCAGCTTTGCATGTAATAACTCTTAGCATACACACAAAATGCTCACACTACCGTCACACAAACTGGAATCTCCAAAGATTCTGGGCATTTACACCAGAACAACACCAAACAACCCCCATGCTCAAGGTGCAGCTTGTGTTTGGCTCTGCACTTCAACCTGAGCTTAGAAACAGACCCGTCACAGATAAAAGGGAAGTTCTGCAGCACACATACCAATTTAGTCCCACATCCACCCCAAGCTCTCCTGGCATCACTCTGCTAGCAATGCACTGTCTGGCAGCAAGTTTTCATTGGTTCAGTTTATTCATTCAAAAAATGAAATAAAGCAGATCAGCTCAAAACAAAAAATCAGTTGATTTATACTTAAACTGAAGTATTCCACAGCCCCAGCAGGAAAGCAAAGCCATGGAAGCATCTGTGCAGACACAGTCCCAACATACAAGACCTTTACTCTTCTGGTCTGTTTAACATTTAGCTGAGGAACATGGAAACAAGGTTTACATTGGGATCAGAAAAATCTACCTAGTTAGCTATGAAACTTAGCTGGATTCTGTAAGACCATAGTCTGCTCATATAAACCTGTCTGCCACTAAGAAACCATCCTGAAACATCTACATAATACAAAGAATGGGGTTCTCATTACCTGCTTAAAACACAATGCTGTGGCTTCCAAGTCTCCTTCTGTAGTTCCTGAGTGCTCAGGACCTTTAGGAGAACCAGCGCCGTGTTTTTTGCGCTTCCGAGAGTCCCATCGTGGTGGAGTTTCAGAAGAGGAGTGTGATGATCTGTGTTTACTCTTGTACCTCTTTTTCACAGCAAAGTCCTTACATTCTTCTTCCTCCTCTTCTTCCCAGAAGCTAGATAATGCACTTGGCTCCTTATTGGCAGGCCTATCACCATGCCCACTCCCTGCAGAGGTGTCAGGTGGCTTTTTGGGAATTCTGACATTCTCACATTTTTTTGAGCCCTCTGCCTTTTTATGTGGTACCTCATACACAGAGGACTTAAACTTTTCTATCATAGCTTGTTCTGCTTTTAGCTTGAGTTTACAGAGTTCAGCTTTTTCTCTCTTCTTCTTCAGTGCCTTTTCTCTCTGAAGTTCAAAGCTGTGCCAGAGCCTTTTTCCTTCTGTTCCATCAAAGCGACTTCTTTCCTTGCTGGCAGTCACCACATCAGGAGTGCGGGTGGTTTTGCCATGTTTGATTTCTTTGGCTTTAAACTGGATCACTATTTTCTTCTGCTTTTCAGTTTGAATTGAAGAACCATCCGGGGTTTTGCTTCTCCTTGGAGATTTTTCCCAGGATCTTCCATCTGCATCATGAGAAGCATGAGAACTTCGGTGTCGCTTCTTCTCTTGCCCATCTTTCTCTGGTTTGGATCTACAGAAACATTATGAAGGAAGTAATGTAATTTAGCTCAGTTAACAGAAAAGAACAACAAGAAAGGCACCTGCATTTGACTGAGACAGAGCTAAGCATTTATGAGCACCACATTCTTAAATATGAACTTGAAACAACAGTTGTTCTTCAAAATAGTTTGACATGGCATTTTTTGGATTTACTTTTCTCCACTGTACAGCCATCTGAGCTTTGAGAAAATGGACAAAAAGCTTTTTTCTGTATTCACTGTTGGATTGAGAGACACCCTACACAGCTGAGTTTCTTCTTATCACACAGATAAGTTTTAACAGCAGTTCACTGATAAAGGAGGTGTGTCACCTAAAAGGTCAGTTTGGTCACACAGTGCCAAAACACACACAGCTTTCAAAGTGTTTATCCTGCACTGACTGGGAACTTGGAAGAGGAACATAGTAACATTCTACAGAAACTGTGAATTATATGAAAAATTATTAGGAAACTTTCTTATAAGAGCAGAGAAAATAGTCAGTAATTATATTTACTGTACACTAGGTTTAAAATATCCAGAGAAAGACTGGTTAAAACACTGTATTTTATTTGGTGAACAGCTTGAAGAAAGTCTTCATCATTATGTGGTCTGTGATTGTTGTACTTTTAAGTAGTTCTATTTAATGACAGATTGAGAATTTACCTCTGAAGTTCTGTTTCTCCTTTCACAGTGTGCTTGTAAGATTTTGTATCTTCAGAGCTCTGAAAGAAAAAAACATTCAGGGGCTTACAGAGGAAACTGTAAGAGGTTTTTAAAAAAACCTTCATAAGACAATGTCACAACTGGGTGGTTTGGCTGCTTAGAGAAACACCATCAAACGGTGCCAAGGATGTGCATGCAAAGATAAGGGTGCACAGGTTTTAGCAGCACTTCATGATTTAATCATGGAGCACTTTAATTACAAAGTGAATCAACAGGGTCCACTACAACAGTGGCAACTACAGATCTGGGATAGTATCATTCCTACCACGATCAATTCACAGCCACTCAGGTAAAACCATGTGTCCCACATGCAGTTTTTATAAACCTCTGGGTTATACGACTCGGTTTTCCCAAAACCACAGCAGGGTGTAGGAAGTTACAACAGAGAATGGTAACACATGGATTACTTTGGATAAGGAAGCTCCAGACAGTTCATCCTTCCACAATTAATTTGCTCATTCAATAACTGGGGTGTGCTGACTCAGTGAGGCCATTAGGTCATTGCTGCAGGGGTTTTCCCTACCTAGAGAGGCCTTAGCTGCTTTACTTCCACACTAGAGAGCACTTAATGCAAAAATCAAAGGCTTGCAGAAACCAGGGATAGCCCGAAATTAAGGCAGTTCTGAGAACTTCCGTCTGTGGTTGGTTCTGGAGCTGCAAGGCCAATACCAGCAATGCAACAGAAAAAACAGAGTGACAGACAATTCCAAAGGCTCCTCCCCGGGTCACATGCGCCTCCCTGCTGTCCCCACCAGCTGGAAAGCAGTGGAGGAGCTCCCTTGGGGTAGGTGGAGCTCATGACGCTGCTGGGACAACTCCTGGTGATAACAAACCCATTTCCAGCTGCTCAGTTATTCATTTCTCTCTTCGAGGCCTATTCCCTGACAACCATGAGTTTTCATAACATTTTTAATATATCTTTTCAACCTACCTCCTCCTTTTCTCCAAAGTTTTCACTTAATGTCATCACCATAAGCGACTTTTCTTCCTGTTCCTCTCCTCACAGCACTATCAGTTTGGGGTATAAGACACCTCCCACCCATGCTGGGATCACACTGCAGGACACTTGCTCCTATTAGAGATTTTCTTATCTTTTTGCTGTTAAAGCTGTATTCTTCAAACTGGTGAGGCATTAGAAATGGCAATAAACTACAGTATGAGATTTTAAGCCAAGTGTTTACCTTTTGTATTACAGAAGTAAAAAAACCCAAAACAATAAAGCATCTTAGGATAAGTTAATTTTAAAAGACAAATTGAATAATAGTAAGGAATTCAGGGGAAGAAACAATAGTTACAAACATTTGACTTTGAACAGCATTTTCTCTATGATCAAAAAATTTCTAACATGAATAATTCAGTTTATAAGACCATAATCATGATTATTTGTTAATATTTGCAAAAAATTTTTGAGAAGATAAGTAAAAAGTCTCCTACTTTATACATATTCCTTGCAAAATCCAGTGGGAAAAATCTAGCAAATTTAAGTGTGGATTTATTAAACTACTGATTTATCAACTATGTATTGCACTTCTAAGAGTGAGTAACTTGTCAGAAGTGGACAAAAACAATAAAAAATAATAGGAAGCTACCCACAAGGATGACCAGAAAGATGACAACTCCTGCATTTCACAAGTGATTCAATGAAAGCTAATTCACTAGATACAAGTCTGTACTGGAATATGTTGAGAATTTTGGTCATCAAATTATGTCTCAGTGGCTAAAAGGAAATACCTGAGAGTTGCTCACCAAAATGCTGTAGAGTACAATGTGTGGTTAATCAAAAATTTAGGACATACGATCCAAGATATAGAACAGTCCAAGAAAACAGCACTGGTTTCAGCAGCAGTATTAAACCAAACCTTCCTCAAACAGAAAGATCCACTAAAATAAAAAAGTCTCTTATTTCCTGATACCCACACTACTCACAGCCTCTGAAGAAAAATACATTTATCTGCCCAACTGAACCTTCCTGCTGTTCTTCATGACCCTGTCTTTAAACTGGATTTATCCTTCTACAACAAGGCTACTAAACAACTCATGTTCTCTTGACTGTATGAGTTTGAATTAAGATAATAAAAGTAATAATATTTCTGTTCCTACTTTGTCATCCTGGCCATCCAGACAGACTTCCTTTCCAGCTAGTTTCTTCAGCTTCTTTTTAGACATCTTCAAATCCTAAGAAAAAAAGTGTGTTGTCTTTATTATTTGAGTCAAGTTTTTAGGTCCAGATGAGATAAAAATAAGCTTTAACTGCATAGAGAAAAATACTTTAATAGTCTTGTTTTCTCATTACAGAGCCACAGCAGATCTCAACAGGGTTAGTTAGTCACATCTGAGGGAAGGCTAGAGCAGAAAGGACAGCGATTACACCTCCCCAGAGACACCTATTTTGTACCAGCAAACGAACAGAAACGAGTATCCTTTAACACTGAGTCGTACAACCAAGTTTTAAGACCATCAGACGGGGCAGCCCAGGGGGGTGTTGGAGTCCCCATCCCTGGGGGTGTCCAAGGAAGGCCTGGACGTGGCACTCAGTCCTCTGGGCTGGTGACACGGTGGAGATCGGGCACAGCTTGGACTCGTTGGGTTTGGAGAGCTTTTCCAAGCCAGCTGAAGCTGTGACTCTCTAAGGCAGTCCCGACTGTGTGGCTGTCACTTTCGGCCCCTCCCGAGGATGGGGGAATTACAGTGACATCCCGCAACAGCCCCGCCACCCTCCTCACGAACAGCGCACAGCAACAGGAAGTTCCAGGGAGCTGTGGAAAGCTTCAGCCGGAGCTCCCAGATCCCAGACCCGAGCAGGGGAGCCCGGGACCAGCTCCGCCCTGAGGCGCGGGCAGCACCGGGCTCTGAAGGAGCCTCTCCACGGCGGGCTGAGGGACGGCGGGCTGAGGGGTGGCAGCCACCTGCCTCACTCCCTCCGAGGGGAGAGCCCGGGGGCCCGCAAAGCACCCGGGGCGCTGCCAGCACAGCTTCCCTTCCTTCCATTCATTTCCCTTCCCCTCGTCCCTCCTCACAGGACGCCGTGCGGCGCCGCCTCACCCCACTCGCCGGCGGACCCCGCGGCGGCTGTTGGGGCCAGTCGGGCGCCTCGGGCCGTTGCCCGGCGCGGTGGCCCCGGGCCCGGCGCGTCTCCACCTCCGCCGCGGCTCCTCCTCCGCCGCGGTGCGCGCCGGGCCGGCCTGGGCGCGCCTGGGAAGTGTAGGCGGAGCGGGCCGCCCTTAGCGTGCGGGCTCCGCGGCGGGAACATGGCAGCGCTAGAGGCGGCCGAGGCCGCGCTGGGGCTGCGGCAGGAGCAGCAGGAGGAAGAGGAGGAGGAGGAAAACCACGACCATGACCATGACCATGACGGCGGTGGCGAGCCGGCGGCGCTAAGTGAGAGCGGGCGGGGATCGGGCGGGCGGGGAGAGCCGGGCCCGCCGTACCGGGGCTGAGGGTGGGCGGATGCCATGCGGAGCCCGGGCGGGTTTGAATTTACACCCCGGGCAGGTTTTGATTTACACCCCGGGCAGGTTTGAATTTACACCCCGGGGCCGCTTCCCGTCTCCGTCCACCCGCACCGGGGAGCCCTGGCAGGCGCAGGCTCCCGCTTCTCCCGTTTTCCCAGTGCGGTGCGGGGCCACACGTGTTCCCGCTGGGCCTCGCTACGCTTGAACCCGCGCTCCTGTCGCTTCTTTCTTCCCCAAACCTAACGATGCTTTGTCTTTGGTGATCATTTATTATTCCATGGTGGCCCCTGGGGAGCCGGAGGTGCGGCGTGGGCCGCGCGGGCTCAGCCGCTCATCTTTGCCCGCAGTTTTTAAAACCAAAATGTGTTTGCGCCATGTGTTCAAGGACGAGCTTGCTGGAGCAGGGAAACTGAACCGCCGTGGTCCTTCCGACCTCACCCGCTCTGAGATTCTGTAAACTGGTTTTGCTGGGCTTCCAGCTCCCCAAGTGAGCCCTTGCTGCCAGCCCTTTGCTGTTGCAGTCTTACGGTTCGAGTGAACTGACTCTTCTAATTAATTCTTTTTCTCTTGTGAGTATACTTTAGGCTGTCTGAAGCGTTATTCTGTTTGTAGGTAATCAGTGATTCCTGGTGGGCATTTAAAGAATCCTGAGGTCTTGGTTCGGTAGCAGCCTGCTTTTCTTCATCATTCAGTGTGAAAGTTTACCTCTCTCTTTGTACATTTACATATTTACTAGATTTTTTTACATGTATGCGTATTATCCTTTTCAACCATTTTAACCTCCACGTGCTCTGAAGATGCAGACTCTCCAACTCTGCTGTGTTTTTGTCATTGCTGTGCTCTCATTATGCATTTTTATAACTGTTTCCACTTTTCCCGCAACTAGTCAATAGCTGTTAGGAATTTCTTACCAAACATGCTTTTACTTACTCGTTTTCTTTCTATCTTTATATTAATAAAGCATGTAGAAACTATCACCAGGAATCCTGCAACTTTTTAATAAAGCAGTAGGCTCCATGCAAATCTTTGTTAGGTGAGTTGTCAGCTTAAAACAGGTCTGTGAGGAATACAGCAACAATCTCTTCGTAGCAATGCACCTCCTGATAGATTTTAAGGTAGGTAGAATAATTTTACTCTGTGCTTCTGTTTTTTTCAGTTTCTTGAAATACGTGTCTTAAGGTATTCCTTCCATTTTCTCTTTCTGTTAGTTTTCATAATAACAGATATTTGTACCCAACAGCAATGTTTAAAAGAAAACGAAAGTAGCCCAGGGGAATCTGAAGAACTGCTGTAAGATCCTTCCAGCCTGTCTTAAGTTGTGGTCTGGAATAGGTGGATAGGGAAGACCAGTGAAATCAGAGAATCATGGAATGATTTGGGTTGGAAGGGACCTTAAAGCCCTGTTCCAGCCCCTGCTATGGGCAGGGACACCTTCCACGATGCCGGGTTGCTCCCTGCCACATCCAGAGAACAACCACACATTCCTGCATCCTCTGGAAATAACTTCCAACACCAACCAGTTTGTAGGTCTGTATTTTCTCCTTGAGGTGCATCCCAGTTTCTGTGTTGGGATAGACAGCATGTGGTTGCCTTCTGTGCTCTCTCTGCACCTCCTGTCTGTCCCATCCAGGGTGAAAAGCCTTGGCCTGCTCTTTTGCCTCTCAGTAGTTGCAACGCCATGCCAGAGCTTAATTTCTTGTTACTCGTGGTTGAAACTTCACTAATCCCACCTGTCTCCTGGAATCTTGCAGAGAGCAGGACAGTATGGCTTTCTGAATCCTTTCCTAGTGTTTCCTTATTCCCTTGGAGAGGAGTTGCATCATACCTTCTGGGGATTTCTACTCTTCCTTCAGTTATTTTCCCCGGGTTTGACTATTCTCTAATTTTATTGCCCCATCTCTCAGGCTCTTCAAGTGCTTGAAATTCTTCACCAGGCCCATCTCCTACTGCCCCAGGAAGTCATTCATTTGCAAATGCTGATGGCACCAGCACTTACCTTCATCACTGCCACTGCTGAAAACAAATTCCTACCTTAGTGCCTTCTTTCATGTTGTCTGAGTCATGAACTAAACTGTTCTAAACTGTTATCAGACTTTTTTTAGCCAACAGTAAATTGTCAGGAGAATTTGGAGCTCCTCCTTGCTTGCTTTGCCTTGCTTCACTTCATCCTTCCAGAAAATGACAGTGTAAATATTCTTTTGTTCACCTTAAACATCTGATGCTGATGTGTGAATAGTCGTTTCAGTTATCCAGGGTGACATTATTCCACAGTGGTTTCCAAGGATAATTGGGAGTGAAAATGCATCTCATATTATTCTCCTAAGTAATTTTTTTCGTCCTTCATGCTTGTAGTCAGCACCAGATTATTGGAAACAAATGAACAGGTTTGTATAGTTCAGTTACATCAATGACACTTTTACTGGGTTTTTGTTTGGTTTTAAGATGGTTTGGTGGTCTCTGAAAAAGTGAAAAGCAACGACATTGATGTGAAAATTCCCGAGTCAGAATTGGAAGCTGAAGAAAAAGGAGCAGAGGAAGAACACCCAAGGGAATCTGATAGCAACATTTTGGATGTATCATCTGATTACCCAAGAGGTTTGCTAATAAACTCTTAATATTTGTATCATATGCTGGAGGAAAAGTAGAAATACTAGGGAGGAAAGGTAAAGGGAATGTGTGAAATCTCATTTTGAAATTCACCTCTATATCCTGACCATGTGAATCAGTTGCTTTGTCTGGCGTAAGAAAACCTGAAGATTTATCCTGTAAAAACGTGGTAAAGCTTTAAGTTGCTGCAGAATCTGTGTTACAGTGGACTGGGATGTTCTGTGTGCTGGAATCAATAAAGCAAGTTTCAACCTAATTTACTTGGCATTGGCAAATTCTGACTGATAAATCCGGTGGTAGATTAAAAGGTTAAACTGTTTACTAAGGGAAAGAAGAAAAATGGTAGAATTTAATGTATCCTGGCTCCACAGTGAATAATTGTCCTTAAATTTGGTCCACTTTCAGTTGATATTTAGTTTTGCCAGTCGGTTCATATGATGCTTTTGTACTGCTTTTGTGCATGATTTGCATTCACTAACAATGCTGAGCAGTAAAACCAGATGTAAAGGGAATGTGAATTGATCTTTTCAGCTGTTTTTTTACAAATGAGGGTCTTTCTATCTGAGAAAGTTTGTGTGTCAGTATTAAAAGGAAGTAGGAATATATGGAAATATATGGATCTTATTAAACAGCTACTCTGGGGATAATTTTTGCAGTCATTCCTGCTGCCATGGAAGTAAAAGGACAAAAACAAGTATTCAGTCACTACTACAGTCATTCTTTAACAGTACTAGGTTTGAAATGTTGCATAGAAAAGTAGCAGTAAACTAAAAGCAATTTTTAAACTAAGAATGTTTAACTTCTAAATATTCTTGGGGTTTTTTTTAGACAAACATATTTCAATTCAGAGACACCTTGCTGATCTGGAGAAACTGGCTGACCTGAGAGAAGGTGAGTTTTCCACAGCAGTGTCCCAGAACACGGATCTTCACGTTACAGGTATTTACATTTTCCTTTAGATTTTATCTTTTACACACTACATTCATTTATGATATTTAAACACGAGGGGTTTTGTAAAAAAGGGCTCTATGATTTATTCTCCTGTTCTTCTGCTAAATTCTGCCTGAGAGGTTGTTTGACATTCAGCTAGTTTCTATTTAGGTTAGTACTTCAAGGGCTTCAACACCTTTGTTACACAGCCTTGCCTTTGCTTTTTCTGTCTCACATGCAGGATTTTCAAGAATTATTTTATATGCTTTTCAAAATTGTTTTATATAGGGTACATTCCCTTATTTTGCAGCTGAAATAGATATCAGCTGCTTGTTTTGTCCAAAAGATCCAGGAGCTGGAACAGCAAAGTCTTTTTCTAACCTGATTTGTTGGGGGTTTTGGTTTGATTTTTTTTTAAACATTTCAAGTCTTTGCATGTCATCTGTAAAGTTCTGTTGTTCCTCATTGCTTTTCAGAAGTTTCATTAGCCTCATGTTGCTGGAGTAAAAAATACTAGAAACCAAAACCCAAAGGTTGTAGAAGTTAATGATTTTTAAAGTTATAGTGATTTTTGTCTATATTTTATGGAGCAGAAAGAGGCTACCCATAAATTTGAAATTTATGCATGAAATAGAATGTTCCCTGAGGATTTCATCTCTAACTTGTGATTTTACCTTCAGCCTTTTTTCTCTTGGCCTGCATCTCAGCTAACACAAGTGGTAACTGCATTTCATGTTTCTCAGAGTTTTTAATTGTATTTTCAGATGAAAGGAAGCCTTGTCCATTGTGTCCTGAGGAGAAATTCAAAGCTTGCTTTAGCCCCAAACTCCATCGCCACTTGCAGAATTTGCACTGGAAGGTTTCTGTTGAATTTGAAGGTAATGGCAACTGGGCTTGAATATTAAATACTAGAAGAAATTGTGGGTGTGTTCTGTGTTTAATCTTTCAAAATTCCTCTTGACTTAAACATTTTGTTACCAGCTCTGAATTAGAACCATATTTTGACAGAACGGATTTTGTGGTGGGATGTAAAATGTAAACGTGAAATAACTGTTCTTCTCCAGCACAAATGGTTACAGTTGTGCATTTTCTCTTTAGAAAAACACCAGTAATTGCTTGGCATGTCATGACAATTACCATAAAATTTAAAATATGTGTGTAATGAAAACTTACTTCAATAGAAGTTTTAGTTATATATTAATAAGTATCAGACATGCATGGATGGTCAATTTTGGTGGATCATAAAGATTCCAACACTTGAAGTCTTTATGTAGTATCAATATTAGTAACTTTAATTGTTTTTTAATAGACTCTGTGATCTGCTTGTAAGATGCATTAAAATCCCTGCAAGAAATTTAGGAAGGAAAATAAGGTCAGCAGTGTGTGTTTTTTAAAAATCCAGCTGTATGGGTTTGTGGGAAATAAAGTCACTATTTAGAGGAAAGGCAAGATAAAGTTGAACTATAAATGTTCCAACTGGAATATCAGGTGTCTCATTTTGGTTTTCTTTAACTGTGGAATATATGTTTATAGGAGTCCTCACACAAGTCTTTTAGCCAGGTAGCTATTTTTGTGAAAGACTCACAGGTACGTTTGAGCTGGAGACTTGGCGTGGCTTTGTAAGGTGCTCAGAGACTTATTTTAATAAATTTTAAATTCTTTGCATTTTGAAGTTTAAAATGTATAATTAGCTGCTACATTTCCCTGTGTAGAGAGTGAATGAAGCAGGTAATTGATGATGTTCTCTTTTTGCTGACTTATGAACTCTGAAGTGAGAGCATGTGGTGCAGGCCACAGACATGCTGTTCATTTCCTGTTCTGGGATGGCATTTGTTTTCCAGGGTACAGAATGTGCATCTGTCACTTAGCCTGTCGGCCAGTAAAACCCAACCTTGCTGGAGACCAGGTAAAAATGCTGAATCACAGAAATTCTTGTTACTGGACAAAGTCGGGGAATTGGGTGGCTGAGGGGAACTTTTGAGGTCTGCTTAGTTGTCAGATACATCTTGCTCCTCTGTGTGTGATGCCAAAAGCTTGTAGGTCCAGGATGTGCGATAGAACCCTTGGGTAGCTGCAGGGGGTTGTACCTCTCTCATTATGGGAGGCAGCTGCCTAGATCAGCTCTGACTGTAGATTCCAGGTATTTGGAGTGCTCTAGAGGTGACAGACAGATGACTTCTCATATGCCCTGTGTTCAGTTCTACTTCAACCATGTTTTATGTATTCTGAAACTACATAAAAGACTCTTACTTTGCAGACATTGTCAAAGATGGGAGCTCATTACCACTGTATCATCTGCTCAGCGACTATAGTACGAAGAACTGACATGATTGGTCACATTAACCGGCACGTGAATAAAGGAGAGACTGAGTCGAGGTTTATCACAGGTGAGCTCTGGACTGACAGAAAACATTCAGTCTTTTTCTGTCATATACCACCTGCAGTAGCTGTGATAAAGGGTGGGAAACAGGAAAAATTCAGAAACAGAGTTAGCCTTTCTAATGAAAAGTCTGCCCTTAATATTTCAGAACTTCTGTTTCATCAGTGGTGTAGCAGAGCTGTGATTTAGTCTTGCATTGTCCATTTCCTGTGTTCTTATTGATAACTAGTACTCTCCTCACCCTTAATGTTGAAAGTACCAGCTTGTGTGTCTCCAAAAGAGTGAGGGACATGGCATCCACAGAAAAAAAAAGTCTGGAATAAATCTTTCTGCAATGTAAAACTCCATTGCTTTTTATCCAGACTGTAGCAGCCTGGGTTTCCAAAACAAGGTGATGTTTTTTCAGTCCCAGAAAGTTGTGATAGAGGTGTCAGTAGTTCTTTGGTAAAGTACAATCCTACCTGACTTTGTCCAGAGTGAGACATTGGTTTCTAAACTTGCATAAATTAGGTTTAAAACATTTTAAATAATTGGATTGCCACTGGTTTGATGCCTGGGCATCAGTTTGCATGTCTGAAAAGTGATAGTAGTACCATATTCCATATCTTTATGGATTTTGTGCTATGAAATACATTGATCTCTGTGTGCTTCCCTTTAGAGCTGTGAGTAAAGAACGGCCCATTTAGCATTTTTTAACAAAATGCATGAGGCAGTTTTTCTTCATGGGGGGAGGAGAAATCCAGAGGTTTTGTGATCTGAACGCACTTGGCAGCTTTTGGGGCCCCTGAAGGTGGAGCAGATAAACCATGTATGTGTTTGAAAGCCCTGAGGGAGGCAGGGTGAGCACTGGAAGGTATCCAGTTGATACAGATTTTTCCTGGTTGTTCCTAGGTACATGTTAGACTGGGGAGGAATTGCTCAGAGGAATGGCAGCCTGTGCTTACAGCTGTCAGATCTGAAAGCTTGTTTTGCCACAGACTTTATTCAGAGCTCTGGTGCTGGAATTGTCCATGTGCTTGTGCTGTTTTTGCACATTGCATGGGGCTCTTCATGCAGTTCATTGAGACACATTCAGGACTATGTTAACAGGGCTTTAATTAATTAGCAATGTATTATGTTTAAACATGCAAAACAAACGTGCTAAGCCTCAGGCTCTCAGGGGCTGGCTTTCTTAAACTGGAGTGGATACATAGAGCTCAACAGAAACAAATTTGATGTTTTATGAGAAGAAAATTGTGGTAGAGCATGATCCTTATTTGCCACTTTTGAGATTAGAAGATAAATTGTTGCCTGCTTCCCCCCCTCAGCCTTGTAAACTGGTCCATGTTCTGGTTGGATTTCAGCATAACCCAGACTTCTTGCTATATGGGAGCAGTCTTTCAATGTCATTGACCAACTGTGTTAATATTAATTTCAGTTCTCACCGATTCTTTCCTTCTGCTTCAATTTCTTGTTTCAGTTCGTGCTCCCAAGTCGTCTTACAAAGTGGTAAAAGAGTCAGCCACAGATGTGCAGGTTCTTCCCAACCACTCCACGCCCCAGAAAACAGATTCCTATTTTAATCCTAAAATGAAACTCAACAGGTGAGAGAGCAGGGAGTGGGAGGATGCATCAGAGGGGTGAGGAGTTTGTAGTGAAAAATAAGTGTTTTGCAAAGCAACCCTGCAAAACTTCTGTTCAGAGGGCAGGAGAAAGGAGTTTCTCATCAGAAGACTCTTCTTGACAAATAATATTTATACCCAAGAACACTATATGTGAAATAGTGTAATTTCTGATGTGATTAAGTATTTTCCTGTAGTTAGTAGAACTTACCTTAAGAATACTCTGCTGTCAAATTCAAGTTTTCAGCATAGCTGAGGTTTTGATTTACAGTTCTTCCCTGTAAAAGGTGGACTTAAGCTTAAATATTCCACTGTAAGGTTAAAGGGAAATAAATAAGGAAGAGGAAGTAAAAATGTCTCACCTTACAGACTATGGCCATTTATTGTCTTCCAGGCAGTTGATATTCTGTGCACTGGCCGTGCTTGCTGGGGAGCGCAAACCCATTGAATGTTTGGATGCTTTTGGTGCCACTGGTAAGGTCCATTTCTTTAATATTTTGGTTAATATCCAATAGGAGGAAGCAGCAAAAATTCATAACTGGCATCACATAGTCAAAAATAATGTGGGATACACAATAATTTTCTTCTTAGGCAAGGAGTCATGATCTTCCATGCAAAAAGACAGCTGTCAAAAGCTGTATTAAGGCTTTTAAAAAGGCTGTAAATAATATTTAAGTTCAGTGGTCCTCTTAAAATCAGTTTTCTTCATGTCCTTAAATTCTCTTTTTCCTCAGGCATCATGGGACTGCAGTGGGCAAAGCACCTCAGAAGTTCTGTGAAAGTTACAATTAACGATTGTAATGAAAATTCTGTGACAATGATTAAGGAAAATTGTCATTTAAACAAAATGAAGGTGAAACTGAGCATCAGGGAAGAAGACAATGATGAAACTGTGGGAAATGGAGAAGAAAATAGTGACACCATTGAGGTGACAAAAATGGATGCCAATGTTGTCATGCATTTGAGATCATTTGATTTTATGTAAGTGTTGAATGTTTCTGTCAATTTTCTGCTTTGGTAATGACACACCCCACCCCACTTCGCAGTATATGATTATTTGGAGAAATTGGAGTGATAAAAGAATCAACCAGCAGTCACTTGAAATGTAATTTTGTTGTCCCAGAAATAGTGTGGGGACAGAACTTTAAATGTTTTTGAAAGTGCCAGAAAAATATTAGTCTTTCTGACATTCAGAATGGATTATAAGTATACATGAAAATTTTAACACAGGCTGGCTTTTTTTTTTTTTACTAACTTCATTGTCTGCTGAAAGGAAATACCAAATCAGTTTCGGGGGTTTTTTAAACTTCTTTTAGTTTAAAATGCTTTTTGTTGCATCTCTTGTTTTTATCCATTTTGCAGGATATTAACTTTGAATTAAAGCAGGCTGATTCTTCCAGGTTGGGTATATAGATGCATACATTCAAACTCTATACAGATATCAAAATAAGTGATGGGATTTTTTTGTGTTATTAATGACTAACGTCCAGATCTAAGCAGTGCTGGAAGTTTAAGTCCTGTTCCTTCTTTTCACTCTTTCTGTTTTAAATGTGATCATAGGTGAAGGTTAAAACAGTGTTTTCCTCAGTGTAAAGTCAGACTCTGGAGCATTTATAGACACTCAGTGCTACATCCTTTCTTTTCAGCCATTTGGACCCCTTTGGAAGTTCTGTGAATTACCTGGACTCTGCCTTTAGAAATGTGAGAAACCTTGGGATTGTGTCACTGACATCCACAGACATCAGCTCCCTCTATGCCAAGGCTCAGCACGTGGCCCTGCGTCACTACGGCTGCAATATTGTCAGAACAGAGTACTACAAGGAGCTGGCAGCCAGGGCTGTCATTGCTGCTGTCACAAGGTACTGCTAAACCATTTCCAATTAGGGTAAAAAATTACTAGGTAATTATTAGAAATAATTAGTGACTAGGCAAGGTGAAAATGCATCAGTAGGGTAGGGGAGGTGGGATGGTAATGTGAAAAAAATATATCCAGACTTGCAAACTCTTCTATTTCTCTATCAGTTTTGCCATTTTAGAGCTCTATAGGACTTCCTAAATACAAAATAAACTGCTTGAATGGCTTCTAGCTAAGCATTTCAGTTAGACTTGCTTCAGAGGAACCTGATGTTCACTGCAGATCCTCATACTTGAGGTTCAAAAGATGGATAGGATTACTGACTTGTGAAACCAGTTATTTACATATTGATACTCTCAGTACACTCAGTCTGTTAAATAAATGAAGACCTGAAACCTAACTGGAGAAAAAAGGTACAGGCAAGAGGATGGGACAACTGCTTGGGAAAGATGAGGAGGAAATGAAATCACCAGAGGTTTTGAGAATGCCAGAGCAGAAATGCTGACCTGAACATGTTAAGATTTCCCTTGTCTTCTCCTTGCACATGTGATCATGCAGGTGGCAGACCAGTATTTCTAGCTGTGATAAAAAGAAGTAAAATTAGATTTGCTTGGCCTGCCAGGAAGGCCACAAAACGAGACACTTCAGAAAGAACACTTCCTCCTGATCTCTCCATCTTCAGTACCTCTCTGTAGGAAGTGGATGAGCTCAAGAACCATGCAGCAGGTTCAGGTGTCCATGGCAGTGTTTGCCTGCTGAATTCAGTACAATTTGGGTTTGGTGTGTTTCTCCCCCCAGGGCTGCAGCTCGCTGTAACAAAGGCATTGAAGTGCTGCTGGCAGTAGCTCTGGAACACTTTGTTCTGGTGGTGGTCAGAGTTTTACGGGGCCCAACCCCTGCGGATGATTCGGCAAAGAAGGTCCGATACCTCATCCACTGCCAGTGGTGTGAAGAGAGGGTTTTCCAGAAAGAGGGCAATATGGTGGAAGGTAAATTGCTTTTCTTTTGCACTTTGTCTCTCTGTTCTGTGTCTTGTTTATATTTACATCCCATTAGTAACAATTCCGTTTTATGGAACAATGAGCAGCTTGTGTGAGGTGGAGAGGGCACTGTGCTTCATGGCCACAGGCTGGATTGGTCGTCGGCATGGATTTTCCTGTAAATGGACTGGATTTATGGCACAAATTGCTCAGGTTGTGACTGCCCCATCCCTGGAGGTGTCCAAGCACAGGTTGGCCAGGGCTTGGAGCAGCCTGGGCTAGTGGAAGGTGTCCCTGCCCATGGCAGGGGGGTGGCACAGGATGAGCTTTAAGGTCCCTTCCAACCAAACCATTCTAAGATTTGTTTCTACACAGGACATCCTCCCAGCCTGCTCTAGCTGCTGGAGCTGCCAGGATGCCTGGTATGTCCATGGATCTGCCACTTCAGGAAATGCCCTAGGAGTGGGGTAGCCTTTGGTATTACTGGGTTCCTCCAGATAGCAGCAGCTGGATAGCTTTTGGTGTCAGATTGCTTTTCTGCTGCATTTCAGTTTCTTAAAATGCAGTGGACTGAGCAGTCTGGTGCTCCCCTGCTGTTGTTAATGAGCTGTCTCTACACACAGGTTAGCAGAGGCAGGAGATGAAAATTGCACTGCTGGAGATGCTGATTTGAATGAATATAAACCCTAAAATCTTGTTGCCAAGTTAGAGGCTCTTGGATAGCTTGCTGTCAACTCATGGTGTCTTTGCCCTGCTCAGAGTCAGATGCATGAGCACGCAATGAGCCTGGTATTAAAAAGTTGTTAAAAATCAGATTAAAGTTTTTAAGGATGGGGATGAGTAGCTGAGTACAGTGTTCTGGTAGAGGTCTTCATTTAAATAAATGAATTGTTTGCCTTAGTTGCCCAGGGCTTACAAGACCCGTAAGTGGAATGTGTTTTGCAGATGTTACTGGCTGGTGTTTCAGATTTTTGAGTTGGCGCTTACTGTTAACCTGGACAGCTGCTTATGTAATGGTAGGAAGGCAAATATTTTCCTTGTTACTTGAAAGAAACACAGGGAAGTTATGTTGCTTTTTTTTTCTTCAGTGTTTTAACACTGATTAAAGATCAAGTCATCAGCCACTAAATCTCACCATGAGCTGCTTGGCAGAAGTGAAAGTAGTGTCACACTTCTGCTGTTGTCCTTCCAAATACCTCACTGAAGTGAGCTCCCTGCACCTCTCTGTCTCTGCAGTAACACAGGCATGGCTGTGTATTTCCAAACAATTTAAATTCTGTTTTTCTGCTGCAGAAAACCCTTACCAGCAGCTGCCCTGTGACTGCTATGGCAGCATGCCTGGGAAGACAGCAGTGCTTCTTGGTCCTCTCTGGTAAGTTCACATCACAGGACACATTTGGAGAGTCACTCTGGGTCCAGGAGCTCTGAAGCTCAGCTGTTTATAGCATAACAATTTCTATTTTAGCACTACAAAAGGAGGTACAGCAACCAGGAGAAGCTCAGGAAACCAAGTGTGGATTTGCATTTAGTGGGGTATTCAGTTTTTCCTTTCATTCAAACCAGTTAATAAATAGTAAAATATTTTAAATTTCACATTCAGTGCATTATGGAATATGTCCTGCACAGGACAACCTGCCTCTCTGTTCCTCTGTTTGCCAAATATCAAGTAACTCTTGTTACTCTATACTTGCGGAAAATTTATTAATAATTACGTGTGCTGATGGTAATAAATACTACATTGCTTGTGAATTAATATTTGTAGAAACAAGAATAAATATTTTAAGCCTTTTAGCCATTTCAAATCAGTATTAAAAATAGTTGGCATTCGACAGTACCTTTCTTGTGGGGGTTGAAGAACTTTCTCAACATCTCAGGGCAGAAACAAAATGACTGTTCTTGAGATCTTGATTTTTTTTTTTTTTTTAAATTTTTTTTTTTTTTGAAACAAGACCAGTGTTGCTGTCATTGCAAAAAAATCAGTGCAGTGCAACATAATTGCCAAGCAATTCGGGCAAGAGAATTTTGGAGCAGCTTCCATTAAGAAGCCTTAACTTTTGACTTCTCTTGCATTTCGTAGGTCAGGAGCTCTCTTTAACACTGGGTTCCTCCGGAGGATGCTCCTGGAGGCTGTGCAGTATGGCTTGGATGAAGCTCAGCCACTTCTGAAGACGTTAGTTTGTGAAGCAGAGTGCACAACTCCCAAACATTTTTCTACCCACAGTCCTGGTGATGAGAACAAACAAGGTAAGAAAAGGGGCAGCCTGTTCACAGACAGGACTGGCTTTGTGGTGATTTTTAGAGATGCTGATCTGTGATAAGTTACTTAACAGCAGTGTATCCATAGAGTTGAATGCATTATTGAATAATGGAATTATTTCCTTCTGTGTAATTAAAGCATTTTGCCACTTTACAGTAGAATTAATTTTGCCTTCTAATTGTATTCTAGAAGAGTGTGGTGTATATATTAGAACACCAAATACTTCTGCAGAATCCTACTTGGTACATGGTAAGTGGAGCATTTTGGTGTAGCTTTTTTTATATTTAACAGTATTGCACTTGGGAGATTTTTCCCACCCAGTACTGATTTTATTTTATCTTTATCCAGAATTGTATTATTGGTAAAAGCAGAATGCCAAATACTCCACGAAGGCCACTTTAATTTACTTGTTACTACAGAAAAGGGCCTGTTGACTAAATTCAAGCCAGATTTTACCTCTGCATACACGAGCTTACAAAAGCAGGCACACAGCTGAAGCTGCTGTGTGGCTTTGTTTCTGTGTGTACTGTGTGAGGCTTTGCTGGTGTTTTTCGGGTCCCTGTGAGTACTGAGTGGTTTCTGTGGCCTTGCTGTGGTGCAGGCAAGAGGAAAAGCGAGGAGCTGCTGCGCAGCGCGGCGAAGCGGCAGCGGGCCGAGCACAGCGCCGAGCACCCCCCGTTCTACTACAACATCCACCGGCACAGCATCAAGGGCATGAACATGCCTAAGTAAGTGTGGGTTCGCCTTCCAGCCTGCTCTGACACTGACACACAGCTTGTTCTGAGTCAGCCCTGTCAGCACCACGTCCCTTCTAAATGCAGGGCTTTGATTTTGCTGCGTTTTTTCTTCCCAGGTTAAATAAGTTCCTGAACTATATGTCAGAGGCTGGATACCGCGTGAGCCGAACACACTTTGACCCCATGGGGGTCCGCACCAACGCGCCCCTGGCGCAGTTCAAGACTGTTCTCATGAAGTACAGCACTCCCACCTACGTGGGAGCACAGGCAGAAGGCCCTGTGCACCTCCCTGGAGAGATCCAGGTGGGAGATGAGGTTCCAGCTGCTACAGTGATCAAGGTGGATGAGGCTGAGTTAGCAGAAGATGGTAAATCTGGAGTCGCCAGCGCTGTGTTCACACAGTCCTACCCCACTCACTGTGCTGCTGATTAATGCAGATGGGTTTGTTCATCAGGCTGTTACAGACTTCAGCACACCCTGTTACAGTAAGCCACTCCTTCCTCCCAAGCTGGAGTTTGACTGTTTTGAGCTGCCTGTTGTACTTCGAAGGGACAGTTTAGACTTAGGTAGCAGAACTTAGCCCTGATCCCGGCATGGCTGTGGTCATGAAACCAGCACTGTGGGAAGGCTGTGGAGTTACCTGCTTTTATGCTCACCTCCTTTTCACACTGAGGCATGGAGGCTGCTTCCTAGTCTGTCCAAGCCTTTTGCCAGCACAGCATCCAGGAGGGGATACAGGGCCAAAAGTGTTCAGCATTTTGGAATATGACATTATTGTGAAACAGCCTATTCCTAAAATGCATCATTCCTAAAACCTGATCAGCTATGATCCAGAGAGAGGGCATGTTAAGGTAAGAAAATAGCACAGGATAAAATGCCCTCTGAGTTAAAGCCAGGCAGTCCTGCCTGGGTGCAGCTGTAGCTCCAATTGCACATGTAACTCTACATTCAGGTCTGTTTCCAGGGTTCTGCCTCCAGGAGAACAGGAAGGAGCGGTGACACGGCTGCTACCAAACTTCAGTTTGTAACCGAACCGTAGTGAATTGTGTAGTCACTCTAGTTGTCTGCTCAGAGCTTACAGTGGCTGTGTGCTGCAGAAGGGTACAGGGACAAGGGACCACAGTGGACGTTCAGGTGAAGTTTTGTGGCGAGTTGTCAATAGTAACTTTGAGCTAAGATCTCTTCTGTGAACGAGCAAAGCTGCCGGGTGTTGGCAGTTCTGGTTTCCTTAAATACATGGCAGCATTCCAGCCAAATGAGCTTGCCTTTGTCCTTTCTTCCCCCCACACTTAATTCTGGTATTTGTGTGTATTCCACTTCAACAGCTGTCACAGTGGTGGCCATTTCTCACAAGCTTGGTGTTCAGCCTGGCCCACAATGTTAGGTTTATCTAAGAGCAGATTATGAAGGGTTATTATCCTTACCGATCTCTGAAACTTTACAATAGAAGTAACATGACTAATGTACTCCTAATGATGCAAAACATCCCATGCTCCTGTCAGGCCAGAAGTTGCTGCCTCTTCCACCCTCTTCAACTCCAGATTGCTTTGGTGGAGTTATTCTCTAATTTCAAAAAGGAAGAGCCTTGAAGGGTTCTTGGATCAGTGATACAGCAAGTTTCCTTCAAAAATGTAGTGCTTACAGTTCTTTTCCAAAGATCACCTGGGACCACATTGGAAAGCTAAATGGAAGGAGAGAATTTCATGTTCCCTAGTGGCGTATTTGGGTTTTTAAGTGGATAATGTTGGCAGACGTTGCTTGCAGGTAACACACTTCAGTCTTTCGTAGGATAAAAGCAGTCCTAAAGTCAGTTAGGACTGGGGCAAAGGATTGTTCTGATTACAGTAAAGCAGGTTAAAAAGAAAGTTTACCTGAAGGCCCTTGTGGGAAACTTTGATTACTCCTGCAGCTCCTTTTAAGGAGCTAAAGGTATTGAATACCTTTCCCAAGCCAAGGCAACTATTCCCAAGTGTCTGGAGGGGCAGAAAAAGTGAAATTCAGAGTTGTCTGTACAATCTGGGCTCTTTTCCTCTGCCAGACAAGGCAGAAGCTGTTGTGATCTGGGGTGGGGTTTTGCCTGTTGTCAGGGACCAGCTGAAGGGGTGTTTGTAACTCAGGCCTCTGGGAATTCTCTTCCTATTCAGCAGTTGTCTCTGCTGTTGATCAGGAAGGCTGTCCTGCCACAATCAGCTGACAGAGCATTACTGTTGGTTTGAGTCTGGAGCTTGGGACACCTTGTTCCTCCTTGCACTGATCCACACGGCCACGTTGGCTGTCAGAGTGGGAAATAGGTGAGGATAATGCAGGAGGTGGTGGTAAGGTCACAGCTCCTTCCCTGTCACTTCATGGAGCAGCCATTACCCAGTGCTGTGGCAGGCACCAGTGACAGACCTTCAGCAGATCTTTGCTGGACCAAGGTGTTTCTGCAAGTGGGTTGTCCTGAACAGAAAATCACAACTGATCAAGTGCTGGAATACTGAGGGAAATCAGTGCAGGCTGGAGGATAAATGCCAGAGGACATATGAAACTTCTGCTGTAGGATATGATCCAGTTACCAGCATGGGCAGTACAGTGTCACGTCTACTATGTACCTGAGCAACATATCCTCCTACCCATGGATTGTTTCCTGTTAAGCTGTGGTTAAAGGAAGCCTTCTGGGGAGTTTAAGCTGTTCAGAGGCAATTTGGGTAACCAGTGGTGGCCCAGAGAGCAGGAGATCTCAGTCCGTGTGTTCATGTTCAGTGCATCTCCAGGAACCGTACTCTAGACATACTCAGGTATTGCCTCTTAACTCAAGGTGCATCGTCTGGTTAAAAGTTGTGCTACATGTAGAAAGAAGACACGGAAAGGAACAAAACTTGATCTCTCTAAATAATGCACCTCAGCTGAGAGGGTTTATTGCGATGAGTTTTCTCTCGATGGTTAGATGATATACTTCAGGAGACGGGGGTTGCTCATGGAACACATGCTTTATTCTCAGGGGTCATGGGTGCCAGCGTTTGCCATCAGTTGCCAGCCCAACTGCTGGCGTGGTTCCAAGAGAGCGAATTTCCTGTTACAGTCTATTTTATCCTATTCTGTGTTGAATATTCTATTTACAGTAACTGGTGTGAGACACAAATCTTATAGAATTTACATACAACCTATGAGTACTACTAGATTTGAATAAGGTACTACCTCCTTATGCTAATTTCTATAATCTCTTCTTCCTGCCATCCCTGCAGACTCCTTTTCTGCCTGGTCACTGGTATTACTTAACATCCTGTCCCTAGACTGGCATCCCTTCCCATATCAAAAGTAACCGTTATTTCTACTTCACTCACTAGCCCAATGTTCTCTGAACCTACTGCTAAACAATCATATTTATAAGGTTTCCCTATATCACCTTCCCCAACAAGGGTTCATTACAGTTGATCTCTGCTGCTATTGACTGAAGCTGCCTATAGTTAAATGCACCCAAAGCTGCTGGGTTTAACCTGAGTGCTGTGAAAATCCTTCATCCGCTTCCTCAGGCAGCAGCATCTGGTTGGAACAGCAGCACCTGTGACAGGTCAGTGGAAGAGCTGATGCCTTCTGTGTGCCCCTATTTTTCACTCAAGGCTCAGGAGCTGAGCTGCTCTCAGGGGACTGTAACAAGCCACCACTGGTGGAGCTGAGTGGCACCTGCACAGCCCCAAGCACTGCAGCACAAACACAAACACTGCCCAAAGGGGGTCCTTTATCAACCACAAGAGGAAGCAGCACTGCAATGCCCAACAGGTTGTAGATAACATTTTTGCTTTTATTGTCAATTTGAGGATTTCAGTGGGACTTTAGTTGGATAGGAGATACTTTAGTTGGATATTAGGCTTACCCGTATGTAACACACATTATGTACTTACAAAAGAACATGGCTTTAAAAGGGGGAATAGTAATGGCATTTTGAAAATAAAATAGTTTATAGCACTAAAGAGTCACAGTGCAATCAATGGTTTAATCAAACAACTACATTATATATATAATATTTAAAAGAACATAAATATTCCAGAAATTCACTACAACATGAAAATAAAAAGCTTCACATTCTCCCACACTTTGCAAAAGAACTGGAGACAAAGTGACAGCTCCTAGACAGACTGCTCAGCTTCACAACACCTCTCTTAAGGGATTGTCCCTCCCCTCAGCTCCCCCCAGGAGGGATGCTGGCACTAATCTAGAAGTTTCCCCAGTAACTTTAAAGCATTTAGCACAGCCACTCCCCCACCCCCCATTATATTCTGTGGACATGCACTACAGTCTATACAGCAATGTTTCACAAAGTCAGCAAAAACAGGTCCCTAATAGCTGCCCCTCTGTGCTCTGGGGCCTGAACATTTCCATTTCATGTCACAAAAGCCCAAGGCTCTCCAGTCAGAGGAAATAATTAAGTTACTCAAAGAAGCCTGTGCAGTTTCCACAGCAGGATAAAGCTGATCTGAACAGCAGCCAGGAGGGACACTATTTACAAGTGCTAGGAAAACCCAGAGCCAGGGAAGGGCAAATCCTTCCCAGGAGAATCCCCAAGCAGCAGAATACTTTTGTATCACATGCCAAATCCAGTGGGAGTCCAGGCAGGACACAGGAGGAGCGTAAACCACACCACGTGGAGTAAAGCCTGGAGCTTCCCACCTACCATCAACTCTCTTTGCTTGGAGCCTCAGGGGCAAACAGGGAAGCGTTCATCAGCAAGTCTTAGACAAAGGGAACCTCGTGGTGACAGCTTCCCTTCAGACAGGACAAGGGACAGGTCAAGCTGCCCCCTCAGAGCCACCGCAAGGTCCAGAGCCAGGGTACAGGGGCTGTACATGCAAATGACCAGCAGCTACTGGGCCTTACAGCATGGCCCACTGCCATGTTGGGAAACTTGACCCTAAATATAAGACACTAAATGGTAAACTTTGTCAAGTACTGAAGTTGTCTTCCAAAGTGCTAAGCCATGTTTGTTAAAGCTATGGCAAACTAACAAAAGTAGAGTCTTGGAGCAGCTTACAGTCGAAGTCTTCCCTACTCACACTGACACCAGGAAAAGGTCCCTGCTGGGGTGGCACAGTTCCCCAAAGCAAAGCATTTTTATGGCTGCATGCTGGAATTTGGGGGATTTGCTTTAACAGAAAAGTTTTCTGGACAGTTCTTTACAGCACATTCACAACAGAGATCCTACTCTAGGGAACAGAGCAGGGCTATGAAACATCCAGATTTCCTTCAGTTCAGCTCTGAGGACAGGGCACCATTGCAGAAGGGGCCAGGCAGGGATCAAGACTGGCATGTCCTGCATGGGGAAGAGTTATGGGTTTGGGGTGTTTGGGTGTTTTTTTTGGCTGAAACAGCCATTAAAAAGAAAACCAAACCAATCTGATGAACCACCTTGCACTGAAGTATTAAGTTCAGTAAGCAGCAAGGTTTTGAAGTGTCAATTTTCTTACTGCAGCTCTCTTTGGAATCCCAGGATAGCTGGACTTGGAAGGAACCTTAAACACTATCTTGGTCCAAGCCCCTGCCATGGGCAGCAATCAAGAAAATGTCTTAATGAACCTTTCCTAGGGAATCAGATTACCTCCAGCTGCAAGACTATCCCAAATCCATTCTCTACCAGTCAATTCTTCAGATGGGTAACAGTCACCAAATTCCAACATTTAACACATTCCTTGGCATATGCTACTGTTGAACAGACTTCCTTGGCCACCCAACATTCCACACTTCACAGAGGCTACTGTAACTGTGTTCGATGGAGCAGAAATCCAGATTTATCTGGACAAAACGAAGCCATTCCAAACCGGAACACTGGATCAGATATCATGCATTAGGAACAAAAAAGCAGCTCAAACACTGGAATGCACTGGAGAAGGTCATTTAGTCTCCTAGGGAAAACCCAAAAAACCCAGCCCAAAGACTAAATTAAATACAGCCCAGAATACTGTCTAGTCATATTACTGAGTATACTGAGAGTGCCTGAAGGCGCCACGTGTCTTGTCCATGAAGATACTGGTGGTGCCTTATTTTAATATTAAAGAAGTCGTAGCTATAAAAAGAGTTAGTTCCATCCCAGTTTCCCAGCACTTATTTGTGCTCCTTGGTGGGGGCATAGTACAGTTCCATGGGTTTGTTCACTTTCCAGTACTTCTCACTGACCAGTTCCAGGGAAAAGGACCCATTTAGCACCTAGAAGAGAACAGCAAAACGGGAACGAATGAGGTAAACTGATGTCGTGCTGTAAAACAGGCTACTTGAATCAATACTCAATGTGTTGACTTGAAGAAGTCACCAGTAATGTGGCACAAGTTACAAGCTAAAAACCACAAAGATTTTCAAGTGAAGTAGTATTTTTCCCTCTTCAATTTTAATTGGAAAAGAACGGCATAAGCCAGGTCGTGGTCGGTCCCATCACTGCGTTTTCCCCAAGTAATTTTAATGCCTCCTTTTCTACCAACCGAGCTTTTGCCAAAAAGCAACTGATGTGCTGCTAAATAAGCTGGTGCCATGAATTTTACCCTGAGCCACTTGGGGAAGGGCCCAGCTGAGTGGATTTTGAGCTGAGGTGCATGCAGGGCTGTGGCTGGCCAGCTGCCCGGGGCAGTGCGGTGCTTACGGTGAACTGGCCGGCGGCGGTGGCGATGTAGATGGTGTACTGCTTCTCACTGGCCGTGTCCAAGTTCATCTGGTTGGACTCGCCTTTGCTCCGCAGCTCCTCCAGGGCCAGTCTCACTGCCAGGTACTTGGACAGGTGATCAACCGTGGCATTGCCTGAGGTCTTGATGTACCTGTGACAGCAGCCACACAGATCATCAGCAATGACTGAGCAGAAGCTGTGGGAAAAACCATCTGCAACGCCCCAATTATTAAATGTCAGCTGTGAAAAGGCCTTTACAGACAATTCCCAGCTGAAGCTTTGCAGAGATTTACACACATCACAGAGAGACACCTCATCAGCAAAGAAAGCCAAGAAAAGACCTGAGGAAACACCATAAAACTACTCTCTGCTGTGAGCCAAAACTTGCAAACTGTGCTTGGACTGGATTATGAACAAAATAATGTCAGGAAAAGCTGCCAGCCTGCAAATCCTGCTGACACAAAGCTGCTCTGAAAACTGCCGACACTTATACAAGGTTTGTTTATTCCCAAAGAATCTTAGTGCAAGTAGAAAGGGGCTGATATAACACCATCATCCCACTAGTTGAACTGCAATGCTAAAAAACCTTAAAAACATCTTTATTTGTGATCAAAGGCTTAAAACAGCTTATGACTGTATTTTTTATAATAATTGAGCAGTACCATCTACCTGACTTGGAACAGAGAAGGGAAGAATGCTTATTTGCATCTGGCCTTGGCACAGGTTGCCCAGAGAAGTTGTGGCTGCTCCTGAACACTTGGAAGTGTCCAAGGCCAGGCTGGATAGGGCTTGGAGCAACCTGGGCTAGTGGAAGGTGCCCCTGCCGTGGCACTGTATAGGCTTTAAGGTCCCTCCCACGTCACACCATCCTGTGATACAGTTAAACAGGATGTGATATAACTGACGTAAATTGTTGTTTAGAAGCCTCAAGAAGTGATGGAAAACCAAAGCACCAGGAACAGCAGCAGAATACCAGGAGATGGCCAGGGGCCACTCACCTCGTCTGCGCGCTGTCATCGTTCTCCATGAGGGTGGGGTGAGGCCTGAACACCAGCTCGATCTCACTGGCCCCGTCCATCACGGGATCTATGGCCACAGTGGTGTTGTTGTTGTCCAGCTCCAGCCCAGAGTCATCTGAGGTTTTGGTCCTCTTGTTGCTGGGCCCTGCTTCCTGGTTGCTGTGTGTGGAGGCGTTGCTGCAGTGGGAGCTGTCACCGTTGTCCTCGGCCCCGCTGCCATTCTCGATCTGCTGCTTCTTGCCCCGCTGCAACCTGGCCACAAACAGGCAGAGATACACCCTGACCCATCCAGAATCCTCTCAAGCACTGAACATTTCAGAGAGATTGGAAGTTTAAAAATATAGTAATATGAACTCTTTGGTAGAAAAAGATACTCATAGAAAGAACTATTCATTTTTTTATGTCCATCAAACACCTTTTAGCTGTGTTTTAAGACTATTTTAACTTCACACAGGTTTTTTTCAGGCAATTACAGACCATTATTTTCATCCAAACATGAATCCACATGTGATTAGAATTATTAAATCACACCGTGCTTTATCATGCAAAGTTTGGGGCCTCTCTCCCAGCTGGCACTCTCAGGTTTAAATGCACATCTGGAATTTCACCATGGTGTAAACACCATATATTCCAACCAGCCTGTGAATTAAGTCACAATTAACTAAGCCCCAAGTCCTGGTATTCCGTGCATTCATTGGCATGTAAGGGCAGCATTTTGGTACAGGATTCATGGTGATATGGTTTCTTACCTAAGACATGACAGCCATCACTTAGTAAAGCTAAGCTGAAGTTTCTATCAGGCTGCCACAGAAGTCACAGGGAGTGATACAGAGATTTCTAGTAGTAGACAAAATGTTGAAAATTCTTTTGCCGAAGGTTAAAAATTGTTTTGCCAGATAGCAGAGGAGAGGAGAAGATTCTCAAGCTCAACAGGACATGAGGTCAGGCATTGTATTTTTAGCCTAAAGGCAAACAGTGTGATTATGTACCTGTTCATAGCCTGAATCTTTAATCCCTCCTCGATGCTGTGACTCAGGGCTTGCTGGTTGTTGTGCTTGCTGATCCTGGCCAGCACCCTCTCCTGATGAGCTTCGTACTCATCCCGGCTCGGGTAAATCTTACTGATGAGAGCGTCGAAATTGGGGTCTGGCCGCAGGGATCTTTTGGAAACGAGCTTTTTGCGACAAGTGGGACATTCTTTGTTGCTGGACAGGGACAAAAAGGAAGCAAACAACATTTAACTCTCCAGCAGTAACAAAACTCTGCCCTGTTGCTTCCATTCTTGGTCGAAGTGCTCGCTAAGACTCAGTATTTATAGTAAATCTGGAAAGGGGCTTCTGTCTCCTGACAGATCAGGTAGTTGGAGATATTTAAACAAAGATCCTAAACATATGTCTGTGGAAGTGGGCCGTGATGGTTAGATGATAGATCTCTGGAGACAGGGCTGCTCTCAGGACACATGCTTTTTTTGCAAGGGTAAAAGCAAGGGTCGTGGGTGACAGAGCCTGCCATCAGCTGCCAGCCCAAGATGGTCCCAAGAGAGTCCCAAAGACGACTGATTTCCTGTTACAGTATGTTTTATCCCATTCTGTGTTGAGTATTCTAATTTACAGTAACCAACCGGTGCGAGACACAAATCCTACAGAATTTACATATAGCCTATGAGAACTACTACATTTGCATAAGGCTACTACCTTCTAAACCTTAATGCTAATCTCTAAAATACCCTCCTCCTGCCTTCTCAGCAGGCCCCTTTCCACATGGTCAGAGGTATTGCCCAATATCCTGTCTTCTGGTCCAACATGCCTCATATCTCAAAGACTGCTGTCATTTCTATTTCACTTACAGGCTTTATGTTCTCAGAACCTGTTGCCAAGCAATCATATTTGTAAGATTTCCCTGTATCACCTTCCCCAACATATGTCTCCCTGCTGCTCTTTTATTTTAAAGTATGTTTGGGCAAACTATTTAGACTGAAGAGATCAGAAGTCCCACGTTCCCTTCTTCTCTTCATTTTCTAGCTGGGCTTTTACCTAGAAAAAATGAGTATCTAATGGTAATTATACTGAAGCGTAAGTCTTAGGAGGAAATTCTTCGCTGTGAGGGTGGGGAGGTCCTGGCACAGGGTGCCCAGAGAAGCTGTGGCTGCCCCTGGATCCCTGGAAGTGTCCAAGGACAGGGCTTGCAGCAGCCTGGGCTAGTGGAAGGTGTCCCTGCCCATGGCAGGGGTGGGACTGGATGGTCTTTAAGGTTCCTTCCATGACAAACCGTTCTGTCATTCTATGATTCCACAGAATGGAATGTGTCCTGTCACTCACAGGACGCATAATTTGAAATGGCTGAAGGCCACATAATTTGAAATGTATTATTAGGAAAAGGAAGAATAAGGGAAATGAAACCCATTTTTGTCAGTAAGGTGTATTTTTGTTTTACTGTTATTGGATCCAAGAGAAGAATACAAAAGAGGACTTCAACTCCTTGCAAGAAACAGAATTATGAAGTGATTTTTCATGAGGAAGCAATTTGATCTCTCTTCCAGAGATGGCTGAACATAGAAAAACAGCATTTGAAAGGTGTGCTGCACATTCAGAAACTCCCAGTGCACAGTGACTGTCCCACATCAACCCCCCACTAAGGACACTTCCACCTCAAGTGCAGTGGACTGTCCAAGCCCTCTTTCCTCCACAGTGTTAATCCCTGCTCCTGGCAGCATCCCAGCCCTCTTCTCTGGCAGCGTCCCATCCTTGGCAGTGTTCCCTTCCCATGCCCTGGCAGTGTCCTCTCCCCATCCCCTGGCAGTGTCACCCCCCCCTGCATGCTGGCAGTGATCCCTCCCTGGCAGTGTCCCCTTTCATCCCCTGGCAGTGTCACCCCCGCTGCGTGCTGGCAGTGATCCCTCCCTGGCAGTGTCCCCTCCCCATGCCTCGGCAGTGTCATGCCCCCCATCCTGGCAGTGTCCCCCTCCATCCCTGGCAGTGTCCCCTGGCAGTGTCCCCTGGCGTACCCGCTCCTGAGGGCAGTGATGATGCAGTCGGCGCAGAAGCGATGCAGACACTCCTTCGTGGTCATGGTGTTCTTGAGCATGTCCAGGCAGATGGGACACATGAGCTCGCTGTGCAGGCTCCGGGGGGACACCACGATCTCCAGGCCATCTGTGATGGCTTCCTGGCAGCAAAGAAGGGACAGGTTCTTTCCTGGGATTGAGTCCCTTCCCCATGGAGACAGCGTGTCTTACCCAAGGATACACAGCAGAGACACATACAAACACATCAAGCGCACAAAACCCCAATGCTGCCAGCCCTGCAGCACACAATGAAAACAAGGAGCTGCTGGAGAGGCTCCAGTGGAGGCCATGAAGCTGATGAGGGGTCTGGAGCACCTCTCTGATGAGGAGAGACTGCAGGAGTTGGGCCTGGTCAGTGTGGAGAAGAGAGGACTGAGAAGGGCATCTCATTAATATATTAACTGTCTCCAAGGGGTGTCAGAGAACAGTGCCAGACTCTGTTCAGTGCTGCCAGTGACAGGATGAGGAGCAATGGGCATAAACTAAAACACAACCAGCTCCACCTCAACACGAGGAAGAACTTCTTTCCCTGGAGGGTGCAGAGCCCTGGAACACCTGCCCGGGGAGAGCGTGGAGTCTCCCTCTCTGGAGACACCCCAAACCCCCCTGGACGTGCCCCTGTGTCACCTGCTCTGGGTGACCCTGCCTGGGCAGGGGCTGGACGGGGTGATCTCCAGAGGTCCCTCCCAAGCCCAGCAGTCCCATGGGTCTGTGATTACCTGGGGTGTTCTCTGCAGCTCGTACAGACTGAGCTCCCAGGTCTTGCTCAGAGGCTGCGTCCCGTTGGTCTGCACGGCCTGAGACATGGCTGGGGAAAGAAGGGACACGGGCTGAGCACTCAGGTGTGTCTGGCTCAGGATCCTGTCCCCTCCCAAGCCACAGCAGCGTGTGTCCAGCCAAGCAGAGGCTCCAGGGAACACCCGCCCCCCACGTACCAGGCTCTGCTCGGATAATCCCCTGCTTGTAGCACTCCAGCAGAACTGGGGGAGCTGCTCAGCTGTGAACACTTGGCAAAAATCAACTCAGTTGTTAAACAAAAGTGACACAGAACTGAAGGCCAGAGAACATGGGCCACAGATACCACCTGATGTGGAAAATATTCCTAGATCACCCACTTCCAAACATGCACATGGATCAAGCAGGGTCTGCTTCCTAAACCGAGGGGAAGGGCAAAATGAGACAGGACACAGCACACCAATAAAACATGCTCACTGGAGCACACCATGAGGGCTTCTCCTTCTTCCTCAAAACACATCCCATGGGCTTTCCCATCAGAAGTTTAAAGGATACTGAAAGATCACGAGAAATCCAGTCACCGCATTAATTTAATAATTTTAAAAACCCAGAGAAACTGCACTGCTGTGCCATCAAAATTTTAGTATTATTGTATGAGATGAGGCAAAATTACCACACAGTCACTGCAGATGTGAAAAAGTCTGGTCAAAGTGACAGAAGAAAATTATGTTTTTGAACAGAAAATACTTTTATGCTGGGGGAGAGGAGGCATTGCTTCCCATGACTCCAAAAATGCCTGCCTTGAGCAGGGAAACTTATCCTTGTGTGGGATAGATAAGACAGTGGTATGTTTAAAAAAAATTAACTATGTAAGTGGCAAGATTGCTTTTGCAGACCTTTTTTCTAGGTGGAAGAAGTAGAAGTGCTTTCTTTTATTCCTTTTTTAAATCTGGGTTTCCAGACCCTTCAATTCAGCAGCCAAATGCATTTCCTATTGGCATCTACCACATATATAATCTACCACATATTATAATCCATTTTCCAACTCATTGAGTTCTTTATGAAAAGGCCCAAACTCTCTGGAGAACAAGGTTAATATATAAGCTTTAATTAATTGTGAAGAGAAAAGCAAGATAAGCTGTGCAGAGTATTAGATCCACTTTCATCCAGGCACAGAAAACAGAGTTTTTTCACTTGGTTTTTTTCTTCTTTTTGAGGAGGGAGGGGAAAAAAGCCTGACATAAAATAGCCACATCCACTATTGTCTATTAAGTAGAATCACAGAATCCTGGAATAGTTTGGGTTTGAAGAAAGCTTTAAGATCATCCAGTTCCAACCCCCTGCCATGGGCAGGGACATTTCCACTAGCCCAGGTTGTTCCAAGCCCTGTCTAACCTGGCTTTGGACACTTCCAGGGATCCAGGGACAGCCACAGCTTCTCTGGGCACCCTGTGCCAGGGCCTCCCCAGCCTCACAGGCAGAAATTTCTTCCCAATATCTCATCTAACCCTGTCCTCTGGCAAATCAAACCTCTTTCTCTCAGAGCCACCAACAAGTAGTTGTTGGGATTAATCCCATGGCCAGAGGGCCATTCTTGTCAATCATTAAGAAAACCACCTTAATCAATATTGTATGGACCCCTGCAACCCTTCAGACTGACTCAGTCATCAGGCACAGCAAAATCCCTAAGCACAAACTCCGTAACACAGGGTGCACACATCTGTCACTATCAAAGCCATTGCTGATTGATAAACCAACGTATTACACCTCAACAAATTTGAAGAAAACCAGTTGGGATTTAAACATTTAAGAAAGTAAGTCTTGTTCCTGAAGCACAGGTAACAGGTAGTTACAGGAAAAAGTAACAGGAAGGAACACCCTGTCTGAAAGGCCCTTGGATCTCCTGCCTGCTCACTGACTGGGGAATTTATGCTGGGATATCCTTCTTCCAAATCTGCTTGGACAAAAAACTCCACCAGACTAATACTCACACTTGTCACACACTACATCCACTTTACAACCTCTTACACTGAAATATACTTAATTATTTACTCCAACGTAGTCATGACTGAAGTAGGGTGGGTATTTGAATATCCCATCCCTGAAACAGTCCAGTAAAAATAAAATCCAGCTGGCAGCACTTACAGCAGACCAGTCAGATCTAAGATTTGGGCAGCCAAAGGAGGAGCTCAGCACCACCATTTCTCTGCTCCTGCCCTTCCCAGCTTACCTTTCACAGGTTTCCACCCTCAGATCCACCAATGAGTAGCAGCTCCTTGGTACTATTGCTGAAAAGGTGTCAGTTCTGAATATGTAACATTTCCTGAGCTCTAGCCCAGCACTAACCTTGATGGTGGCCCCGCTTTAAACAGGGAGCAGGAGATGCCATCAGGGATCCCTCACAACCTGGATTATGCTCCAAAATGCTTTGCAAGGCCTGTTTCAGCCTAGGCAAAGGCTAAAGAGCAACTGCAGCATGGTTGTGTCAGCACACCCTGAGATCAGAGAAAGGCTGGAATAGTACCAAGCAGCTGGAGAGAAAACCCACAAACCCAGCGAAGGTGTGACCATAAGCACACCAACTCCATTCAACTTTCTGTGATACTTTCATGAAAAAAAAACATTTAGGAGGAAAAAAATTGCATCAGGCTCTAAAAAAAAAATTACACACATTTTTAGACAGTATTAAAATCTTAGAAATAACTGATTTCTGTTCCAAGTTGTAAAAGGTAAATATTTAGACTTAAAACAGTAAGAGAGTTAGACCTCTATTCGGTGTGCCAAATTCAACAGCACCTTCAATCATTTTGGGCTTTTCTTCCTAAGGATTAATTCCTTTAAAAACTGGTATTCATAGTGCAGTTACTTGGAAGTTTAACAGGCTTTAGAGCGTCAAGTTTTACCCTCTCTCACACTATGACTAGTATTGGGAACAGATTGCACATTTTCACAGAGTACTCAATTCAATCATTCATTTCAAATTATTCTATTAAAGCATTCTGAAATTTAAGGTTTTTTCTGGTTTTACTTATTGGCTTAGAGCTTGATTTGAAAAAAAAATCCACACAATCTGGAAGATGTTATTTGAAGGAATTAACCTTCCCTGCAGTTCCCTGGCAGTTCAGATAGCTTTACATCCAGTTGTAATCTAGGACAATTGGTACTAGATTATAATCCAGTATGTTTAGTATTCACTCTGAAATTATGTTGCTCTCTGGATCAAAAATCCCCCAGAAAACAGCTACATCAGGTTCTGGCCTGGAGCTCCTTTTGGTCCCTGCTCAAGTGATCCTGAACAAGGATGTCACTGCACCTTAGCTGTGCCTTCCATCCCTCATTACTGTCACCACTCCTCAAACCGTCTCTTGCTGAGTTTATATTGCACTTACTCTAGTTATACCCTGGTCTCTGAAGGGGCTAAACTCAAGAGAGGAAGGTCCTACTGAACTGGGTTTAGTTCATTCAGCCATCAGGCCTTGGCTTCGCAGTCAAATTCAGCATCACAATATCCCTTACCAGAAGGTTTTCACTCCTATTTGCAAATTGAATCCAATATTCTACGAGCCATGTGCAGAGTCATCTTCTCTTGACACAATCACACCTGATCTATGCTAACAACAAATCCATCCTCAGGGACTGATGTTCAGTGTTGCAATCAAAGCACAGTGGCTCTGTAGGGCAGCTCCACATGTAAGGTTCAAGTTGTCAGCCTTGCAGACATCCAAGAGATAAGGTATGACCTGGTATCCATCAGATCGACTGTTACAGGCACAAAAACCCCAGGTCTAAAAAAAAGGTTTTAAAATCTCGAGGTGCTGTGGGCTCCCACCACAAGCCAGATGTAAAGCAACAACTACTTAAATGTAATAAATCCAAAATGAGAAAGTATTTCCCATGACAAAGGACAGAATAAACTGTTAAGAAGTCCTGAGTAGTAGAATCCACAGGGGAAGCTAATGCTACCTGAAAGCAGAAAGCCATAGCCAAGTGGTCACCAATAACAGGTCACTTGAGAGAGGCTGTAGGATGCCCACTCTAGGACACAGCCACACTTGACTGGTTGTGGTGCTAACCAATCTGACCAAATGGCCCTGCTTTTGCCAGGGAGTTGTACTGGATGGGTGCTGGAAGTATCTTCCAACCCAAACTATCCTATGGAGTTATCCTATGGGGTTATCTCACTATCCTAAGGGGTTCTCTCACTATCAGAGATCTTTATCCTTAGTTTTGCTGCGTAGACAGTGACAGACAAGAGAAGCCAACAGCAAGTGACACTAACCAGCCAATAAACCACTGGCACAACAAAGAGGTGAAGAAAGGTGAAAATTACCTTCTGTCCACACACCTTTTACAATCCAGGTGGCCGAATGTCATCCTATGAGCATCCTCCTTACCCACAAAAGGAACATCAGAAGGCTTTCTTGGGGACAACAGTGACCACCAGATTTATACAAAACAGAATACACTTGTTTGAACTGTGCAGAAACAGCAACAAAGGAACTGGGCCCTCAGACACCTGGTGTGTTATAAAAAATATCCAGCAAGTCTGCTTAAAAATGGGAGTTTCCTCCACAAACTCATGATACAGCCACATATTTAGGAAAAGGAGCACTTAGAACAGAGCTGTAAATGGTGCAGATTAGCTGTCAAGCTGCAAATTCATGAGGATCAGATAGAGATTAAACATGAGTGTTATCAAGTGAACAGTTCCAGCTATCCACAGAACACGTGAAAGCACATTGGTGGGCTAATTTCAAAATAATTACCAAACACTTTATCAGTTAATACTGATGGGAATGTGAGCTCCTTTGTAAATGCCTGCTATGGTTAAAATTGAGCAGTCAGCAGCACTTCCACAGAGCCAGCATTGCAAATATTTCATACACATTAACAAGAAGTCTATCATGTGCCAAGCACAATCACCACCAATTAAAAGACTGCTAAAGACGGCAACTAATACAAAATATGAAGCTGAAACTTCACATACCAATTACATGCTTCAGAAACCGAATCTCATAGCAATTAACAAGTATTTACATTGTGCTTTCTACCCATACAGCTTACAAGCTTACTCAGACTGTGTGTGTGGGACAGAAACTCCGAATTAGGTAAAAATGAGGGAGAGACAGAATCTTACCATCATAGAATCATGGAATGGTTTGTGTTGGAAAGAACCTTAAAGCTCATCTAGTCGCACTCTCTGCCATGAGCAGGGACACCTCCCACTAGCCCAGGTTGCTCCAAGCCCAGTCCAACCTGGCCTTGGACACTGCCAGGGATCCAGGGGCAGCCACAGCTTCTCTGGGCACCCTGTGCCAGGGCTTCCCCACCCTCACAGGGAACAATTCCTTCCCAATAGCCCATCTAAACCTACTCTGCCAGCTTTAAAACCATGTGGCCTTGTCTCTTATGGACCATGGATCAATATCTCATTGATCCATGCTGTATGAGAGAAAAACCATCCCACCAGCCACTCCTGGACAACAGTGTGGCTGAGAAGTAAGAAAGGGATCAGATTCATGTCAGGGCATGATCATGTCAGGGATACCTGAGCTGGCTTTGGTAAGCAGTGTTCAAAAGCACCTGCATCATTACAACCCTGACTGCCAGCAATGACTTTGTGTCAGTCCAACTCCAGTTACAACTGAAGTGATGCTCACTGAAAATTAAACACGTGAGAACCACTCTGACAATTTCAATTTAGCAATGTTTGCACCTGGCTCCCTGCCATCCTATTTTCTTACTTAATTTACAGAAGGAAATGAAGAGGTTAACATTCAAACGTTTTGATCAATATGGCCCCACTACAGCCGAGAAAACAATTTAACTATAATAAAACCAAAAAATAATATTAAGATACAAATTTTACATTTGGATAGGTAAACTCTCACTGGATGACAGATACTGGGTAACTGGCACAATGGAGAAATTACTAATGTAATAAAACTATCTGTAAAGACATGTGACAAATGTTCCCCACACTCAAGACCGTGCCAAGTTCTACATTTAAAATACAGAGAAATCCAAGGTTTGTCACTCTATGAAGAGCAGTTAGCAAAGAGACAAAACCTCAGTGCTGCCCTAGAGCAACCCAGGATGGAGAGATGTATCATTAATTCAAGACCACAGACTCAAAAATGCCCCAAAGCAGCCAAAAAAACTGAGGAATGCAGAGAAATCTGAGGTCAGTGCACTTTAACAGCCCCAACAGTTGGTAACATTAAAGACCTTTTCCCAGCATGACTGTCCCTCTCAGTCATACCACAGCAGAGGTTTTAATTTTTCTGATAACTGGTCCCGAACTCCCGTTTTGCCATAAACAGCATTTCTCTTCAACACTAAAAAAAAAAATTCCTCCCTCGAAAAGCAAGTAACAACACCTAATGCTGTGATTATGGAATGTCTGGAAGGCTGCTGGACAGATCACATCTGACTGAGGGGAAAAAACAATACTGGCATTTCTGAAACCCATGGGCTTGGAAGCACATGGTCTTTTACAGCTTCTTGGCTGTATTGTTTCTCCTAAGAAAGCGTTTTGCCTTTGAGATATGGAATCTTCCAGCTAACAGCCACTCACAATTCCCTGGCCCTGAGATGGATCAATCCATGGAGTTAGGCAGCATTTCCAACCTGGCTGTCAAGCTGCTCCTCCTGGCCGGGAGACACTGGAGTGTGACCTCACACAAACCATCTGCTGTGCATCTGGACACCTCTGGAAGGGCTCCATGAATCCAACGCTGACAGAAGTGTCCAAGGGAGATAATCCTCTTGATTTAGATGTCAAGGGCAACAGGGGGAAAAAAAAAGTACCAAATGAAACTGCTGAGCAAACTCCTGTTCGATCTGTTTTATGGCTGTTTTATGACAGTGTTGGGAACAGCCATGTACTTCTGGATATGATGCAAAGATGTGATTTTAGGTTGGTGCTTCTCTGTATATTTATAGTAGGAAAGTATAGCAGCATTTAACCACCCTGAGTCCAGGTGCATCCCTCCTGTGGAGCTGAGGCTCAAATTCCAGTTTATTTTAACAAGGTCTGTACTCTGTGTGCATCAGTGGCCTTTTCACACCACCTCCCACATCACTTCAGTCCTCAGTGTCAGCTCCTCGTTCCCAGTTCTGTATCCTACCCTCCTGGACATCTCCACAGCTAGAAAAACTGGAATACATAAAAATACCATGACATTTCCAGAGAACTATCTATATCATCAGTTGCCTCTAAGGAGTCCAGAATCCACCTGTTCAAACTCATCACACGCTAAACCCAGGCTATTCCTAAATTATAAAGTTTAGAATTTTTTTTTTTAATCTTGAGGGATTAATTTGAAAACTTTTCAGGTTTTGGTATACACACACACAAAAGCAAACATTGCCCACTGTTCTAATGCATCAGGCAGTAAGATTATTTTAATCATTAAAGCTCAAATCCTGGAACTCAGCCTTTCACACCACCTATATCTCACCCAAAGGAGTATTAAAATATGTTACAACATTAATGCTTTCTGCCAGGAGTAGAAACAAAGCCCAAAACTGCTACAGGAACAGCAACTTTCCACTGTTGACATGGGTCAATAGATCAGGCAAACACTTGACCTCAAATGTGCCAAAGAACTTTGCCAAGAATTCATATAAAAAGGAAAACAGCCATTGCCAAGCTATAATTTAGCCCTGTGAAGCAACAGTATTAAGCAGAACTCTGCGGGACTGAGTAGAATTGTGATTTTTATCCGCCATTTGTTAAATTTTATGCCAAGTTTCTCATATCATGAAGCATTCTACTGTATAGTATGTGTGTGACTACCCAGGTGAGTTTCAAAAATGAAGTTCTTAATCTTTTAAATTAACCTTGGACTTCAGAATTAATAACCACCTGGAGAGAAGAAAAGCCAAAGTTCCTTTCTAAAATTAATTTCAGTGCTGTATCAGATCAGAACAGGAGGGATGAAGGACTGAAAACTTCTGGGAGCTAACAAAAGTACAGCTTCAAACTACAGAAAAGTTGAATCCATCGCAGCAACTAAATTGTACAATCCATGATATTTGTTGCCTTAGGATACTTTTAATGAGATTCAGTTTTTAATTTTTCCTTGCCCTGCTCTGCTGGCACATTTTTTTGAGGCTAACCGCTCTCTTGGTGTGTCCTTGAAGTAACAGCTGCCAGTAAAAGCAAGACCTGAGCACTTCAGCCAGTAAGGCGAAGTTTCATCATTTCAGTACCTCTGTTGTGGCCTTTAAATTTTCTGTTCATTTTAACAAAAATTCTACGAACATCCGTGCACTACAATTCAGAATCTTTTGCATCTTCACAAATGCTGTGACTGGTTCTGCCAGAGTTATGTGCAGGATTCCAGGTTCCTTCCAAGACAGTCTAAAACCAAAGGTGTGTTGAAATAAGCACACCAGACCCTACACTTCAGTGCCTGAGGAGACAGCACATACCTGCTTCCACTTCACTGGGAAACCAACATGGGTTTGTAATTTTTCATCAGCAAAAAACACGACAACCTGCTCATCACCTTCTTGGACTGCTGCTTTGGTACAGTGCTAAAAGACGCTTCTAAACAAATTTCAAGAAACATTGTAAAAGATTAAGTCAAACACACTGAAATTCAGGTGTACTGCTCTCCCCAGGCTACCAGGATGACATCAAGCAAGCCACTTGCCCTGCTCTTCAGCACACAGAATACCTACTGCCCATCCCACTTAGTAAGAGAAATGTCAATAAGCAGCAGCATTCTACTGCACTGATATTGTAGGAGAAATTCTGAGATGTCAGACCAGCAAATATGCCTGGGTGTCCAGCTTTTCCAGAGCTACGTTAGAGAGACACAAGGATTTCTCTCCCACTTGGCAGTGAAGCCACAACCAACGGTGATAAAATTTTCTTGATGAGAAAAAAGACAGCTTGGTTATTAATAAACAGAAAATAAACTCCCCCACAACACTTGAGAGACAAAAAGACTCAAGCCATTTTATATCTGATTGACTTACTAGCTGCAATAAATATAGAAAAGTAAAACTGGCAAGCAGGCAGCTCTCACCTAAATCTGGGCAACAGCAAAGAACAACTTGTGCTTCAAGGACTCCCTCACAAGTAAGAATGTCCATTCTGTAAACAGTAATACAGGAGCAACACTTAAATCAGTTTAACTCAATAATTACACAAAACAGTTCAGTGTTATCCCCAAGAGGTGAAGAGTAAAGAATGATTAGGTTTTAATTAGCTAGCAGAACACTAGTGCTAACTCCCTGCTGTCTGCAAGAGAGCTCCAGGATCCAGAAGTGGGGGGGAAAGCAGACAGGGGTAATCGCTAAAATATATCTCCACCACAAGTCTAAACAGCTCCACAATATCAAATGCTGCTCATTCCTCTGAAAATTAAGAATTTAAGGTCAGCTTTGACAGCCAGTTATTTACATCCAACCAAGCAGAAAACCAAGCAGAAGCAAGCTGAGGCTCAACACCATCTCTTCACCAATCTCCTTACTCTGTCTGCATCATTATGAAACTGCTGACCTATTCAGAAAAAAATAGGTAAAAGGTATTTAGGGGAAAAAAAAGTGGAAGGAATTTCTATACTCCAATGCTTCTTTCATGCTTGTTCCTAGAGCTGGTGCTTCAGTAAGAGGAGATCCAGTGCTCCTTCTAAGAAAAATACAACCAAGCAGTCACAGACTGAAATCTCACTTTTAAAGCTCCTTTCCCTCCCCCCATTACATTCTTTTTTGTAAGCAAGGGAAAGAGTTAAAAGAATGATGAAGAAATTCACTTAGCCCAACATCTATTTCACATATAAGACTGATGGCTTTCCTGTAGGCTGTATTTCTATTCAATGACAGCAGAGCACTGAAAATGCCAGAATTCTGCTCCCATCACCCAAAATGCCCAACCAAGTCTCTATACTCAACCCATTATCACCCATCACTCGTAAAACACAAAGCATCACTGATCAAGGGAAACCCATGCAATTTATTTTGTTGGCACCTGCATATTATTTCACCTCTAAGACAAGACAGAAAGTGCTTTTGTTGGCAGCTGCAGCAAGGCTGGTGCTTCAAAGCTTTGAAGCCAAAGGCCAACAATTTTAGCCACTGAAGAAGTGAAAAAATACCTCCAGTATGAAGTCTGTGTCCCTCTATTATGACAAACTTGAATGCAGACAACAATATTAATAAACACTGTGAGTGTGCATTTATTAAACACTTAGAGTGACAATTCATGGGGGCAGTGAGGTCTAAAGATGCTCTTGTCTGTCATTGCTGAAAGGCACTGTAACAGTCACACCCAGTCACAAACTTGTACCTGACATTGCAGCTCGTGCTGTCCAGTGAAAATTCCTCCCATCTCCAGACAACCGATAAAGTTAATCCTTCCAACAAATATATTTTTAATGCAAAACATACTGCTTATCCATATCCACTGCTGTCACATCCAGTGCCTCTGCCTTCACTGACAGGTGAATGTCAGCTCTGAGCTTGACATGATGTATAAGAAAGTCAAATTATCTCATTACACAAGTTTTTAATGGAAACACAGATGAATACAAATCAGAGCACCTCTGCAGGGAACTCCTATGACAAATCGAGTCTTTGTCACTGAATGAATGACACTCGATTAAAGAATTCTCCCCAAGCAATAATAATTTCACCTGCACACCAGTCACATTTTCTCAAACGCAAGCAATTCCCTTTAATCCGTAAAAGCCCATGTGCAGTGCAGAGTTATCACACAGAGCTAGAACCACTTCCAAACAGGGCTGGATTATAAATTATCATACTGGAAATCATCCTTCTCCACTAGCTGTCCTCTGGATTTCTGCGGAATTAAGAACTTGATCCAATTATTTTCCATAGAAGAGGGTCTGAAAAACAGCTTACAAAAATCCCGAGAAATATATTGCTCAGTGCTTGTTTCATCTACACACGGTGCCATAGGGTTGGTGCAAGGAAGGCAAGCGATCCAGAAGAGCTCCTGCAGAATGTAAAACTTGGCAAGAAACAAGTGCTGAATTCGTACGGGAAGCAGCGGGAGCGATGTGGAGGGAGGAGGCACATCCTCAGCTCCCGGCACAGCGTCCTTCTGCACCTGCTGCCCTGTGGGAAGCGACATTTTCCCGGGTGGCTCCCAGCCCCAGTTCGCGAGCATCACGCCCCGCCAGCACCGCTCAGCACGGGCTCCGGGACAGACAAAAGACCGGGAAGGCCGGGCTGTAAATCACACCCAGGACCATACTACGCAGAGGGGCGATCCGCGGAGCCAGCACCAGCAGCTGGGGGCCGTGTCCGTGAGCTGTCCCTTGCCGGGGATGGCAGCGGCGGTGCCGCGCTCGCCGGGCTGGTGCTGCGGTACTGCGGCTGCGATGGAGCCGTGTGTGCTACCTCTGCCTGCAGCTCCCAGCAGCGCACACATGCACCTACATACACATCCGTACGTGCATATACAGAGAGACGGCTGCATAGATATAGGTATGCGTGCATAAATGTATACCGCGGCTGCTCCGGGCTCGGCAGCCCCACGCCGGCCCTGAGGGCGGCTTGGTGCCCCGCGGCCCTGCAGCACGGCCGGGCTAGGAGCACCGGGGGCTCCAGGCTGCTATGGGGCCGCTGGCCACGGCTCCTCCCGGACATTCCCGACCCTCGCTCCGCCGGAATAGCCCGGCAGCCGCCCCGCCGCCTTCCCGCCCGGGGTCAGTCCCTCTCGGACACCGCGCACAGGTACCCGCGGCTCCGCACCCGCCCCGGCCCCTCAGGGAGAGAGATCCCCGGCGGTGCCGCCCGCCCCGGCCCCGCGCTCACCGCCCGCCGGTGCCGCCTCGGTCCGTGGCCGGCGCTGCCGCGGCAGCCCCCACAGCACAATATGGCGAGCGGCGGCTCCGCAATGGAGCTCGGGAAATAGAGGGGAGTTACATATTCATGGCCGGGGCTGGGTAGGGGGAGCGCGGACGGGGCCGCCGCGCCCGGGCCACCCCGCGCCCTCCTCCGCCTCCTTTACGGCGGGGCGCGGCGGCCGCCGGGGCTGCTCGCTGCTTTCTCCGCCCTGCCCACACCCCCGGCCCCGCCGCCGTCAGCGCTCGATATCCCTTTCCCGTTCCCGGGATGCGGCTCCGCGTCCACTTGACCGCCCTCCCCGGCCGGGGGCGGCTGAACTGCGCCAGGCGAGGTTCAGGATGCACATCGAGTGGAATTTCTGCCCGGAAATGGTGATTAGACATTGGAAAGGGCTGCCCAGGGGGGCAGTGGAGTCGCCGTCCCTGGAGGTGTTTAAGGGAAGGCTGGCTGTCGCACTTGTGCCAGGGCCTGGTTGACAGGGTGGCCTTGGGCATAGGTTGGCCTCGATGATGCCGGAGGTGTTTTCCAGCCCCGGGGACTCTGTGGTTCCCGCAGCTCGGGCCGGAGGGCGGGCGGGTGGCGGTGCCCTGGCCGGAGCGGGGCCGGCCCGAGCCTGCGGGCTGCAGGAATTGGGTCATTCCTGCCTCATTCCCTGCTCTGCGGGCAGGAGCGGATCCGCCACCGCTCGGCCCCGTAGGATGAATGCATGGCCTTGGGCCGCCTCTGCTGGGCTCTGCTCCCTGAACTCCGGGGCTCTTGGACGCCGCTCCAGAGAGGGACGTGCCCGGAGTCCGAAGGCTGTGGGAAGCAGCTGAACCCGGGCGGGCAAGGCAGCGAGGCACCGGGCCTAGCGCCATGCCCACACCCCTCAGACAAGGGACGGAAGCTGAAGCAAGACTTGCGGTGTTTCTGTTTACGATACACATTTAGGTGTTTTCGGGCATCTCCAGCCCGCTTTGCGGTCGTAACGTGAACTAAACATTTGTCTTCCCGTGTCTGCGTTTTAACGTTTGGTAAATTAACACTGTCTTTATGAACTTTGGGTCTTCAGAGGGGCCTTTACTGGTCTTGGCATTAAGTGTTTTATAGCGATACTAAGGCAGTGCACTTAGTGTAATTAAATCTTGGTGTGAGTAAAAAGTGGACAGAGATCAGACCTGAGTCTGAATTCATACTTCAGTCTTTAACCATGCAGCAACATAATTAAGATTATTCAATATGGAGTATTTAAGGCAATTCAATATGGAGTATTTTAAGGCAATTCAGTAAGAAGTATTGTAAGTTTTCCTAGAGTGTTAGTATTCTCATAATTAGAATATTTTAAAAGTCCTGGTTTGGACTTTCACCTCTCCTTGCAAAACTTCACATATTTTTGAGAAATTCTAGCCTAAGTCAGGTTATTCCTAAGTAACTTTTTATGGAGTAGCTTTCACTTCCTCATATCCCTTATGATCTATACTGCAGCCTATGTAATTGATCCTTACAAGACGTTGATAAGTTAGTTATGGATAACATCTCTGTTTTCTAAGCATGATCAAATGTCTCAGATAAATCTCAGAGGGAGTTAGCTGTGGACAGAATTTAACAGTCCTTGTTCTTGATTTGGTTTCTTAAAGATTTATTTTTCTGAAGTGGGTTGTGTCGAGCTCTTTCAGTGTTAAAATTCAAAGCTGGTACAGAATGAAATAAGAGATTCTGATACATTCCTCTCTTTAGAGTGACACTAGTCAGAACTAATGACTGAAATTTTCCTGAAGTTTCAGCTACTCATCAGTGCCAAGGAAAGGAAAATGTTGTCTGTCAAGTTATTATGGTACCAGAAGTGCCCTTTGGTAAAAACTGCTTCACTTGTTAATTGCCTGCGGCACTGAGGTGAGTGAAGAAGTTCTGATACTGAGGTACCACTGTTAGTGAAATTCGTTCTGTGTGAGAAAAGCTTAATGCTGCAAAAATAAGATTTGAAAAATGAGAGCATGCAGTTGTCAGGAAGGCAGATCTCCAAAGGCAGATGGGAGTGCAAGGTGAGTTGGAATCACAGAATCCCAGAATTGTTTAGGTTGGAAGGGACCTTAAATTCATCTCATTCCAAACCCCTGCCATGGGCAGGGACACCTTCCACTAGCCCAGGTTGCTCCAAGCCCTGTCCAACCTGGCCTTGGACACTGCCAGGGATCCAGGGGCAGCCACAGCTTCTCTGGGCACCCTGTGCCAGGGCCTCACCACCCTCACAGGAAGAAATTTGGCAAAGCTATACACTGGTATCTAAATTAACAAACTATAAACATTTCTAGGAACCTTTTGCTGAAAGAGACACAAAAAGAAATTCAACACACTTAAGCTGCGCTAATGGTATCCAGCTCACTGTATTCCTAAGAATATGTACGTGATTCTGTTTTATATTTCCTGTAGGATTTAATAGTGGCACCATGGATCTCCTCTGCAATGTGGTGTTCTTGCTGCTTTTAAGGATGTGAGAAAAGGCTGCCAAGTACTTTCCAAGTGCAGGCTGTCCTTCTGCCAAGACATCAGCATGAGGGTTCCGTGTTCAGAGGCAGCTGTGGTGCAGATGCAGAGCTGTGCTCCCCAGCAGGAGCCCTGCTCAGCACGGGGACACTGCTGTGATGGCCAGGGCATTGGGGGCCATGTCCCTCATGCTCAGCACTCCCTAGATCATATCCAGGTACTGTGTCCAGTTTGGGCTCTCCCTGCAGGCAAGGTGTTGACAGACTGGAGGAAGGGAAGGCAGGTGAGGCCCCCAAGGTGGCTGCGGCTGGAGAACTTTCCCTGAGAGGAAAGGCCACGAGAACACAGTTTGGTCAGCCTGGGGCAGGCAAGGCTTTGGGGACCCTACACATCCAGCCCCTTCCTGTGAAGTTATCGAGCCAAGCTACTCTCAGCCAAGGTGAGAGGTGACAAGAAGCCAAAACAAGAAAGTTCTAGATGAGTACAGGGAAAACCTATTTCCATGAGAACACTCAACAGCAGCACAGTTGCCCAGCAAAGTTGTCCCATCTCCATCCTCAGAGATTTTTCAAACGCAGGCAGTTCAAGCCCTGAGTGGCCTCGTCTGACCCCAGAGCTGACCTGCTTTGAGCTGGAGCTTGGACAGGGACCTCCTGAGGGCCCCTCCAGCCCAAGTTACATCATCATTCTGTGATTCTGCACTTGGGTGCACACAAGAAAGACTGGGAGATGGGTAATATTGTATTTCAATACAATACAATGCTCTGTGTTGGGAGCATTTTTTGTTCTCTGCAGCAGATAGCAAAACCATGCAGCATGAGAGCTGAGCGAGCTTTCATAAGCTCCTGATTTCCACTGTTCCTGCTGTAATGGAAACATTTCTTCTGCTCCTTGCAGCAGCAAAATAATTGTGGAGAAAATTACTCCAGTCAGCTGAGGTGTTGTTTCCATGTCATCCTTCCAGGTAAAATATTTATTACCTGTTAAAGTGATTGAAGGTCACCCATTCACTTCCTTTCAGAAACCAGCATATAGAGGGAAGGAAGAGAAAATACATTTTAAAAAATCTGGAGGCAGAGAACTGTAAATAGGAGGCAAAAGAAGGGAAAAAGCAGGAGAAAATGTCCGTGTTGGTGCATTACTTCACTGTGGTATATTACAGTAAAGCAAGATAAGGGCATAAATAAATGATAGCAAAGGAAAACTAAATGGACAGTGGTAGGATGAGGTAAGGTCTGCCCCAGCAGAAGTAAAATAATCCTTTTCCTATGCTGAGTGTCCCTGTCAGGCAGAGCAGGAGGGATTTCTGAGGCATTTACCCTTTGTGCAGGGTACAAAGTGTGTGCAGAGCAGCTTTGCTCTGGATCAACTCAGGTACAATGGGGCAGGAGGAAAAGGCACTGAGGTTGTTCTTATGAACCAACACTGGCTCCGGACTAATGGCTTTGCTACAGTTTAAGATTTAGATTCTTTAAAAATAAAGCAGAGCAAGCAAGCTGGGTGATCTTTAATGAAAAATGGTTGATATTGTGAATGGGAAAGAAAGGAAATCAAACAAGATTGCTCAGCACAGATTGGTATTGTGGTTGTAACTGTGATGTGCCTATTCTTCCTGCCAGAGCTGTAGCAGTCTGGTAAGAATGTCCAGTGGCAATCAAGGAGAAAATCTCTTTTCTGGATCATAAGTGAACTGCAAGATAATACCTCAGTGATATATCTGCAGAACTATGCAGATTGTGGCTTTATTTTGAGGCTTGTAGACAAAATAAGTGAGAGGGAGAGAGTTGGGGCAGATTAACTACTCACAGAGGTAACGTGAATAAATGTGAATATAACAATCCATGTTGCTCAGGGATCAAAATATACAAATTGGGGATTCTTTTGGCTGTATTCCTCTGGAAAAGAAGTTTGGCATGAGACACTACAGGCTCTTCAGTATTTAGGCCCTGCCATTATTAAGTACTTGCTTCCAAAAAAGTCATTTAAAACCAGTATGTAGCCAGCATTTGGATAGTCAGTGGTGACTTTAGAGGGAAAGATATGCTAAAAACAGCACTTGCTAAATGCAGGATGAACTGGGAGTGGCAGAGACAGGAGCAGATAGTAAAAGAGTAGATCTCATTTAGAAAGGGTTAAAGACTTATTTTTACTCCTCCAGTGTATCCCAAAAATTTCAATGTACTTGACCCTAATAGAGCTTTAATGGAGAAATGCACTGCTCAGGCAGTGAGCAAGCAGGGGCATCAAATCTGCCACCTGTGATGGGAACAGTGACAGGCAAAGTTCTTTGATGCAAATTGCTTATAAGAAGACAGGGAAAAAAAATCTCAAATATCTCAACTCTAAACTTGCAATATAGCCCAAAAGCTTTGGCAGCTTCAGGGGCAGGAAGCATTCCAGTGTAGGCACGAGTCGAACAATCCCACAACCACAGCTGGGGAACAACAGCAGGATGGTGCTATCAGTGCTTGGTAGTAATTCAGAGGTGTTTTCATAGCAGCATTCAAGTGCATGGTTCAAAAAGTGATTGTATCAGCAAAGTAAAAACAGAGATCGAACGTGGCCAAGAATTTGATGAGTAGCTGCAAGATAATATTATCTGCTTCATAAAGTAAAGTTTCAGGCAGTGATCACAGAGTTTTGCCAGTTTGATAAATGAAGGATAGTTCCAAGTAGCACACCCTCAAATCACGGAAATGCCGTGCAACTGAAAAAGTATCGGAAATTCACATCCGTCTAACAAAAAACGTATTTACACAATCTATAGCCTTAGAGCTTATCCTCAGAAATTCACAATGTTTTCAGAGTCTTTGAGAAGACATTTTATGTCTCCTTAGCTTTGGAAATGTCTCCAGGGCACATTAAGACATTTGACTGAGATAGAAGAGGTGGATAATTAGTGGCATAGTTTGTAAACACATGTTTAATTGGACTTCTGGAGAGGGGTAGCATGCACTTAATGGCTGGTATTAATTCTGTATTTGATATTTAAGACAGTGTATTAACAGGTGTAGGACGACAGAGCATGTAATCATTTAATCAGATAATTAGCTTATTACAAATATTTTCATATGTTGGGATTTTTATTTTAGGCTTCACCTTTATCCCTTTAATCAAGTAAGAGAATTAATTCCACTAATCTAAAACATGTTGTTCAGCCACTACAAAAGCAAAGGTAATAATTGTTTCTGCTTGCATGTGCTGCCAGAGAAAACCAGAGCTGAGGAGAGAGCGGCTGTTTGTCTGCCCAAAGTGACACCTTTGTGCCAGTGTTCAGAGCCACCCACGTACCCTGACACAGGTGGGACTTCACAGACATGAAATATGGCCAGTTTGTTCCATAGGATGGGAGTAGTACACTGAACACGTGGTTGCCTTCTCCCTGTGGGGTGCTGTGTGTATGGTCTGTCCCCTGTAGCCAGTGGATATTCCAAATTCAGGCTGCAAAAGATAAGTTAATTTCTTCCATTCCCAGAAATCCAGGGCCTGGAGGTAAAGGCAAAAGAGTGGGATGTCAGTATAAGTAACTAGGGAAAAGCAAGAAAATGTTGCTTCTGTGCTCTGCAAAGGGGGCAGTGAGTAAGACAGAACCCAGCTTAGGTATCAAACTGCAGCTGGTTTTCCTTGTAACTCCTTATTTACTACTTCTGTTATAGTAAGTGGACCGAGGGGAAAGAAATCTTGTTTTTTACCTTGCTTCCTCAAAAGATTTTGCACATCCTTTCAGAAGGGTCTAAGTAGTGTCAGGCCAAAGAAAGCAGAATGCTCCAGCTCTGGTGCGTAGCAGAGGTAGTTTGAACTGAAATAGGGATGTGATTAAACCCTTTATACAACTTTTAAATCTGTCATTCAGCAAACAATGTCCTCCTCTCTGCAGTAGGGAAACAAGGGTGATTAAAGCCTGCCAAATGAAGGGAAATTCTGTATACAATGTTTGGAAATAGTTTTTAAAGAAATAACTACATAGAAAGTGTTGCAAAGATTAAGTCAAATATTTATGAGACGTATAAGGTGTTTGTGGGATTAACTACAGGCTGAGAGTAACTCACAGTAAAGCTGTCTCTTGCACTGATGAACTTCTCATTTGTGGTGAAAAAATGCACTGTGCCCTGGAAAAAAAATTTAGCACTGGCTGTTCTCATCCTAGGGCTGTGGGCAATATTTTAAATATGTGCAATGTTTTAGTGTGTGACAGAAGACAGCACAGCAGCAAGGTTAGAAATAGGAGAATATTGGGAGTGAGAAGCAATACCTGCACACAACTTCTTGGGATCCAAATAGGAGCTGGAGGCTGACTGTAGATGGAAACAGTGCCACTGAGTGTTTCTGTATTGAGGCCTGACTTGTAGTTGATTAATACATCTACTGATCTCTAATTAGGTGCAATTAACAGCCTGTACACAACAGCTGCCTGGGTGATATTTCAAATCTTTATCTGGTGCCCTCTAGTGGACCATGAGACAGATACAGTCAGACTTCATGTTTTTTCTTCAAAAACGGATTTATTTTTCTTCCAGTGAATGGCCCAACCACCAAGAACCTTTGCTGAAATAATTGAAGGCTTATTCCTGCACTGAAAATCATGCAAAAGGTAAATAAGTATGAGGATGACTTGGTCTGTTGTGTTGATCTTTACAAGTAGTGATCAAAATTTATAAAGCAGTGACCAAAAGCGTATTTTGGAAGAGACAAGGATAAGGAGAAGGCACAAAGAGAAGAGGGCAGAAGGAGAAAAAAAAAGGAAAAAAAATCCTGAAAAAAAAATCAGGATTAATTTTAATGATTCTTGGCTTAAGCATCAGTTACAGGTAATGAATGATTATTCCTTCCCTGTTTGATATCTTATTTTAGAAGATTTCCTGTAGCACAGACTTACCTTGTTTTGTAGCTGGTCAAAGCCTGTGATCCTCAACCCGACTGTTTCCCTGAGTGGAGAAGCTCAGTGGATAGTTGTGCCACACCATCCTGGTTTAGGGCAAATTTGGGAGGAAACTTGCAAAGGGGTCCCTCTAGAAAGCAGATTCAAGTGGCCCCTCGCCCTACTGGTTCAGGAAAAGATTGCCTTGGAGAAAAGTGGGAAAAAGTGCTTATTTAACAAGCAAAGTATTCACAAGCATAAAAAATGAATAATATTAAACAATGAAACCTCTCACCGTTGTGAAGAGATGACAAATTCAGAAAGTCCTTGCCATGGGATGTAGCTTGGCTCTCTCAGTCTCTTATCAGTCCCTCCTGCTCTGGAATGCCATATCCTGGTCCTGGTGGGCCACAGGCGTGAGCTCTGGTGTTTGTCTGGGTTTCCAGTCCAGAGCAGGCTGATCAGTTCCAAGGAAAAGAAAAGCCACAGCCCAGGGAACTTCTCTGCCTCAGTTGCTAAAACCTGCCTAAAGCAGAGGAGAGCTCTGTCCTGCTGTCCGTGCTGCAGACCGCACAGCCCGTGAGGAGGATGCGGGACAGCGAGTGCGGGGTCTGCAAACAGACTGCGCCCTTCTTCTCCTCCTTCACTCTCAGAACCAGCCTGAAAGGTGCAGAGCTTAATACCCAGCATAAACAGAACAGAGACCTGGGGATACAAGCACCATAAAGTCACCCCAGGACACACACTTCCCAGAGGCTGCTTAAATTGTGCAAGACTATCTCTGAGCTATGTGTTTCAAACATAATTTAGGGAGGTTTGCTTTTAACTCATCTGTTTTTTCCATTACTTGAACTGCAGCAGTGACCTCAAGAAATGATGGAAAATAGGTGTTTGCCAGCAGGGTCCTCTCTCCAAACCCACATGTGACAACCAAAGCAGCTGTGCCCATTTCTTCATAACACAGCTCTGCTCTCTAAATGGTGGGAGTTCCCTGACTTTGCTGCTCCAGCCTGGACAGCCCTTGGGCTTGGGTTCTATAGATCTGAGCTCTGATTTATTTGGGGGTGCTGGAGGATGTTGAACACACATTTCAGCCCAGCATATTAAGTAGGACTTTGCAGCTGGAGTTTCTTTCCAAGATCACAGTTGCCAGCCTTATGAATTAGGGAACTGCAGTGGACTTTGGTGGTGCTGGGGGCAGGCTTTATATTAGGGTAGAAGTCTAAAAAATAAATAATTTCTCTTTTTGGGTTCTATTTCCACTCTTCTTTGATTATTTTCAGGCCAAGGGATGGAAAAGCGAGATCGTGGCTGTATGTTGTTACTTCTAAAGTCTGTGTTTCCACTATTTGGCAAATTGCTGCCTTCCAAACAGCAGCAAGAACACAGTTTGGAGAAATACAGCCTACACCTATTCTGTGCAGCCTCACACATCTGCTTCAGATTTGCAGGAGGAGAAATGGGATGTGTAATTCCAGTTTATGGACACAGCAGATGTGCATACATCAACACACACACACACACACACACACACGCCCCCACAGCCACTGAATGTAGAAGACTTACGCTTTTGAGATTCATCGAAATGAGGCCCAGGGCTAGTGAAAAGTGCAGAACCATCTGTAATAATGGTTTCCACAGCACTTGTAAAGAACCTGGATTTGTGAAGTCCTAATTCTCTGCAGAGTCTGTAATGAGGAGAGCTTTGCGGCTGAGTGTCTCTGTACAGTAAGACAAGAAAAGCAGTTCAGGCCTTATTCCTACACTGTTCTTTGTTCCTCAGAAGAAATCTGTCAGAATATGGATTTAGGAGTTAATGGCCTGGAAGCAAAATCTCACAGAACTGTCTATGTTAAAAGTTGTCAGAATTTACTGCTGTCTTTAAAACAATCAGTGGAAAGGCTAGAACCTATTTCAGGCAAAGAGGGAAAGATTGCATAAGCCAATCTTTCCAGACAAAGAAAATTATGCGTATGTGTGGTCATTTTAGATTTCTGGCAGGACCTCTCTCCCCACAATATTTGTCTTGTATAGTTAAAAATGGCAGCATTAATACATTCTGCTTCCATGACCCCCTCCATGGCAGCTGATTGGAAAGATCAATAATGTGCCTCAGGTTGTGAGTCATTATGAGTTTATTTTTCAGTGCTGATTATTACAATGTATGTGAGCAAGTGTGATCAAAGCAGATTATTTACAATACACAGCAGCACATTTCTGTTGGAGCAGCACATTTCCAAAGCTGTGGAAAGTGGTTTCAGAGAGAGTTGACAGATTACTACAATGTTTATCATTGTTACAGCCTCAGTGGGAGTCTGGTTTAATCTAATTAACATAATAGTGGGAGCACAATGACAATAAAAATTAGAAGCACTGAAGCACTCTATTATGTGGCTGGTGTGACTGGGAGTTACAGACATTGCAATGAACGCACAACAGGAGGATGCTCAAGGATGACTACTGCTCAAAGAAGCCTTTTTTTGTACTCATGACATTAACCTGAGATATTTTTTTCACACTGTCTGCTCTGAGCACCCACTTCAAGTGTTCTGCATTGTCTTCTCTGTTCTCAGACACCTCTGAACTGGCTAAGCTGGCAAGATGGATCTGGTCAGAGAATCCCAGACTGGTTTTGGGGTGGAAGAGTCCTTAAAGCTAACCCAGTCCCATCCCCTGCCATGGGCAGGGACACCTTCCACTATCTCAGACAGCTCCAAGCCCCATCCAAGCTGGCCTTGGACCCTTCCAGAGATGGGGCAGCCACAGCTTCTCTGGGGAACCTCACCACCTCCACTGTAAAAAACTTTTTTTTAAATTCAATCTAAATGTCTTAGTTTTTCCAGGAGCCACAAAAAAATCAGGGGTTTTGGGGATAATTTAGCAACAATAGAAAGCACTGCCTTGAAAAAACAAGTTAAAACAAGCCTACTTCAAACCTCAAAAGCAATTTAAATACTACTGTTTGAAAGGAGTTGCAGACATCTCTAGTGATAAGGTAAGGGGCAGTGGGGTGAAACTGTAAATAGATACCAAAGCTTTGACTACCATAAAAAAGTAGGCATTTTTGGCAGCTTTGTTCCATACTTCTGTGTTCTTTAGAGAACTACCTGTTGTGTTCCAGGAACAGTTATGCTGAAGTAAATCTCACAGGAGGCATTTTCAATTCATGAAACCTGGTGGGTTCCTTTTCCCACTGCTTTCAGTGGTTGATTTTGCAGAAGTCTGGTGGGTTGGTGTGCATGGGGAGGGGAGACCTAAATCCACAAAGTCCACAAGCAGAGGAACAACTTTCACAAACTTCCAGGCCTGGCATGTATCTTGGTCCTGAACACCTCCAGCAGGAACAGAGGAAAAAAATAATCATCTGTGTCTAAACAAGTCAGGGATACAGAGTTGTTGGACAATAAAACTGTAGAATATACACCTGATTTCACAAAGCAACCAAACCCAAAATTTTAACGTCCTTTCTTGTGAAATAAATTACAGTAGTATTGTGTAGCCATTGATCAGAGAAGACTCAAACAGGCCACCCTGCAGAAGGTCAGCAACCTGACTCCAGCAGGTGTCCCTGCCCATGGCAGAGGGTGCAACAAGATGATCCTTAAGGTCCCTCCCAACCCAAACCAGTCTGGGATTCTATGATTTTAAGTTGAGGATATTTGGAAATAATTTGCTTTGCAAAGAAAACTAATTGCCTGGCAACTCGTTATTAGCAAAGCTAAGGTTGCCCGGGAGCTTTCTGGAGTGTAGTGAGTGGCCACAAGTTGGGTATCTGAAAAACAGGGAGGTGTGCGGGGTCAGGAGGGACTTTTGTATGGAAGGATTTTATCGGAGGAGGAGGAAGAGGAGAAGGAAGAGGAGGAGGCCTTCTCTGTCGGCAGAACAGCTACAGAGGTGAATGTGCAGGAGAGGGCGCTCGACAGCAAGGAGTAACATCTGGTGTGAAAACATCTCATTAAAACGGGGAGAGAACAGCTGGTTTAAAGTTTTGGTTGAGGTTGTATCTTGCATAACCTCAGAGAGTTAGAGTGGCCAACTGAGCATCCATGGTTTTGGTAGCTAGTGCATTCAACATGAGTGAAAATCTGATTGCTGTCACTCAAGTCAGCAACTCCAGCCTTCAATCAGTGAGTATAATCTTTACCAGTCCTCTCTCATCAGATGTGTGAGAGCAGACTGGGTAGGAAGTGTACAGCTTCCTTTATTTCTTGTGTCACACCACTACCTCAATCCCAGCTGTGGATACCAGCCTCCACAGTGAACTAGTTCCTTGTTAAACTAGAAAATCCCCTTACAAGGCCTCGACATGGCTAGTTTGTGTTGATTGCCTGTGCCCCCAGAATGCTGAATGAGGTTACAACTTGGGCTGTGTCCATTTTCAGAGCTGTCACCATGCAAGGCTTTTGCAGACAGCAGACACATTCACTGCACCACTGTCAGGATCTACTAAGTCTTTTTCCATGGCAAATCCAGCATTTAGGGGAACTGCACTGAGTGGCAGTTACTTCTACCCATCCTCAAACGGAGTGTTCTTCCTAAGCACCTTCCCACTTGGTGGGCTGCCTTTCATCTGCTGGTGCAGGTGCTCGCTTAAGGCCAAGCTGCCACTGGGCTCCCTTTAAACTGAAGATTCAAACTCCAATCCCATTTCATTGCTGTGAGACCTTATGGGCAAGTAGAGCCCTGTGCACCAGTAGTGAGAAGGTTCATAACCCCTCTTGGTGCCTTTCCTGCACTGCTGCCTCACCCACAGCTGCAGTTACAGCCCTGCCAAGTTGCTTCTCCTCACTCTCCTTTGCAGACACATCTAATACAGGCACAGCTGTGGTTTGGGCAGCTCATTCCAGTGACACTTGTCATCTGTCGTGACCACACTTGGGGCTGGTGCTTTGTGGGCTCCACCTGGAGTACTGCATCCAGCTCTGGCACAACAGTACAGGGAAGATGTGAGCCTCTTGGAGCCTGAGGAGGCCATGAAAATGCTCCCAGGGCTGGAGCTCCTCTGCTCTGGAGCCAGGCTGGGAGAGGTGGGAGTGTTCACCAGGAGAAGAGAAGGCTCCAGGGAGATCTCAGCCCCTCCTTGCAGTGCCTAAAGGGGCTCCAGGAGAGCTGGAGACGGACTTGGGACAAGGGATGGAGGGACAGGACACAGGGAATGGCTTCCCACTGCCAGAGGGCAGGGATAGATGGAATATTGGACAGAAATTCTCTCCATCCCTGGAAGCGCCCAAGGCAAAGTTGGATGGGGCTTGGAGCAACCTGGGATAGTGGAAGGTGTCCCTGCTCCTGGCAGGGGGTAGAACTGGATGGGCTTTGAAGTCCCTCCCTGCCCAAACCATCCCTTGATTCTATGATTCCACATGAACTTCGGTTCATTTTTCCTTCTTTTCAGAGGATTTTCGCTTTGCACAAGGCAAAACCGGAAAGGCTCAAGTTACCACTAAGCTCCCCCAACCTTTGTTGTGGTGTATTGTTCTTGTCCGTGGACTAACAATACAGCCAGTGCCTTCAGCTGGGAGCCAGCAGCCAAGTGGAGACCAGCGATAAAGAGAAGGAAGGAGGAGCAAGGGAGAGTTTGACCTCACAGCTTTTGTTTAAATTGCTGGTTCTTTTTAGTATTTCCTCTTGTTATTCTTTAGGTATTTGGGGAAAGAGAAGGGAACCATAGCCAGACCATTATGTATGCTTAGTCCATAATCTACACATTTTTATAATCTCTTTTTTCTTGGTTTTTTTTTGTTTTTTTTTTTTTTTTTTTTTTTTTTTTTTTTTTTTTTTTTTTTTTTTTTTTTTTTTTTTTTTTTTTTTGTTTTTTTAAATGTTTANCCATAATCTACACATTTTTATAATCTCTTTTTTCTTGGTTTTTTTTTTTTTTTGGTTTTTTTTTTCTTTATTTTATTGGTTGTTTAAATAGCTACAGAAATATACCAGAGAAATGGAGACTAAAATTTTGCAGGATTTTAATTCTGGGCAGAGTGCCAAGTAAAAGGTAATTATTGGCAAGACTCTGAGATTTGGTTTGCATACTGCTTTCAGCCCACAGCAGGGATCCTTACAGCTCAATTACTCTATACAGACAAAATGCCCAAAAAGCTTCATTTGAAAATGGGCTGAGTGGCTGTTAGAGAACATTAACACTCCTTATTTCAGCCTCCTGCCCACTTCTGTGTTCCTGGGCTCTCTGGTCCTTGAGAGGGTACTGAAAGACCCCCCAGTTCTATCCAGTAGTTACTGCAGGTTGTGGCAAAAGCCAGCCTGAAGGTAGTTCAACTGCTAACCATCCAGCGTGCCATCAGAAATGAAGCCAGGCCACTGCTGCTTCTTCTGTTGGTTATTTAGACAGGCAAGAGCTAATTTGTGCATCGGAACACATCAAGGAAAAACACATTAAGGCTAACACAAACAACTTGCCCCAAGGAGAAATTCTGTCTGGGTTTAAGTGGAAGAAAATCACTGTGAGAACAATTAAACGTTGCACTAGGTTGGCAGGGAAGTGGTAAAATTTCCCTCACTGGAAATATTCAAGGTTTGGCTTGACAGAGCCATGGACAGCCTAACTCAAGGATCCTGCTTCCAGGAGCAGATGGGCTCCAGACGTCCCTTCCAAACTAGATTTTCCTGTGATCTAGGATAATACTTTTAATTATCATGTTTCAAAGTTGGGATAACAGAAGAATGTTGTTATTTTCTATCATGTCAGGAAAATGAGGATTCCAGTGTCTACAGAAATACTATCTTTATTATGAAATAGAAAAGGAAGGAAAAGCAATAGTTGCATTTCACTTACAAACATTAGTGCAACTGACTGTGGTCAAAACCAGTCTGGTAAAGTTGAACTGCATAGGTAACTAGGAGAATGTAGGTTTCTGCTAAACATCATAAAAAAAAGCAATAAAATCATCTCTTTTGATCTGCAGGGAGCAGTTTTAATGCAGTAAATATGACAGAGTGTTCAATACTGCACAGCAGAACAGCTGGGACTGTGATGGTGGGTGTGTCTGAAAGCAAGCAAGTTTTTAAATAAGTTTTTAAATGCTTTCCTATAACAGCCAAATAAACACTGGCATTTAAAATGCTTTGAAAAAACCACAGAATTACTAGTGATTTGAGAGAGTTTATCAATGCTGTGTAGATCACTACTACATAATCAAGGCCACTGCTTTTTTTCTGTTGGTTATTTAGAGAGGCAAGAGTGAACCCAAGGCAGGTACTGTGCTCAAAAAAGCAGATTAATTGTTACCCACGTTAACAACTGGAGAAGCAACACAGTGAGTGTAAGAAAATCAGTCATACACCAGTTAACTACATCTGCACTCCTAAAGGATACTGAAAGACCTTGTGTCCAGGTTTTATCACACAAATAAGTCATGGTAATAATTGGAAAGATTTTTGCTGGCTGCTCCACCATGAGGATGTGCTGGTGCTGCTGAGGAGGCAGTGTCCTCCTGTCCAGGCACACTTTGGGTGAGTGCAGGTGAGCTGGAGAGGAGCAGGAGGCTGACAGGATCCCAGGGATGAGGGGTGCCTCACCCACTGATGGGATTAGTGTGGGATTGCTGTGAGGCTGCTCGCTGGGTGGTTTCCCAGCCCAGGAGCCAGGCTTGGGTGGATGGACTTGTGCTCTCAGCATCTACACTAAGTGAACAGAAAAACTTGTAAACACTTTCTGGTCCATCTACTGGAAGTTCAAAACCTTGGAGGGATAAGGTTTTTATAAAATTATCTGGAATGAAAATGAAGCAGACGAGACAATCACTTCAGAGAGGGGAAAATCCATCAAAAATCCAAACTATTCCATTTTCCTTTGTGTGTCTCCTTTTGAACTCTTGCAGCCCCTTCAGTGTGCAGGATGGTTTAGCAAATCCCACTTTATTTGTTACATATGCCTCCCTGGACAGGGTCCTGAGGATAAGTTTCTCCATGGAAAATGGAGACTTGGAACAGGAAAGCTGTGTTTAAACCCCATGCTTGGTCCTAACGAATATACTTGGAATAAAAAGCAACCAAAACCATCTGTGGCCAGAAGAAGCAAATCCAGATGTCATGGGGATTTAGCCCTCTCCTTCATTAATCATGTCTGCAGGATCATTCAGCTTCTGCAGCCTACGCCTGCTGGATTTTTGAGGGGTTGTTAATATAGGAACAGCAGCCCACTTGGGAAGAAAGTTTCAGTCACATCTTTGATAATGAAATGGAAGTAGAATTTCTTACTCCTCTAAGCAGAGTTGCTATGATTTCCTTAGTTAAGATGGGAAAATGACAGGTTTAATTTCTGGATTTGGCGTCTTGCCTCACTAAACTCTGTTCAGAGCCAGTGAGATGCCTCAGCCTTCCCCTCTTAGCACGCTGCCTGATACAAATCCCTCCCTATGAACTTATTTCTACCACTTAGGAAGCTTTGGGTCTTCCCAGGCAGGTGTGGCTGCCCATTTGAAGCAGTGAAGATGCCTTTTTATTCTGGATTTTCTGCTGAGATCAGCAGATTAGGCTGTGCCTTCTAGTTTGCTGTTCTGGAGCCATGGGAGCAGTGGGCAGTGGGAAAGGCACTCAGCTGTGATTTATTCACTGGTTTCTGTGCACCACCTCTATTTTCACGTGAGTTTTGTTTGACAATGAGGGAACTTCAACAATGAATTTGTGAGGGCCTGTGCATTAGTTGTTTTGACATGAATGTCCCAACTAATTAAAACACAGCCTTTAATGGCAGCTGAGCAGGAATGATCACCTCATTTGTCATTTAACAGATTTCATAACTAGTGACTAAGCAGAGAAGGAAATGGTGCTTGAATTTACCAAATATATTTTGTGTATTTAAAAAACAGGAAAGTTCAACACATGTATTTTATTTTAATTTACATATATACAAAATCATGTGATTTCTTGGCCACTGTGACAGGCAAATGGACTGTGCCGCAGCTGGAGGTGATTCTTAACTCTAGGATTGCTTCTTTTATAGGAAATAAAATCCAGAACCGTATCTTCAAGACTCTGAGTTTTGCATCCCTATTCAGCGTTTTTACTCCTGTCCCAGGTGCCCTCAGCCCCATGGCATGTCCTCACAATCCATTTCACTCCCTTACCAATTCCCAGGGGTGCTGGGTTTGCTGCACCTCTTTACTTTCCTGTTCTTCTAGATCCAGCATGGCCCCCCAGCCTTCCAGAAGGAGACTCCAACTTCAAAGAGCCACAAGGCTGACATCAAAAGAACAAGCAAACAAGCTTGAAACAGCATTCCTGTCAGGTTCCTGACATGGCAATGACACGGCCAGCAGCGCTCCCACAGGAAAACTGGGGAGGAGAGGAGGCAAGTCCAGGGCTTGAAGAGAAATTATTTCTTCTTAAGGTAAGGCAGAGTCTCTTGTTCTTGTGGGGTTACTGATTTGAGAGGACTTTTTCACCCCAGGTGTGCAGTGCTTTCCCGTCTCCACAGCTGCTGCCTGGAGCTGTACTTGGGACAATCTGTTTATTTGTAATAAATAAATTTTAGAATCTGTTTTAAAAAGCAGTCTTGACATGCAGGTTGGTAATATGCCCTAAGTACTAACAGACTGTGTATTTGGTTGTAAAGAGTATCACTTGCTGAGAATAGATTTGCAAGTGTTTGATTGTACTCCATAAGAACTGGGAACCTAAGAGGCACTGAACCTAAGGGCACTGAAGGAAGAAAAAAGAGAGAAACCATGAGAACAGCGCTCTCTCAAGTGAGTACCATGAGCACTGTGCTGTTCCCCCAGTTTTGAGAAGGAATTCTAGGGAAGCAGCATTCTTTAGTTGTGCTTACCTGGTGTCTTAAAGGCCCAGCTGCTCGAATCCTCCCACTCCAGAATCTCCAGTGTCAGAAGAGAGAGAAGCTTCTCGTTATTACCGGGAAGTTTTCATCACCCCACCACACTCTTGGACAACGAAGAAAAAAGAGTTTTTTAACCTCAAATTTTCTACCTTTCCACTCAAAAGTGTTTAGTGTATGAGGAACAAGATGTCTGCTGTTTGGATATTGGGGATAGAAATTCCCAATTTGTAGCAAAGCTGATGTCTAGCTGAGCCCTGCTATGGGCTAGGGCTGTGTTTGTATGTATATATTTACTAAATGCAAGTAGAGAACTATGGAACTCTGCCGTGTCACCATGAATGCATTATCAGAACATTCTGTGGCAGGAATTTCAAAAACCTCTCAGATCATGTATCCCATTCAATTCTGTGGGCAAAATTGACATACCTAAACAATTTGCAACCAAGCAGGGTAGAATAATGAATGTCATTTATAATTTGGTTTTTTATGAGCACTGTTTTTCAATGAGTATTCCAATGAATGTTGTTCACATGTTGAATGTGAGCAACATAATAAAACATAATTGGGAAGAAAATGAGGAGTGAGAAAGGCAACCAGCAAAGCCTCCTCTTGCTCTGAACTGTGCATTTAGCAGCTTGATTATATTTTGATCTACAACCTTTGAACAGTAGAGCTACAGATAAAATTATATAATTTTATTTGCTACTGAAATATTCCTTTGCCTTGCTTTCCCTCCTTCATGAGTGGCTCAGACTGTCATCCATACTTTTCAGTTACAAAAATAAGGGGTTTAATCTGATTTCTTCATTTGAATAATGACCATAAACAATATTTTTACCTCTTTCCTGGAACATTCAGTTCATATATCAAGCAGCATATCATATGCAGTCTCCACACCATGCTTTTTCATTTTATCTTGGTATAAGAAAGATACTTTCTATAGCAAGAACAGCAATTCACTGGCACAACCTCCTCAGGGGCATAGCAACTTCTTTTGCTGAAGTTCTCAAGGTGCAATGGCACGGGGTGTTAGATAATCTCCTTAGACTCCCTTTCCCAGGAGAGGTTTGAGGATCTTTCAAGGTCCCTTCCGAACCTGGGCTGTTCCATGGTTCTGGGATTAGGAACCCGTCAAAATCTGCTCTTCTGTGTGTAGGTTTTCAGTGCTCCACGCTAGTTGGTCTATCACAATTAGGGCAGTAGCTAAAGCACAACCAACTCTTAACCTTTTTTTTAAAGGCTATTTTATCAAAATGTTTTGTTGTTTGTTTTTTTTTTATTTTCCAGCCAGAACAGCTGTGATTCTCTTAGAGTATCTTCTGCAGCTAGATTTTCAGACCTTCTTCTAACCTTTTGAAAATAACTCATAAGAATAACATTTTTGTTCTACTTACTGGGAAAGGATTCAGAATGTATTTTATCCAACAGTCTGTCCTGAGAAAAGGGCTGTTTTTATTTTGTCACACATCTCTCACACTGTCTGCAACCTGATTTTGACTTTCAGACAATAATGATTAAGAGTTTCCTCTCTCAATAGATAGTTATTATTTATTCATTACAGTTTCATTACATTTGCAGCTGGCTGTGTCAACAGCACATTGTTATCCTGCCTACAAAGTCAGCAGCCTTAAAATGGCTCCTTTCCCTTGGAGAAATTCTAGAGGGTGGTTTTGGATAACGAATCATCTCTCCTAATGGATTTCACACACCTTTCACTTTAGTGCTTCAGTTTGATAACAAACCACGTCTCTGAGGCAACCAGGAGGGCTGTGGGGGAGCACACAGAGGGTGGACCTGGGCTCCCTCTGGAGCAAAGGGCACAGCCAAGTGCTCTTGTGCAGCTCGTCAAAGAAGCTGGTTCCTTGGTCCCTTTGTGATCACACAAGGAGAAGCAGCAGCAAGGTGGCCAAGATTTGATCAGTCCCTCTGATGATACCTCTGCAGGTTGTCAGCCCTGTGGTTGTGTTAAGGACTGTGTGTTTGACTAACAGCCCTTGGAAATTCATTCCATGGTATGCCCATGGCTCTGGGACGGGATCTTGTCATGTCTGGGGCACATCAGGGTTCCATCACAGTGGGAGATCAAATAGATGAGATTGTGGAGACAGCCTCCTTCTCCCTTCCTTCCTTCCTTCCTTCCTTCCTTCCTTCCTTGCTTCCTTCCTGCCTGCCTGCCTGCCTGCCTTCCCTCCCTTCCCTCCCTCACAAAGCAGCATTCAGCAGTGACAGTGCACTGCACTTTTTGGGTACCAGAGCTCCCAGTACTTCCATTGGCTGCCTCATGGGTCCAGAGCATGAGGAAGCCTGGACTGTGGTGATGGAAGAATCCACCTCTCTCTCCATGTCACTGTGCCACACGTGAACTCACAGAGGCAGCAGATCTTCATCCCTTTTGTTTGGAAAGAAGGGCTTCTCCTGATCCTCTTCACTCAGGAATTCACTTTTATTTTGCTCTTCAGGATATAATACAACCTTTAGGATATAGTACAAAACGGGTGTTTAGAGAAGGAATTTTGGGGTTTGTAAAGATAAACACAACTCTTAAAGATCAAGATTTCATAGAACAGGTGGGAAAACACTTGTTTTGGCTCTGATGGTATTTTTGTTTTGATTGTATTACTTTATCATCGATAGCTGCAGTGCAGGTGTCACATCAGCTTAAAATTTAATGTGGCAAATTGCTTATCTTGAGGATGGTCTTTGTTTTAAGCAGTACATAAATAGGATAATTTATCTCTGTTCCTGATTTGGCTCACATTTCTCATGGTGTCTTTTTAAGATGCTAAAGACACAAGATTTGCCATTAAAACACAGCATTTCCCTATCTTAAAAAGGAAATCACAGCCTTTAATTAGCAAGCTTTTATGAAATGCCTGGGGATCTTGGGGATCAGGTAGTACCAAAGTATAGACTATTATAACTAAATAAACTCCTCAGTTCTCATTTTGTTTTTACCCTAGCTGTAATTAGACAGGGAGGTTTCCCATTCAGTGCACATTCTGACATCTCTTCTGGGGTATGAAGCTTCAGGGATTTGGCATATTTTCATCTGCTAAACGATGAGACAGAACTGCAATCCACTTCATGGCTCATGAATTCTCCAAGGTTTATCTCTCCAGACTCCTGGAGCTGACTCGCCCATTACATGCGACCATACGTTATGAAAAGCTCCTCAGCTACATTTGATAAAAGATGCACTGCGCTGAGCAGAGCCTGAATTCTCTTCTGAGTTAATGCCTTCAAAATGCACGCCTGTAACCAGTATTTCCTCATTGGTGTCTGCTCACACAGCTCACAGAGATACAGTGAGCAAACCACAGCACTCACCTTGCTGAGAGCTCTCAGGCAGAGCCTAACAACCAAATATATTTAAAACAGAGCCTGGTTTACATTTGACCTCTAGAATTGCTGTTGATTAAATGTTTTAGCTCGGCTGAGGTCTCTATAGACTTGTGAGATGCTGGCTTAGTGATGCTCTGGATGAGCCTGCTCTCCTCGAGGTAGTGAAGCAATTATTCCACCACACTTCGATACAACCAATATGTGCCCAGAGAACATGAATTTTGGAAGGAAGGAGGTTGTTTAGCACAATACTGAACTCAATGTCACATATCTTCTGCAATATTTCAAATCTGATCAAGTTCGGTGTTTGTTTAAAAATCAACCCCAAAATGTTTCACCATTCCGTGATCAGCTGAGTGCAATAGTGATAAGCTTACCAAGCCCACAGCCCACATCAGCAAAGCTGAACTATGTGAAAGCAATTTCACAGTGAGTGGCAGATGTGTACAAGATGAATGAGAAGTATTTAATAGTAAAATGCATAACTTCCAGTCACTGTGCACCTCTAGTGTGTCAGCAAAATCCATATTCATTGCAACTCATCAGCTCCATACAAAACATATGAGGCACAATGAGGGATGGCACCTGCCCATGGCCATTCAGCTGGATTAATGTCATAAAAACAGCAAAAAGGAAGGAAATACTTTAGAAAGTCACATCTAGGTATGATGTAAAATTATTATTCAGGGGTAGGAAAATTCAGGTATCTGTTCCATACTGCCTTAGGCTGCTGTGCTGAGGATCTGCAGACTGGTGTACTTGCCTCTTTTAGGATGTTGTTTCAATCACTGGACAATATTTACTGAAGTGATACATATTTTAGTGCCTGCTTGTGTAGGTTTATTGTTCATACTGGAATCAAACATACAATAGCAATTTGCAATATTCCTGGGAAGAGTGGGACAATAAGGCCCTGAAGACTGAGCAATAAATCACAGAATCACAGAAGGATGGAATGGGTTGGGTTCGAAGCGGCCTTAAAATCATCTCTTCCCACCCCCTGCCATAGGCAGGGGCACCTTCCACTATCCCAGGTTGCTCCAAGCCCTGTCCAGCCTGGCCTTGGACACTACCAGGGATCCAGGGGCAGCCACAGCTTCTCTGGGCACCCTGTGCCACGGCCTTTACCACAGAATCATAGAATCATTAAGGTTGAATAGACCTCTAGAATCATCGGGTTAAAACGTCACCTCAGCATTGCCACTGTCACCCCTAAACCTCTGCACACATCACCCAGCGCCAGACCCAGCTGCCTCTTGGACACCTCCAGGAGAGGTGTTTCGGTCCTGTTTAACTGTGCTTTTACTGTGGCGCACTCTTCAACGCGGCCTCCGGGAAAACTCTGGAGACTCTCACCGTGTCTCCGAGGGGATGTGGATTTTGTGGTGACGAGTGACAGTGGGGCAGAGCAGAGTGGGGGCACAAAGAGCAGCCGGGGACAAGCGTGCCTGGGGCTCAGAGCCGCCGGGGGGCGTGAAGCAGCCGAGGGCCCCTGCTGGGTCTATGCTGAGTCCCTGCCCGGGTCTATGCCCGGGTCTATGCCCGGTCCCTGCCGGGCCTGGCGGGGCGGGGCCGAGCGAGGGCCGGGGCGGTGCCTGTGGAGGAAGCGGCGGGAGCGGTCGGGGCTCGGCGGGACCGCGGTATTGGCGCAATCCCGCACCGAGCCATGGGCGCCTCTGCCTCCGCGCCGCTGGACGACAGCAAGTGCGCCTACATCCGAGGTACGGGGCCGGGGCACCGCCGGCTGCGCTCCGGGTACCCCGGGGCTCGGGGAAAGCCGCCGGCTGCGCTGCGGGAGCGCTGCGGGAGCCCCGCGCATCCCGGGCAGCGCTGGGCAGCCGGCGGGACAGCGCGGGTTGAGCTGATTCTCAGCATCCGATGGAGTTTGGAGCACTTTCTTTAGAAGTTTCCTGTGAGGGAGTTACAAGTAGACGGTGAAATTTGAGAGAGTGTGGAGCGCTGCGGCTGAGTCTGCCCGTGTGACAGATCCCGGTGCTCCAGTCCCGGTAGCTTCGGAGGCACCGGGCTTTGCCAGTGTGAATCCAACCAGCAGTGTATGGGCTGATCCTTTGCCAAGCCCGTTGGAGGCAGTGGCAACGCTGCTAGGTGGGTACCGAGGTAAAAAAGGTGGCTACCTAACACACTGCGTAAGGGCAGTTCTTTATCCCATTAAAATGTTAGGAGAGAGAGCAAACAAAGAAATAGGCTTTAAATTATGTATATTGCTCTTATGAAGGAAAAGAGTGTAATTGTGGGGTTTATGGTGTCTTTTTGTTACTTGAATAGTTCAGTATGAAGCACAGCTTACTCTTACCCGTGCTGCTTATCACTCAGACAGCAGGTAGAGTATTTGCAAAACAAATTTTAAGGCTGAAGATTTACAAGCAGGATAAAAGTTTGCATGAGAAAAGGAAGCCCAGTTCTAGCACTTGATGTATGATGCATGCAGAGCCTGCGAGAGCCCTCTCTCTTGTGGGCTGGGAGATCAAACTCTGTGCTCAGGATTCGGGCCGGAGGGGGACTCCTGGGTGGTGCCCACAACCCAGCCTGTTCTTGGATTTCTTTGCTTTGGGATTTTTTTGTGGTGCAGAGGGAGTGCAAACATTGAGCCACTCCTCTGTTAGGACTCCTTTGAAATCACAGTGAGTCTTTCAAGAGATTCCCATATTGGGAAGGATGTCCAGTTATTAAATGGCTTTTACCCAAAAAAGCAGTCAGCAGAGCTACTGGCCTCACATGCCGAGATTTTTCAACAGTGTCCTATCAATACTGTCAGTTTTTCCTGCCCCATTGAGGTTGGTTTCAAGTCCCATCAGAGTCATGAGGGTGCAGCCTCCATGGATTTCTATTTTTCTTTACGTTCATCCCCACGCTGCAGCCAAAATTACATTTTCACAGTTGAGCATTTCAAGTTTCTGGTCCCTGAGTTGTGAGCACCTGAAAAGGTTGATGTCTATTTACTGAAAAAAAAAAAATTTAGGAAATTGATGGACTTTATTAGTTTAGGGGAAATCATGCAGGTCCTTGCCCTGGACATCATCTAGAATTAGAACTGGGAGCTAATGCTGAACGGTTGGGAAATCCCTATGTGTACAGTAGGGCTGGATGTGTGTGTCTGAGACTTGCTGCAGCTCACAGGGAGGGTACCTTGGTGATGCTGAGAGCTCTGCAGCACTCCAGACACAGCTCTTGTCTGCCCATCACATCTTTTCACTGGCAAGAGCCAGAGGGAAGTCATTGTGGACGAAAGAATTAAAATCCTATGCTCGTGCCCTGGCTCACGTCTGCTGTTCGTGCTGTGAGGATCCCCCACTCGAAGCTCCTGCTTGTAAAAACAATCCATGAGGCGCTTTATACAGAGGCTGCCTGTGAATTAGCACTTTTGGGGAGGAAAAGGGATTGTGAAGAGCATCTTAAATGGAAACAGAGTGTGATTGAGCCTGCTCACCAAACCTATTGCTGATGTTAGGCTGGAGTCTGCCAGAGTCAGGCCTTGCCTGTCTGTCTTACACACCTGGGTGTGATTTATTTGCAGAGGAGCTCTGTGGTGAGCTCCTCTCATTCCAAGAGGGACCATGTGGAAGCACTGAGTCTGTAGCTTGAATAAGCAGTATGTTTTTTAGCTGGCTTCATGAAGCTTAGGTGGGTTTTTCTAGTGGAATGTCAGCTTTTGGGGTTCTTCTCCTCTACAGGTGATGCAGGGGTGTCCTCAGTAAAAAGGAAAGGGAAAGACTTGGTTTTTTGTCAGCAGAATTGTCAGTCCATAGGTGCTGGAACGGGACAGCAGAGCACTGGTGAGGGAGGGAGATGGGGAGACAGCAAACCAGAGAAGCCAGCAACACTCTCCAAACTTTGTGCATTTTGGGATGCTCCCTCATACTGGCCCAAATACCAGTAGCCTCAAGACAGGAAATCCTGAGTATTACTTCAAGTAAGAGCTTGTGTAGTTCACAGTTGTTTTCATGATGGTATAATTTAATTTCTTTTTGCCATAGCGATAATTTAATTTGTCTGAAATTAAGTGCATTGTAAAGCCTTGTAGTTAACTTAGACAACATTTAAGCTAAAGCACAATGTAATGAATAGAGATGAGAGGCTGAGCATTAAAGGCAGTGAATGTCCTGTGCAGGGCAGTAGTTGGACTTGATGATTCTTTTGGGCCTGTTCCAACTCTGGATATTCCACTATTCCATGTTACAGCTTCTACATCAACACAGGTACAGTTCTACAGGTTTTCTGACTTCTGGAAGTCTGTCTGCTCACATTGTTTGTGGGATGAGAGGAGAACCAAATGAGGACAAGAATTATGTGAGATGTAAAATTACGTTGAAATTATGCAAACCCAGTCAAGCAGGTGCCTCTATAACCCCTCAAGAACCTGCCCTCAGCACGGGCACCCCCTGGTAGAGCCTGGGAGCTGCTTTCCTGTCTCTGGTTTCCCATGGGTGAATGGGGGTGAGCCTTGTCAGACCAGCTGGAGAAAGGAATCCCAGAGAAAACCAGGAAAGCATCCCATGCAGCATCTCACTTACTGAATGTGAAGCCTGGGATTTCCACCTAGAACTGCTTCCAGCTTCCATGCTCTTAGGGAAAATGTGGTAGGACTGAAGCAGCCGACTCACAAAGCTGTGTATGGTTGTACACGGGGCAATACTTGGGCAGTACCATGACCTGAAAGTCAGCAAATGTAATTATTGACCTGATAATGTGCATCCCCTGCTGCAAACAATGCCTAAGAAGAGAACAGACAATGCCAATGCGTGATTTTCCAGGTGAAACCACCACAGGGAAATTGAGGCTGTTTGAAACTGCAAGGGCAGGGAAGATCTTGTGATCTTCCTTGTGAAGTTTGAATCAACTACCTAAACAGTTAGTTGGGGATGACAACGCTTTGCAGAACAATTTTTGCATTTAGAAAATCTCTGTATATATTTATATCTCATGAAGTTACATTTTGCAAGCCATCGCAACGTCTTCTGTCTTTGTCGAGTAGAAATTAATGAAAATTTCTCATTGTTGGGGGATGAAATCGTGAATAAAATGTCAAGACTTGATATTCCTTACTCCTACCTGAAGGAAACAAATGTCATAGTGAAATGGAAGTGGAAAAACGAGGCAGCAGGGACTCCTGTGAGCAGTGGGGACAGTTTGTGTCTTCTGGGAGAAGGTGTGTGGAGAATATTTAGGTGGAAGTGGGAGAAAGCCAGACCACATGAACTGCAGCATTACTAGTCTGGAAATCTTAGCAGTTTCAAAGGTGTCTTTCTGTGCTGTGCAGCAGAAGCCTGCTTTTCTAACCAGCCCTATGGAAAAATACATTTTTCCACCTATTTAAATCCATAAGATATTTTAAATACACACACATTGTAAGTAGTAAAATGATTTAAAGCCCTCCAAAATGAAAAGAAAATTTTATAGTCATTCCTTTAGGTTTTGGACTGGGGCCTTGAAAAAGACTACTTGTGGCAGAGATAATCCTGCTTTGTGGGGTTTTGGTGGGACTACATGGGGATTATTCAGGATGTGAGGGAAATGGAGTTTAAAACATGGCAGTAATAATTAGGAGACTGGGAGTTGCTCATGTGAAAAGCGTTTATTAAAAAAATTTGTGCTCTCAGTTTGATGAGGCATGGGCTAAACTTACGATGGGAGTTGTTTGTTGGGTGAATTGTCTAATGATGCTGAAGGAGTGCTACACCCAAGAGGGAGCAGCCCAGGGCGGTGGTCCAGGGCGGTGGTGGGGAGTTCTGGGCTCGGACTGCAATCGTGAAATTCAGGAATCAGCTGAAAGTGCCAGCTAAAGCAGCTTAGTGGCATGTCCTGAGAGATTGTGCCAGAGGTTGCTGATGGAAAAGCATTGCTTAGTGTCCTTACTAGCAGACAGGAAACCGTTGGGGATAAGGATCTTACAGCAGGCAAAGATGGAAATGCCCTTAAAGTCTTGATGATTTTTCATTTCTGCAATCTCAGCTGCGGAAGTAGCAGGTGAGCAAGCTCTGCTCTGTCACATGTCAGGACTAATTTCTTTTTAATTTGCAGAAGTGGAAAGATTTCAAGCACCCAACACTAGTAATTTCAACAGGTGCATCATTAAAACAGTTCAGCAAATGAAAACTTGAACTTCTCTGAAGGTTGTTTTTTCTTAAAGATACTTGTTGTGCTTGACCATATCCTGGCTACCCATTTCTATAAACAGACATCTGTCCAGAGGATGAGGCTTTGTAGTCATTTGCTTTGGATTTGTTTGTTTAAATGCAGTTTCTTCTTTCCCTTCTTTTCCATCTCCTTCCCTTCTTTTCCATCTCTTTCCTCCCAGGCAGGTGGGACCCCCCAGCGCAGGGCACAGTGACTGTCACCCTGCGGCACCCAGGGTGCGCCCTGTGGATTTCCTCATTGTTTAGGAAGCTTTTCCAGGCAGACCTTCCAGACGTTGTTCTTTCGAGGTGACAGTGAAAGCTATTACTTCATGCCTGTAAGAAACTTCTTTCTAGCCATTTGATTTACTTAGGAATTTCAGGGTGGTGTTAATTAAGTCGGGATTTTGCACAACGATCACACGCTGTAGGTGTGTTCCCACAAGATGTAGCGTACATGCAAAAGCAGAGAAACTCTTATTCTGGCCCATTTTAGAGGCTGAAGAGGAGCCTGCTTTACCCTTTACTTGAAAGACAAGATAGGAAATGGGTCATTAGCTTTCCAGGAAACCAGCTGAATAAATTCCAGCAGTGGTACTGAGATGAGTCCCACCAACTCGGAGGGACAGAACCCAAGCGCCTGATACAGCTCTGGAGTGAAAGTCTCACCAGTGTGCACAGAGCTGGCAGGAGGAGTGCTGCAGGGTGGAAGAATGACTTGGAATTCATTGTGGAAAAGCTGGCCTTTTTTTTTGGACAGGCACTCAGACTGTTGGATTTTCTGCTTTAAACTGTCACTTATCCTTCTGGTTTTAATTTGGTTTGTGACTGCAACTACAGCAGGGTTCTGTACAAGTCTTGCTGCACTCCTTGCCTTTGCTTCCAGCTGTTCCAAGCTGGGTTGTTCCATGTTCCAGAAATTCTCTCTTCCATCTTCTGTAGGTGAGCATGGCTGTGGCACCATACAGAGCAGGAGTGCCCCATCCCTAGAAGTGTCTAAGGCCAGGTTGCACAGGCCCTGGAGCAACTTCCTGCTCTAGTGGAAGGTGTCCCTGCTCCTGGCAGGGGGAAAATGACATGGGCTTAAAGGTCATTCCAACCAAATTCTGCAAGTGTGGGGTCTCCCTGGACTTAACAGCATCTAGTTTGTAGCTCTTAGAGGCTGCTTTTCCTTTTCATCTGATGAGGTTTATGGTAAAAGCTGATTGGATTTATCTGCAACTCCCAAAATCTAAGGAAGAGGCAGAATAATATTTTCATTCAGAAGCATGTATTAAATCCAAGAATTCACGATAGTACCATCTAGTCCAATCCAAATAGGGATAAATACCCACGGAAGGAAGAAGTGAAGTAAAGCACACAGGAAATTCAGATTTCAATAAGCATGTAAGATTCTATTATATGCACCTTGCAAAGTTTCCAAGTTCTTGAAGACTGTAAGAAATTAGATTTTTAAAGGAAAATCCTTTTGGCTTTCCTTGTTTTCTGAGAAGTTTTAGTGCTCAGAGAGATTGTTGCTTTTGGAGCCAGTAGCAGATTTTCATCCCACAGTTTTGATAAATGGTGCCTGCCTGTGCTAGAAAGGAAAGGAAGCTTCTCTTTGGGTTTTATGGCCTTTAATTTAAGGACCCAAGTGCTTTTTCTTACCTTTTGACTGAATGCAAGCAAAAGGCATCCAGGGATGTGATTGATGAAAAGGTATTTGCCACCCACGTGAACAGAATTTAGTGTCCTTGGTAACTTTCAGATTCAGCTTTGGGAGACTAAGGCAGGATATACCTTCTCTGTTCCATTTCCATTGCTCCAATAGTCTGTTATTAACTTCTCTCAAAAGCTCCACGAGCAATTTTGGAAGTTTCCAGCCATGTTATCTTGCAGCAGGCATGGTCAAGACTTCCCTAATCAAAGCAAGAGGTGAAATTTTTCAGTTTTCCTTTGTTAGTTTGTCAGTAGAAGTATTGTCTGTGAGCACACCCCATTTAGCTTCAGTATATGGGTTGAGGTTGGGAACCCAGAAATCCCAGTTACCCAGTTTGGGTCCCAGAGCTGTATTAAGCTCCATGCCTGTTCAGCAGGATCATCTCAAGCCCCTACATGAAAGCAACCCACATACAAGAACTACCCTTAAGGATGATGTGCTGCATCACTGGGTCTGAAAAACAAAAGATGGCTTTTCTCTGGTCTTTTTTTGGGTAGCATGAGGGAAGGGAAACCACAGGGTTGTAGGGGAAGGCACGTTGTATCTTTCATGTTTTTGTCACTGTAGAAGAAACTACGTACAGGGTTGAATTAGGCACAGGGATCAGTGGAAAGAATATCTCAATAGAAAAAGTGAGAAACAGGCTTATCCTTGCCCCAAATCTGTAGTTGAGAGACACACTGTAAGTGTGCTGTGCCTTTGTACTTGATGTTTTTGAAAATCTTGAATACTGGATCTTAAATTGAATACTTGAATCTTAAGTTAGTGCAGCTTGGCCACAAATTGTAAGACAGTCTTTGCATCTGATAGACATTCTATTGGTATGAAAGGGAGAAAAAGCAAGCTCTGAGATGATGAAAGCAGCCTTGTTGGTGGTGCCTTTGGGCAGTGGCAGCTGCAGAGCCAGTGTCTAGGTGGGGAAGGATGATATTCATAAGGAATGTGCCTTTAAAATACAGCTTTTTCCTTTGCATGGAATAACCACGCTGTTCTCTTCACACTTAGAGAACAATTAAAAGTCGTTTCAAGTTTTTGAACATACTTGCAAGCATTTTACTTGCTTTTGCAGTTAAAGGACAGTGATGAAACAAGGCCAACTCTTACATCAAAGCAAGATTAAAGCTTGTGCAAATGGCTCAAACTTCTGAAAAGAAAGGGTTTGCCTGCCTGGGCCTCCTAAAATCTTTGTCCTGTATCTTTCTAGTAGTCTTATATATTAAAAAAAAAAGTTTGCTGATGATGCTACACTGAAGATTATTTTGGTATGGATAACCGAAGATTTTAGTGACTTTGTTTCTCTAAGTATTTAATGAAGTGATATATCTTGAATTCATAAGCCTTTAATTTTCATGCTTCTGTGATATTTGCTAATAGGTCTGACCGAGTATTTGCTCTTACACTTTGGCTAGTACTGAAGCTTTAAGCCAAAATATTTAGATCATTGTACTACTACCAAAGTTGTTATGTAGTTATTGCATCTTTTTTTATTGCATGTTTTAAAGCTAGGGAGTTGTCTTAGCTGCAGTGCAGGAAGCAGAAAACAAAAGCAAGGCTGATTCTTGGGCTCTTCTGAATATATGAGTAAGAGATTAAAAGCAGTATACTTTTCAAAAGCATGTAGATATTTTTGGCATGGTTAAAATTCTTTCAGGAAACGAGTGAGATCAGGAGTAGAGTACTTATTTTCTAAGTAAATATTTTAAGCCAAAACCAGTGATTCAAGTGACCTCTTGGGTGCTGTTTGTGATGAGGTTGGTTCTAAGCCTGTAGTTGTGCCATGCCCTGCGCCCCTTGGTTCCTGAGGAGTAGGCAGTGCCACGGATGGCACCCACGTTGTTGCACGGCATTGTCAGTACTTTTGTGCACTCCCTCTTGGGTGCCCAGCAGCCCAGTGTCTCCCAGGTGGTTTTTGGGGGTGAACCACCCCAAAAAGGGCAAGCACCCCTATAGCCGTCGGAGCGCAGCCGCGGCACTGCGTGGGTGCTCCTGCAGGTGCCTGGTGACACTCAGGGGCTCAGAGGGACCTGGGCTGTGCCACCCATGGGTCAGAGCAGCATGTGCTGCTGTAGGGCCACCTCAAGCCAAGCTGCTCCAGGGCTGTCCAAGGGCTGCAGCAACTCCACTCCTCTGTGGAAAAGAGCAGTAGGTTTTTGGCTTGCTGCCCACTCTCTGTACCTTCCCAGGAGCAAGCCATGATCTGTCCTCCAGAAGGAATTCTGCTTTGGAGCTTTTAGCAAAGTGAATGTGTCAGGTGATCTCCAGGTTGGGCTTTTTACATGTCACTGCTTAAAAAGTGAGCGTGGAGCATCCTCCTGTTAGCAGTTTCTGCGGAGGAAAGCCGCCCACGGCAGTGCCTGGCAGTTTGTGGCCTCTCCCTGACACCACCAGCACCAGTGATGCCTTTTCAAACCACAGAGAGCTTGTAAGGAGATCTTTGGTGATGCTGTGAGACCGTCTGTTCATAGCTCCCCAAAATGCTGGTGTTTTTCCAGGTTCATTCCGTGTAGTGCTTCTACGGTCAGGGCATGTTTTGGATGTGGCTCTCATGCATTGCAACAGGTAACCTGCAGAAAAGGTCATTCACACCTCAGTTCCATGTGGGCTGTTGTGTGGGCGGGGTGTTGATCCTCAAAAGGAGTGTGGTGCAGACATCACAAGGTAATGCTTGTTTCTGGTTCTTTACTGTGTAAGCAGGCAAAGCTAAAGCAGAGGTCCAGGGAACTCAAGACACAGGACCAGGTTGTGGCAGGATCAGGAGAAGCAGCCTGTGCCAACACTTGGAGCAGGGACAGCCCCTGCAGCAGCTCCAGCTGCACCCTGCTGATGGATCCCAGCAGACAGAGTCAATGACTGACACACGTGCTGGGGACCAGCTGGACCCTTAAGCACGCAGGACCATGGAATCATAGAATCATGGAATGGGTTGGGTGGGAAGGGACCTTAAAAGCCCATCCAGTGCCACCCCCTGCCATGGACAGGGACACCTTCTACGAGCCGAGGTTGCTCCAAGCCCCATCCAGCCTGGTCTGCGACGCTTCCAGGGATCCAGGGGCAGTCACAGCTTCTCTGGGCATCCTGTGCCAGGGTCTCCCCACCCTCACAAGGAATAATTTCTTCCAAATATCCCACCTAACCCTGCCCTCTGGCAGTTTAAAATCACTCCTCCTTGTTCTGGCACTATCTACCCTGTGCTTCATATTTTATAAGCCCCCCTAAAGTTCTAAAAGGCTTCAACAATGTCTCCCTGAAGCCTTCTCTTCTCCAGGCTGAACCATCCCAGCTCTCTCAGCCTGTCACTAAATGCTTTCACATCCAACCTTAGAAAAAAATACCTACAGCTTCTGTATGTCATAAAACCATCTGGGGTTTCCCCTGGAGGTTTATATTCCATGTGAAGGGAACTGCAGGTTTTGCAGGGCTCAGAGGCCACCTCTGGCAGTGCATACCAGATCCCTGCTCGTTTCCTGGGATAGCCCATTTACTATTGATTTTTGGTTCGTTTTGCTTGGGACCTCAGCTAAAAAAATTACCCTCATGTGCTGTATCTGGAAATTTGCTGCCAGCCAAGGAGCTTTTCCTTGCTCTTTTCAGAGGTACACAGGCGTTGGTGCTTCAAATTTACAGAAGATGCCAGCACCATCCTGCCACTCAGTATCCATCTCACTCAGCCCCTCTCATCTCCTGTCTGGGGAAGGCATTTCTAAAGCATTACGTGGTATTTCCCTTCCTCTGCCTGAAACCACAGTTGCTGTTTGTGCTGGGATTCTCTGCAGGGCATTGCTGTGACTTTGGTAACTGGAGACACCGATCTTGGAGCAGAATTTGAGATGTTAAATACCTTGGGTGAACATTGTCTAAAGACCAGCTTGCTTTCACTGAGCGTGATACAGAGGATCTTTATGTATTTTCACTTGATATTCCAATATTGCAGTGGTCACACTAGAGGAAAGGCAAGTTTTCATCATCCCCAGGCAAAGATTTAATGGCAGGACCTGTGCAAAAGAAAGGAAAAAAAGGCTGTTCTGCTCTTTAAAGATATTCTGTAAAGTAATATCACTGTAATTTAGTCTACCAGACACTTTCCAGTGTTTGTAGTTGCAAGATGAGGCTTTGCCAGCCTTCAGCTGTCCAGACTGAAGTTTCCATGCAGAGCATCTGCCCCAAATTGCCATTTTGAGCAAACTGCAGCTAAAATGGATGAGGGTTTTTGTTTGGGTTGTTTGTTTTGTTTTTGATTTTGTGTTTTTGTTTTTGTTTGCTTGGCATTTTGGAAAACATGTTTTCCTCTATTTGGACGTTCCTTTGAGCAGCTCATGAGTGGCCTGCAGGGAAGGGAAGGGTTTGGGGGCCATAAAGGTAGAATAAGGGAAACTGGAGGTGAGTGGGAAAGGAGGTTTCCAGCCACTCCCCATGTTCTCCTGCTGGACTAAACCCTGTTGTTTCCATGTTTCCTCTCTGTGCAGGCTAAAAAAAGCTGCAAAGCCCACGGCTCCCAGCAGCTCTTCACTGCCATGGGAAAGCAAACACAACCTTGTACCTTACAGGCTTACGTGTGAGTGGAAAAGCTCCATGGATCCAAAGCCCTGAACTTATTGCTGATGCTTGAAAGAGACCAGAGTGCAAAGGCTTGTCTTTGGTGTGTTTTGCTACTGCTTAATTCAGTAGGAAACCCCAGATTCATGGCCTGGGGTTTTTGCTTTCCTTCCGAGATTTCCTGTACACCTGCCAAGCTACAAAGAGCTGTGCAGGCATTGCTTAGCTGATCTTGCTGCTGTTTGATTTCATGCACGAAGAGTTGTGGCTGTTCATTTGGAGCTTGACAAACCCAGTGCCTAATTTTCTTGGGAGCTGACGATTTTGATGCTCTCCCCAAATCTCCAGCTAGGTTCTTGCTGTGCTCAGGCACTCAACAGTTCTCTAAATCAGGAAAAGGAGGTGGCAGGAGCCGTGTGTGAGCTTCTCTTGTAAGTGACACATTTTGTCCAGCTTCACATTCTTCTTTAGACATAGATCTGGTTCTCTGGGGTGGTATTTACCTGCTTTTAAATATCAATCAAGTTCCTGCTATTCCCAGCTCACTATGCCACAAACCTTCAGAGCTCTGCAATGAATGGGGTAGGTACCATAGGAGGTTAATTAGAGGATGGTATTTTTAGGTGTGATTGTAAAGGAAAGTAACTCTTAGGGTTAGGGTCTTTGTGCTGCATCTGTCTTTGTTCTGAGGCCAGGAAGTAGCAGCAGAACTACTGACACGAGTTTGTGAGTGTGGCTGAGGGAGGGATGTCAGGGCTGCACCCGGTGTGTCTGCAAGGAGGAATCCCCTAATGCTCCAGACTGTCAGCTGATCAAAGCGGATGGTGGCTTTTATGGTGCTTTTGGAGGAGAAAAGGTGAGTCATAGAATGGCTTGGATTGGAAGGAAACTTTAAACCTCATCTTGTTCCACTGCCTGCCACGAGCAGGGACACCTTCCGCTGTCCCAGGTTGCTCCAAGCTCTGTCCAGCCTGGCCTTGGACACTTCCTCTGGAACAAACCTGTCCTTTCGACAGGGCAAGAGGCCCCAAGCTGTGCCAGAGGAGGTTCAGGTTTAACATCATGGAAAGGGTGGTCAGGCATTGTCAGGGGCTGCCCAGGAAGGTTTGGAATCCCCGTCCCTGGAGGTGTCCAAGGAAGGCCCAGATGTGGCACTCAGTGCTGGGCTGGTGACGTGATGGAGATTGGGAACAGCTTGGACTCAATGGTCTGGGAGGGTTTTCCAAGCAGAGTGATTCTAGTATTCTATATTTCCATGATGTCCTACCAAACCCAAGGGAAGCAGTGGGAAGGAAGAGTGCCCAGAACAAAATTGAGGCTGTATTTGGTGTGGCACACACCCAAGATCTGCAACAAAAGAGGCTTCTGGGGAAGACCTTGGAGAATCTCCTTGGTGTGTTCATGGTGATCCCTTAGGAGCTGTGGCCACATAGTGGTGACATCAAAAACTGGGGCAGCACTGGGTTTGTTCGAGGAAGAAGCTGAATTCCGAGTGAATGAAGGAGGAAGGCCCCATCTGAACTCAGCACAAACTTCCCTTACAACTCGAAAAAAACACAAAGCAGCTCAGCACATCCCATAGCAGAATGGAGGTGACTAAAGCTGATACCACACTGAGAGACATAAGAGTTACCAGCATAAACAAACGTCCCACACCAATGAGTTGCTATGAGTGTAAACTACGTGGTAATTTTGAGCAAGAGCTTGTGGTTTGTTAGCTACTCATCTCTTGCTACATGGCTTTTCTTTCGCGTGCCTTAAATATTCAGGCAGCAGGAAGTGTGGTCAACTGAAAAGTTGCTCTTTCTGTAGCACTTGGCATTGGCAGGTGTTACTTTTGTGATCATAAACCAAATCCATGCTTGCCTTGGGAGGTGCTCCTAAACCTGGATCTCACAGGGTGTTGGGGCCAAGCAGTGGAGGGAAGCACTGGCTGGGTTTGATTGTTACCATCTGCAAAAGAGCTGCTTTTAAATAAAATCCAGCCTCTCTGACAGCTGAGTGTCTGGAGTTCTGCTGTTGGACAGGATGAGGGGCTGCCCCACAACTCGGGCTGAATTTGAGGATGCTGCACAGTGTTGAGTTTCTGTGGCCGTTGTGTTTGGTCGCCTTGGCTGGATCGGTGCCAGGGGCGTGAGTGTGCACAGCCCTGGGAGGATGTGAGAGCTGCGTTTCAGATGGGGCCCATCTCTCTATTCAGAGACTTAGCTCTGTTTGGATGATGAGAATGGAGACATCTGTACAAAGTAACAGTCCCCCTTCCTGCCAGAATAAGGCTATGAGCTTTCCAGCTGTTGGCTAAGACAGGTTTTCCTGTTGAAATAGCTTTTGGCTGAAGTAAGTCTAAAACAATATGGTTATGGTAACTGAAAATATTTCTTTGTCAATTCTAGTTGTAAATCCAAGTATTTGGATTCATTGTTACTTCTTGTAGCAGTGGTTTGTTTCAGAAATCCTTATGGAATCTTCCAGTGAAGTGCCTGCTGCTGGTAGAATGCAGTTTTGCTTATATTCTGTATTTTCTTTACCATATTGTGTGTGACTAATTTCTTTTTATCTTCACAGTCTCACACTTCCAGAACACACTCTTGCTTTCCTTCAGAAGTCCCATCATCCTGAATAATGCAAAGACAAGCCCATAATGTTCATTCATGTGGTTCTTGTTTGCAACCACAATAAAATGGATTGTGCCATATAATTGTCAGCTGACACCATCCTATATTCATAAAATATGCTTGGAATCTTTTTTTAGTTCTGCAGAGTTTAAAGATGAGCTTATTAGGCATCTCTCTGATGTGTAATTATTCTGGGCTGAATAATGTTAATCAGAATATATGCAATTTATATACAGTAGAAAAGCAAAGAAGAGTGTATGTTTAAAAAATTAGTTGCCTGCCAGAGCAGATTTGCAAAAAAATAAGTGGATCTAATGCACTTAAGAGACTTCTATTTTCTTTTAAATACCTTTTTAAAAAAACCAAGCCATGTTTGCTGGCTCAGTAAAGTTTTACTTCTGTATCGTGGGTGTGTCTTGACTATATTTGTGTGTTTTCTTTCAATTTCAAGACATGGTATTTTACAAATCAGAGGAACCCTCAGAGATTAGGAGTTCAAGAAGCATGTCAGGGTGTCTGCTCAGTCTGGAAGCCAGGGCTGCATGATTTCCTCTGACTTTGTTGGTGTTGCTCTGTACTAGGCATTCTTGAATGAGAGAAGACCTCATGCTTTCGTGTTTCTCTCAGCAGGTTCTCCTTAAGCACACTCAGCAGTTGTTTTTAATACACCCAAACAAAAATTGTAATTTTTAGAACATCACTTGGCATTTAGAGCTTCGGTTTGGCTTCAGAGGTGGTGAGCAGCCACCTGGCAACTGGTGGTTGGTACCAGCTGTTCTGGAAACAGGAGGAGTTGCCTCACACCAGTGGCAGCAAAAGTAATTTTGAAAAATGCCTTTGAATTTTCAGTGTGTATCTTCTTAGTGCCAGAGGTGCTTCCAAAGGGGAAGTAATTGCAACAGAAGGACCTGACCTCATTGCTTGTTCAAAAGGCGTTGTAAGAAGACTGTCATCTCCTGAGCTGTGGGTTTGTGGCTGTTGGCTAAGGCAGATGTCCCTCAGAGGGATCTGCCTGCAAGCAGAATTGGTAACCATGATGTTAAATCTCAGGCTTGTGTTTTGTTGTCCTGACCTTGGCATTTCTGAGACTGGTGAAGAAAAAGTCCGGACTCCATTTGAGCTCAAACCTTTGGAGCCAGAAGGTTCACCCTGACTGACATGTTTATGAAGGTTTGGTGCACTTTTGCTAGTAAAGCTCAGAGCAGAGACCATAAGATGCGTTTTTTCAACACTGTCTATGTGTTTTTTCACTGGAAATTATAAAAACCCCATGAATTGTGTTGGTGGGTTTTGTCAATACACTTTTCCAGAATTCCTGGCTTGTTCTTACCCTATTAACGCTTTTCACTGCTCTGCTTTTTCCTGAATCAAGATCCTGCCTGTTTGTGTGAAGCTGCTGGGTTTATGCAAAAGCTGTGGTGAAACAGTTGGTGAAACGGTTGGCTCAGAGATGCTTGAAAGGGCAAATAGCAGAGAAACGGCGTCTCAGGGTAGTGAAAAGTTGTGCTGCTGTGTGAGTAGCACACAGCCTGGGTAGCATCTCATTGGAAGGGATAACTGATTGTATAGAAAAGGTCTTTGGGAGTAGTAGTAAGGGGTAGAAAAGTCTCTGAAAGGTTGTTGTGGATTCAGGAGCTCTTCAGGGTGTTTTGAAGCCACACTGGATGCTGTTAAGTGAGAAAATACTCCACAGAAATTCCGGGTTCATCTTTAATCTCATCAGACTGGTGAAGTTCCATCAAGCCAAATGAAGATAGCAAATGGGTTTATGTGGTTTTCCCTGTATTTGTTTCGCTGAAGGCCACAGGCTGCCTTTAAGCCACCCGTGAAGAATGCAAACATGGCTTGAAATGTAGCTCTAGTGAGGAAATGCAGGCAGCCTTTGGAGGAATTCAGGTTTGGATGAGACTCCAAATGAGCAGTTAGACAGGGGCTAAATATGCTTGAAGTCACATTACTAGTGATTACTTCTGCATTCACAAAGTGAAAATGTGATCTGATATACATAAATTTGCCAAATAAAACCCTTATCACACAGCTCTTGCACGTTGCATTCTTTAGGCTGCTTTTTTTCTTGGTGCCATAAATAAAGCATTTTGCAAAACACAAGAAGATGGAGAATTCCAGTTTTGATACACACAAGTGAAACATACTCTCCTCCAGAAAGAGAGAATGTATCAGCATCCACAGTGGCAGGAGCTCAGATTGGATTGATGGGGAGAACTTCATGGAGACCTCTGATGGAAGAGCTGAGACTTACAAAACTGGAGGTCCATAACCAGTCATACAAAGGCAAGAGATATGAAAGCAAACTGTTAAATGCACTGACTGTGAAATTGCCACTGTGGATATAAACCTTTGAACACCTTCTGGCTGGTTATATGCAGCCACAGGTCCTGGTGTACAGGCAGGTCAGTTTGCTGTGTCTGTACATGGAGGGCCTCCAGAGGCTCAGGGTCACTGTGAACCAGCAGGAGAGCTCTCACCGATGCATTTCCCAATAAATTCTCAGGAACAAATTTCCTCTTCTTAATAATAACCTGCCCAGCTGCCTTTCTGAGCCCAGACCTCATGTGGTCCCACTGTACAAACACAGCACAGGGAGAAGGTGGTTTCGATTTGGTTTTTTCCTTTCAAGTCCTGTTGTCACAAGCCTTTGGAACGTGAAAGATAAATGAAGAGGAAATGAGTCAACTTATCTCCTTTCTTTTTTTTTTTTTCCAAGAAGTATTGAAACATTGGGGTAGAAGAGCCGAGCAGCCAAGGAGCCTCAAGCCCAGGCTTAGTGAGAGGGATAATAGCTGAGTGGAGCTTCTTCCCAGGAAGTCCTCTTAGAAATGGAGAAAACAAACACCAGTGTCCTCTCAGTGATGCTTTCATGAGTGTTTGAGGAACTGAAAGTGGTCCAGGAGGAGGAGGAATAATGCACAGCCACTTGGCATGTCAGGTGGCTGGATGGAACCCCTCTGAGCTGATTTCACTGAGTAGAAGTGGACTTTGGTGAAACCTGCCCATGGAGGAAACAAGGCAATGGGGACCTGCAGAGCTGTGTGTCACCAGCTTCCCGTCACAGCAAGCGACACTGCGGCTGTGCCTGTCTGGGATCTGCAGTCAGACACTTCATTAGGCTCTGGCCTTTCTCTGAGTTATGGTTAAAAATAGAAAAAGAAAATAAATACTTTTGAATAGTGTGCCAGAACAAAGAGGCCTTAAACCCCCATATTTGCACAGGAGAGAATGTAAGAGGAGTGTTCCTTTGTGCGTGTCCTCTGTGGCATTGACATCAAATTCTTTCTGAACACAGTTCTTTGTTCTCCCTTTTTCCTTAAATTCCCCTAACCTCTGTCCTTGTCCCCTGGGCGTATTTCTACCTCTGGTGATGTGGGCTGCTGGCACTGGGGGGCTGTAGGAACAGCAAACCTGGGGAATGTAAAGGTAATCCTTCATCTTTGGTACTGCTACAGCTACAGAAAGTTAGGGGTTGTTGGGATTTTTACTTGACCTCTTCAGGATAAAATTTTGGGAATTATTCTCGATTTGGTAGCAGAATGTGTATTTTTATTAGTAAGGTCCCAGCTTTAATTTAGAAGGAATCAAAGGCATGAACTCTGCCAAGTAAGGAATAATTAATGAAGTTGAATGGGTCCTTTTAGCTTTGCCAAAGAAAAACCCCCAAATGTTTAGATCACTTTGTTTTGTTCTTTTAAAGTGCTTTGGTAATATTGGGATCTTGATTATGGCCTTGTACAACTTTGAATGGGAGAAAAGAGGAGAAAGGAGACCACTGGTATGTCTCCCATGCTGAGAAGCTCCAGGCAGCCAGAGGGCCATCACCCACCTTCTGTTTGTGTTTTCCCGTTTATTTTGTTTTCATTTGCCTCATGTTCTCTGCTTCTTCCCTTGCATTGTCCCTGGCCCAGATTTAGTAGGGACTTTTGGAGTGGTTTCATTGGTTTCATGAGGGAAGAAGCCAATTCTGTTCCTTTTGCACCCATTTCACAGCTGGAAGAGAGCAAAAAGCTGTGACCTGTCCTGAAGTGGGACTTTGGGGCAGCAGCAGCTGCTTTGGGAGAGCCAGAGTGAAGTGTGAGCGAGTGGACATGGATGAGTGAGGGGAGATGTGGTCAAGGTCTCCCTTTCCAGCAGCATCAGTGCCAACCCTTCATGCCAACCCCTTCCTGAAGGAGCCTGGATCAGCGGGCTGATGCTCTGGTACCACTTCCCAGTGTTTCTGCACTAATTTGAAATTACAAAACTGATCTGTTGCATCAAAGAGCTGTAGTTTCCTTTCCCCATCTGTAATAAGCACAGAAAAAAACTGTCTTACACAGGGTTGGGTAAGCAGCTTCATGTAATAATTGCACACTTGTCTTCTAAATTGTACCTTAATTGATGCTTTTTAGCAGTCGTGTGAAGAAACCTTTCCCACAGGATGAGGCGCCAACGCTTCCTCCTGTCCTGCCTGCAGGGTGAAAAGTCCAGAGAACAGTGTGGGTTTCCTGAGGGACATTGCCATCCGTGGAGAGGTAGAGAAGGGTTTGTTTGTGAAAGGGGAGACCTTCAGTTGCATGAATATTGATCCTTCTAATGTTTGGCAGTGTTCCTTTTTTAAAATCAATTTATTTCTAAAGATTTAGTAAACGTTTTTAGAGCTATTATGTTATTTTTCTGAACATGAGAACAGACTACAAGCAAGGAGAGTTTGTCTGCTTTGTCTTAGCTAAGGCTTTGAAGGATTAACCACAGTGTAGTGCTGTGGAACATTTTCATCTTGCAGGTTGTGTCAGCCTTGAACAATTCCTGCTGTAGCATCTGCATGGCCAACAAAGTCCATGAGACATCAGGTGGTGATCCCATTGTATCACCCTGCTGCATAACAACAAAATATATAACAGATTAAGGACATTTTATAAGCTTTCTAACAACAAAATATATGACAGATTAAAGAGATTTTATAAGCTTCACTCAAACTTCTAAGTTTTATGAAGTAAATTCTCCCATCCTCTCCCCAATGTTTTGCTCTGACAACAGATCTATTTTCCTGCAGTCATATTCCAGTATTATAACATGAAACTAGTGAGAGCCTGAACAAATGACTAAATGTGCACTGCAAAGGAAAAATATTTCCATTTTCATTGTTCAAGCTCAATGTAAAATGGGAAGTCGGGTGAAAAAAATTTAGAATTTTTTGGAGTGTGAATTGCATTTTACATACTCCTCTTCCTGTATTATAAAGTTTTATTAGAAGCTTAATATTATTTATATAAATATAATTTTTTGTCCTTTTATGAAGAGGGGGAAGAGGAATAAAAGTACTTATTGATTTTCACAAAGAGTTGGCTTTGTCCCCCTCAAAATGCCTTTTCACAGCTGCTGCCCTACAGAGGACCGAGGCGAGGAGGTGTTGGCACAAGCAAAGCAAAACAGGTGAAATTGGAAAATGGTCCCAAGTGGCACAACTGTGACATGATTATGGCCTTGGGCTTCAAAAATCTGAGTGGTGCTTGTTGTTTGGGTTAAAATCTGTGTATTTACCCAGGTGCTGTTGTGGGGTTCAGAATGGCAAGAAGGGGCTCTGAGGCTGAAATGATTTCCTGTGATAAAATCAAGTGGCATGGTTGTGTTGCGAGGTCGTTAAAGTAAATGTCCTTGCTTTGAGACCTCTGTTTAGTTTAGAGATTAGTCTTGGTTTTACCATTCTTGCACATAGGCTTGGCTGAAAATCTTTTGCAAATCATGGCATTTACTCATTTTCAGTGTATACAGGAGCCAAAAGAGAAGCAAACACCTTAGAATTGATGAGGAAAATTGTAAGAAAAGAGGCTCCAATTAATTAAGGTTACCATTATTCTCATACTCCGTTTTGTGGGGTTTGTGTGTTTGTTGAAGAGAAATGGAATAAAATGCTGCCATGGAATGTAGCCTTCTGCTACAGTGCTTAGAAAGTGATAACTTTCTGGGAAATTCTGTACTCTGAGGAGTCCATCTGGGCTGATGGTGAAAGGAATTGGAATGGTGAGGGAATAAAGGAAATTTGTTACTAAGGTAAGGAAAACTCAGCATAAATGAAGCCCCTCATGGAAAGATGTGTATATACCCATAGCTTTGGCCAATGTCACGTACTCCCTGGAGTAATTTTGTGATAGAGCCATGTAGTGTGGTATAATTTGGCAAATTAATTAAGAAAAAAGAAATTAGTCAAAATATCTCCCAGATCTGAATGAGCATATGCCAAGCATTGCATGGAGATAATCTTTTGCAGGTGTATGTGTCTGTATAAATATATATATTCAGAAAAAAAGCTTCAACTAATGTCATGAAGATGGTTATTTCTGTTATCTGTGTTTCTGTGTCGTTTTGTTATTTTGTCTTGCGGATGGTTTGGCAATGAGGTAACTGCCACCCGAAAGAGAGGGAAGGGGGAATACATCATCCTGATTTAAAGGGTGATGCAGCATTGGCTTACATTTTTGGAATGCTGTTTAAATGTTCCCAAGAAACATTTTTGTGTGACCTCCCATGACGTGTAACGTGGTGCTGAGATCTGGATTGGAGAAAGCTGCTCAAGACATGCCTGCTGTCTGTGTCCCCCCAAGTGGCTCAACTTGTAGCTCAGGGAGTTGGAAAAAAACCCAAAACTTGAAAACCATTGGCCTTCACCAAATTTATTTAGCACAGATCATAGTTTAGTTTTATGTGACCCCCCCCCAGGAATTAGACTGGGTTCATTTGGTTGTTAAATCCCAAGTGCTTCTGGTGCTGTGAAAGAAGCTTATAAATAAAGTCTTGTCAGACGTTGTTCTGGTTGAATCTGACCATGAGTAATTGTTTGTAGACAGAGCGTTGCTGCTTCTAACCCCATTACCAAGAAAGGGTAGATTTCAGCAGCCTTTGAGATAAGCTTATCTGACACAGTGTTAATCAAACCCTTGGCTTGTTTCAGCCTGATTAACCACAAGCACTGGCCTTTATGTAATTCATGATTATTAGGATTTTTTAATCTGACAGAAGTGCAAAGGCAACTTGTGAAATCTTCCTTCTCCCATAAATAAGGATTGGGCAGTGGGAGCAAGGGAAGGGAAAGCTGGCTGCAGGAATGAGTCTCTGAGTTTGACCCAAGAGCCACTCTGTGTTCGTGCAGGATCTGTGCTCTGCTGCTTGTTCTTCATTTTTAATAATCAGGCAGCATTCAGAATTAACTTAAACCAGCAAGTGCCATAGTTAGATGACAAGCTACTCTTCACAAAACAAGCATTTTTTATAGAGTGTTTGAGGTCTCACTCAGCTCAGTCTGATCCCTCTGGATGCAAGATGCTCCCGAAGCTGCCTGGGAACAACATCAGTGTGTAAACCTATGGAAATCTATGGGATAATTGTCCATCTCAGTATAAAATTCAGCTTCGTGTAGTGGAGCACTTGAGGAAGAGCAAAGCATAGGGGTAAAATTGTAGAAAGGGTGATCTGCAAGGTTAGAAAGGAGCCTGTTGTTTTTGGCACCTCTTTTGCCACGGATCACGTCTAGATGAACTTACAAACGTGTTTGTTTAGCCTGCTGTGAAACAAAACCTTTGCTTCTGATGGAGCACAAAGATCACACCCTCAGTCTCAGCTGCCAAACTTGCGCAAAAATCTGATTTTTTCACAAGACAGCATAATTTTTTTAGTATAGAGAATACAGACTAAGCACCCGAGGAGTGCTGGCTGCTGAGACTTGAGGAGAGGCTGATCCGAGGTGTGATGGGTGTTATCCCCTCCTCTGCACTGAGTTTTGGGTGACTAACAGGCATTTTGCCAGCATGGCAAACAGGTGATTTGAGGGTGTGTGCACATCACTGGAGTTACAGAATTATAAGTTTTTATTGAGAGCAGTCTCCATTAAAAAAACCAAGGCTGGGATAAATAATTGGTTTCAGTATTTTACCAGGTGCAAACAACATGTTCCTCCATGGGAAAGAGGGGTGGCTCCACCAGAGCTGCTGGGTTTGGCTGAGTGCAAACAAACCTGTGAGAGGTGATCCAGCCAAATCAGAACCTGGGATTTGTGTCTGCCATCCTTTTTTGTCATAACAGGTATTAAGTCATGACTCAGAATAATTGAAATTCTATTTCTACAAATAAAGATCAAAATGAGTTCTGCTTTCAAAAACAAAGAGAGTAGTTTACACTGCCTTCCTAGATAAAGTCTGGGAGCACTTGAATTTAAACACTTCCTGGGTGGCATTGTAAGTACTGCACAAGGAAGAAGACTGTGGGAAAGAGGGAATCAGTTGTAAATCCCACTATGCTGTAAATCCCACTATATACCCCAGAGCACTGGAAGGTGGTGGGCATTGCCAGGATATGCCAAACAGAATCACTTCCACACGTTTTCTGGTTACCAGATGCATTTAACAACTGATAAGGATGTTTGCAGTGAATGTGTGATCTGAGGAAAACCAGTTTTTGTGGTGAGTGGCTGCTTCCTTCTCTTCCTGTTGAGCATCCAGCCCACTTCAGAGCTGCCAATACTGACATCCAGCTTTCAGGGCTTACGTAGAGCATCTGCAATTTCAGATGTTTACCTCAATCACAGTTGTGTTTTTCTTGGACTTGAGATGAAGTCGGCCCAGGACCCTAACACTGGAATTATTTTATTAACTCATTTTGCTGCTACTTTGATGGGCTATGAGAATAAGACTGTGTTTATGGATAGAAAAGTGGATGGGTGGATGGATGGATGGATGGACAGTAGTAATTGTAAAGTTCAATTTGCATTAAGGCACACAGTGTACATAGATTAACTGGTTTCTAGTTTATAATTTAAAAGCATATCCCCAGTTGTGGGTTGCATCCTGGCTTGTGAAGCACTGTGTGGGTATGATCAGCTGATGATTTTAGATTGTTTTCTGACAGCTTTGCTCATGGCCTGATGGAGGAAATAAGACAAAGTGATTTGTTCCTGTTCTGTCTCACTGCTTTACTTGTTTGAAGTGCTGGGTGTACTGATGTTCAGCACGCGCAGTGCCTATTTCTTTTAGGTTTTATTTTGTCCAGGATTTGTTTTAATACAGCAAATCATCTACTTCCTTTGCATTCATGTCCCCCAGGGCTCAAATGGTGTAAGAAGATACATCAGTCCCCAGATCTCCAAAGAGATTCATATCACTGATAGTGGTGTATTTGGAAAACCCTTTCCAAAAGGTGCTGAGTGCAGGCAATTGTGCTGTGAAGGGAAAGGATTGTGAACATTTTCCTACACTTGGAAGGGTCATCTTACTGCCAAACACCAATATTTAAGTAAAATAGCTTTTATGGCAAGTTCTTCCCTCTTTCCATTCTTACCTTCCAAATGGCTGAAGTTCTGGGAGTGTGAGCAATCACTCTCTTGTATGCCAGCCAAGAAGTTATTGTTTTCTGACCTTTTTTCCTGAGTTTTCCTGACCTGCACCTGGACTGGCCACGTGGCAACATGTTGTTGAGAACAGGGAGATGTGGCAGGGCGAGCTAGATAGGCTGTGCTGGGAGCTGGTGGCTAGACCAGCAGGAATTCATTTCTTGGGAGAACTTGCTGAAGACTGCCCTTGTTTGAAAAAGCTGCATGTCAGTTATTTCAATAAAAACAGTGAGACCCTCACTATAAAGTTGGGTATTTGAGGCCATTCTGTGGGCCTAATAATTTGAAGTTACATACAAGTGTCCAACAGGGGTGACGCAATTAAGGAGGTCAAAGGCAGGGGAAAAGCAAGGAAAAATAATCTGGGAATGATTACTGATTTCCAGGGGGGCAACAGGTAGATGTTTCCTGTTTTTCAGTGCAGTGATGTTTGGTTTTAGTCTTAAAAGAGGTATCATAACTCATGCTCAAGTTTTGTGATCATGTGCAGGGGCAGTTCTGTGGAGCGGGAGGTCCATCATGAAGCATTAGCAAAGTTTATTCTGGAGCAGGATCTAGACCCTCAGCAAAGGAGGAACAGACCCTTGCCATGTTAATTTGATGGAAATCCTTCCACCTCCATCACAGTTGTCTTCTCCTATTGGTAACTTCAGTTCATGGAATCAGAATATCCCAAGTTGGAAGGGACCCTACAGGCGTCAATCATTGAGTCCAACTCCTGGCCCAGCACAGGAGCAGGAGATTGGATGCAGGCTCCTCCTGGAGCTGATCAGACTCCTCATTCTCCTAGGATAAACATCCCAGCTGCTGGGATTCAGATCCCTTTTGTATGGGCTGGAGCTGTCCCATTGCCAGACCAGCCAAGTGGGAGCTTTGGCTGTGCTCCATATAAACAGCTCTGACTAAGCCAGCCCCACTAAATTTGGAAAAGAATTAGGGGAACTCATTTTTCAACTGCCCTGGAGTATTTTATCTCCAGTTGCCCCATATTATCATTTCATGGGAAGAGTTTCTGTTACTCAGGACTGTTTTCATCATGTTTATTTTCAGATAGCATATTTTTATTTTCTGTAAACCAAAAGAGTTTAAAGATCCATTGAGGAACAATGGATCAAGGGTCTGTCTGCTTCTCTTCCCACCTTCAGGTAGCACTGCAATTCCTGTTCAGCTGAGCCCTGCAAGCCCAGGGCCTCATGTGGTGCCACATACAATCTCTTTAAATAAACTTTTCTTCTAATTTTAAGAGGGAGGAGTATTTTTAATACAGAGCTCCTTTGCAACAAGTAGTGTGGAGATTGGAATAAACAATCAGAAACATTTGCCTCTTGATTCATGTTTTGGTTTGTCATAAATATAGTCTGCACATAAAAATTACATCATCAATGTCCTATTTCTGACGTGTATGTTGTGAATTGCAGAGTTTTTTCCCTTCAGTCATTGTGCTTTAAGCTGATCTAAGCAGTACTGACAGTGAAGAATGACACTTCTGAGGCCATTTAGCCTTAATTGAAAGACTTTGCCAAAATTACAGGTATTTCCCGTGATTGTTGCAAGTTTTTTCCCAAGACCAGAATTTTATTCTTTGTCCCACTTCCTCTACAAACTTTTACTGCAGGATGCAGGCAGTAGTCAAGTGAGGTGCAGTGTCCCAGAGCCCTCTGTAAGAGGATGATGTGAGCTGGAAAAGAAAAAGCCACAGTGCAAAATAAGGGCAAACCCTGAGTAGGAAACTCCACTGGGGCTGGGGCCAACAACATCCTACTGCTGGCTGGGACCAGGAGGAAAAAAAAAATGCTACAAAGAAGGTTTTGGGAAACTTTGTCCTTATTTGGAGAATAAGTCTATGCCTCTGCCCAAAGCAGGCTAGTCTTTGTAAGGCTGGGATGTTCTGCTCTAGCAGCACCATATCCTGCTATTATACCCAAGCACATCCTATAATCAGTATGTCTCTAAAAATCTGTCTTAAAACTGAAGATTTGGAGTCCAGATTGTCACCAGGTGCTGTCCCACAAGTGGCTCTGTGAAGGCCTTACATAAGTGGTGAATTGACTCTGCTTCTGACATCCCTCCAGCTGAGTGGGATGGCTGTGCTAACGCTGAGCCGGCTCCTCCATGTGCCTGGAGAGGGCTCCAGGGCATCAGGTCTGTCTCCCAGTGCTGGTGTGGGATTGGAGTGGGGCAGCAGTGGGGCAAAAGGGGCTTCCAGTTCAGTGGAAGGCAGCGATCACATTGGTGCTTATGAAGGAGAAGGCTCCAGCTGACCCCTCTGAGCTGGTTACACGGGAGTGGCTGCAATGAAAGGCGATGTTATGGAACAGAGGCGTTGGCACTGCCCCGAACTTGGGGGATGCGTCTTCTTCTGCATCACACTGGAAATCCACCTGCAGAGGCACAGGAGTTGGGATGTAGGTTTGTCTTCTCATGCACATCTGTGTTAGGAAATTAGGGAGTAATTCATAGAATTCCACAATGGTTTGGGTTGGGAGGGATCTTCAAACCTATCCAATCCCACGCCCTGCCATGGTCAGGGACACCTTCCACTCAACCAGATTGCTCCTCGCCCCTGGCCTTGAACAATTCCATTAATTCCATTTCAGCAATGCTGTGTGACGGTCCTGGTCTAGGAGTCCATATAAGGGCATTAAGAGGTCTTAGTCTGGGAATTACCATTTTTTATCATACAGAAAATATGATGTTTTCCACCCCCAAGCAAAACAAAATGAAATTTTGAAAGCATCAAAGTTGCTTGAGATGTGAATTTTCTCTGTTGTATGCTGAGAAAAAGCCCTTTGGCATAGAGCTCCCTAATACCAAGAAGAAAGGGATCTCTCCAGTATCCAGGATGTTTGGGATGCTCTCTAGATCATAGGCCAGGTTCTGGTTTTTGCATTGCAAAGACTCTTTCAGTCACATATATGCGCATGCATTTAATTTTAGCTTCACTTTCCTGTCTGCAAAGCACCATTATTGCTTTGGTAGGGTTAATGAGTTAATTGCTTGTAAATTGTTTTAAGATTTTCAGAAGTGAGACCTCAGTGTGTTTATTGCTGTTGCTGCTACCCATGAGATTCTGATCACAGTGAGACAATACCAGATCAGTGTTTATTGCAGCACAACTGAGGATATGTTTACATTAAAACAAAGACGAGACTGTAGTGCCCAAGCCTAGAAGAATCTTTTGTAGAGCTTTGAGTCAGCTTTAGAGTCTCAGTAAGTAATAAAATTGGCTCCTATGGCTGAACATTAGCCAGTCTCACTGGTTCTCTTTGAAAACCCTTTCACCCCTTGAGTACCCTTGGCTCTGGGGTTGTGTATCCCAGGGAGAGGCAGACAGCATCTTGCCTTAGAGAAATGGATGTGGGGAATTCTTTGCTTCCTCTTAGGAAAAAAAAAAAAAAAGTCCCAAAGTCAGTGTTTTCCTGGACAAATTCTCTCTGAATGCATCTCCAAGGATTTCCTGATCTGTGCAGCAAGTGGCCCTTGGTACACTCAGGAGATCTTCTCATGGAAGCATGGAATGGTGTGGGTTAGATGGACCTTAAAGCCCATCCAGTTCCACCCCTGCCATGGGCAAGGACACCTTCCACTGGCCCAGGTTGCTCCAAGCCCTGTCCAGCCTGGCTTTGGATGCTTCCAGGGATCCAGGGGCAGCCACAGCTTCTCTGGGCACCCTGTGCCAGGGCCTCCCCACCCTCACAGGGAACAATTCCTTCCCAATATCCAATCTAGACCTTCTCTTCTCCCTCGTTTTCTCACTCCATCCCTTGTCCAGAGTATCTCTCCATCTTTCCTGTGTGCTCCCTTCAGGTACTGGAAGGTCACTCTTAGGTGACCCTGCAACTGCCCCTTCTCCAAAGAGAAGAATTCGGGTCACTGGTGTGAAGTGCCTTGGTTCTGAGTTACAGGTTGTGAAGCCTTGTACATGAAATACATTTAAATCTCTGTTTCCCCTCAGGGAAGACAGAGGCCACCATCAAGAACTTCAGCCCCCACTACCGCCGCCAGTACGCCGTGGCTTTCTGCAGGCATGTGCAGGAGGAGCTGGAGCAGCACCGCCACTCCCAGTCCCGCTTCCTGAAAACCAGGGTAGGAGGACACTGATTTTCCTGTCTGTCACCCAAGTGCTCACAGCAGTTTGCATGTGCAGATGTTGGATTTGGGTCATTTTGGTTTGGGATGGAAAAGCTACATCTGGGTGCAGGTTTGAAGTTTTATTTTTGAAAAGTCATATTTATTTTGGTCTTGTTTCGTTGTTTGTTGTGGCATGAGGAGAACCGTGACATGAGTTTCTGGTACAAAGAGTTGGACATTTGGACAAAACTGGTTCCTTCCTGCTGGTTGCAAGGTTCTGCAAAATGTAGGGACAGAGATTATACTTTCAGGGAAGAGATTATGTAGGAAATATAATTAATCCTGTCATCCATTGCTCAGGGTTCCCTAAAGAAGATGGCAATAATTCCCTCTGTGTAGTGAACTGTGGAAAGCTGGTTTATATTAGAGGGGACACAAAAAGAGAGACAGAAGTCTCTTTATTGGAGGAAAATGCAGGGAACCAGCCTTCAAGATTAAGAAGATAAAAATTTCAATGTTCAGAACATACTGGAAATCATGGATTTCCAATGCTCTTGAAATGAGTTTAGGTAAAGCAGTGAGGTGGGATATTAGGAGATCTGTGTTTTTGAGAAAGGTGCATATCAGTTACTACAGCACAGATGCAAAAGCATTACAAAGAAATGGGAAACAATTTACTATATTAAAATAAAACTCTGCTTTTCATATCAATGAAATATTTGTATTATGTAGTGGAAAATGTAGGTGGTGAACTCCAAGTCATCCTGCAGGGGTTGGAACTAGGTGATCTTTAAGGTCCCTTCCAACCCAAACCACTGTGGGATTCTCTGATCTTGCATTCAGCATGGCAGCTGAAAGGTAGATAAATCTCTGTCTCAGAAATCTGGCAATATTTTGGAAGGCAGAGGTCTTCTGCTGCCTCCCACCTTGGCTATAAGAATTTGCTTGTGTCTGTAGAACCTTCTGAAATCAGAGATGTTTATGGCTCCAAATAGCATTTGAAGCTCAAAAGCCCTCAGAGCAGCATTATGGAAATGTAGAAATAAAAGCTTCAAGATGGTCAGTGGTGCAAAGGAAGAGTCTCAAATGTCACCAATTGTCCCTGTAGCCCGTGGGGGAAGCTGGGACAGTTCTGTACGAAGCAGAGCTGCTGCACTTCGCTGAGGACCTGAAGAAGTGGAAGGACAGATACGTCGTGATCAAAAATGACTACACTGTGGATTGCTTTGAGACCAAAGAGGTGAGTGCTGCTCCTGTGGATCTGTTTGTACACTCCCAGATAAACCAATAGCAAGGGGATTTCCTGCTGCTGCCTTGCCTTCAGCAATAGGAGGTGAAACCTCGTCCTTGTCAGGGTGGCTCCAGTGGAAGCCCCCCAGGGATGGCTGAGGGTACAGCCAAGTGCCCTGCCTTGGCCAGATACATCAGCAAGAACTAGCAAATCCTTTTAACAGCACTTGAACCTTCCTGTGCCTGTCCCAGAACACTTCTCATCTGTACGTCCCTGTAATACATGCCTGTGCTCCTGCAGTTGCATCTGAAGTAGCAGGGTTTGGGTGGCTCCAGGCTGACTGCAGTGGAGGTTTTTTTTGCCTGGAAGCTTCCATAGTCAAACTAGTCCTGGCTGACAAATCAACAAATTGGGCACAGGAGAAAATCCCATCCTTTTTCCCTTCCATCCCTGACTCCTCACCACAGGAGATAAGCTCTGAGAGGATATTTTCAACCATGTTTTTTACATTTAACCGTGTTTTAGATTTGACATGCCTAGGGAACATTTCCAAAATTCAGCCTGACAAAAAGATTCACCCTTTGGGCAATATCCCTATGCATTAGAGTCATAGAATATCCTGAGTTGGAAGGGACCCACAAGGGTCATGGAGTCAGCTCCTGGCTTTGTCAGTGAATTGTGTATTTTATGTTTTCTCTCTCCTTAAATCTCTATTTGACAATACTTCCTCTCTGTTGATTTTCCAGGCCTACCAGAAGGGAGCCAGTCCTAAATACCACGTTCTTCCTGCAGGAGGCAAAGTCCTGACTTCAGAAGAAGAATACAATTTGCTGTCTGATAAACATTTTCCAGACCCTGTTGGTAAGTCCTGCTCAAAGCTGAACTGCCAAAGCCCAGGCTCTGTTCCTTACTCTGTTCTGGAAAGGCTTTCAGGCTCTCGTTTAAAATGGGGTAGCAGAAGATGCCCACAGCCCTTTTCTCAAGTTCAAGCACAGCTCCAGAGTGGATGAACAAAGCAGATGCTATAAGCTAACGTTCAGAGAAACACTGGCTCCTGTTCTTCCCAGCATACTGGCAAAAAGCTGCTGGAAGCTGTGCAGAAGCAGGGCAGGAACCACAGCACCATTGTTCCTGGGCTTTGTTAATATTCCTGATTTATTTGTTTCCATTTTTAGATGCCAGCTGTCTGTGTTGACTCACAGCTGATACTAAGTCCCACAGAGAGGGCAGGAAGGTGGCTGCTTCTGAGTTTGTTGTTTCTGGGCCAGGAACTGCTGTGGTCTTGCCTGCCCCCACTCCACCAAGACAGAGAAAATTCAGGCTTTAAGGAAGCAGGTCGCACATAGCAGAGTCAGATTTGGAGAGAGGGATGCCATATTACGAAAGGGATAAGGGGAACTTGAAGACAAGGATTTATCTTTTGAATCCTTTAAATCCTTGAGATTTAAAAGTTAGGTGCCCTCTAGACCCTTTCCCAAGGCACAGGGTGATCAGAGGGGCTAGGAGATGTCCTGTGTGTGTCACCACAGCTCTGCAGCAGTTGGGGTTGAGTGATGTGGAGCACCCCAAGGACGCACATGGGCTTCCCATGGCTCTCCCTTCAAAAGGAGCATCACTTCATCTTTGTGGCCCTACTCCTTGTCTGTGTGATGCTGAGGACCCTCCAAGGTGAACCTCTTGTGTCTGGGCTCTCAATGCATTTCAGTGACTCCAGATTGGCTTTGGTCATCCCTAAATGTGCTGTCCAGCATCCCCTGTGTGCAGGGACCTGGGGCAGGTGGGAGCTGGAGGTACTTGGTGCCTTCTTTACATCACCTGCAAGGGCTTGAAGTGACAGTTTTTAAGTGCAGTTGTGTGTGGAAGTCCTGGAACAGGGAAAGCACTGCTGTTCCAACACGGTTTATTTAATGCAGTTTATTTCTATAGGAAATCTATATACTCCTGAAAGGTCTTTATGTGGAACAGACCAGAGCTCCCCACTAATTTACTTACCTGCCATGAAAACTGTTTCCCTAGCAGCTGTAACCCACTGAAACAGTTTCTTTGAAATTTTGCCAAAACTAGATTTTTGCCACCTTGAACACAGAGCACGAGGCCATCAAGTTGCTATGGAGTAACACAGAGAGGTGGCTGATGCCAGCGGAGTGTGCTCGTCCCAGCTGTGTCCCCCGCCCTCTGTGCCCAGTCGCCCGCACTGGGAAGGAGATGAACGTGCTGGCAAAGGTCTGGCACAGAGCCAGCCCCGAGGAAATCTGCAGCTCTCAAACAGAGGTGTTTCTGTGCAGGCTCCAGTGAGGAGGCAGCTGCAGCCTTCATTCCGCTCCCCAAGGAATTCCCGGTTTACCTGTGGCGGCCCTTCTCCCGGCACAGCTACTACTGCTTCCCGGAGCCGGCGGCACAGAGACGCTTCAGCGCCGTGCTGGGGGACTGCGTGCGGCATTCCAACCACGGTGAGTGCGGGACGGGGACTGTGTGGGACATCCCAACCACGGTAAGTGCGGGACGGGGACTGTGTGGGACATCCCAACCACGGTAAGTGCGGGACGGGGACTGTGTGGGACATCCCAACCACGGTAAGTGCGGGACGGGGACTGTGTGGGACATCCCAACCACGGTAAGTGCGGGACGGGGACTGTGTGGGACATCCCAACCACGGTAAGTGCGGGACGGGGACTGTGTGGGACATCCCAACCACGGTAAGTGCGGGACGGGGACTGTGTGGGACATCCCAACCACGGTAAGTGCGGGACGGGGACTGTGTGGGACATCCCAACCACGGTAAGTGCGGGACGGGGACTGTGTGGGACATCCCAACCACGGTAAGTGCGGGACGGGGACTGTGTGGGACATCCCAACCACGGTAAGTGCGGGACGGGGACTGTGTGGGACATCCCAACCACGGTAAGTGCGGGACGGGGACTGTGTGGGACATCCCAACCACGGTAAGTGCGGGACGGGGACTGTGTGGGACATCCCAACCACGGTGAGTGCGGGATGGGGACTGTGTGGGACATTCCAACCACGGTGAGTGCAGGAGGGCTCAGCCTGGGACAGTGTCACCCACCCAGGAATGCTGGAACAGCTGCGGGAAAATGCAGGTCACTCACAAAAGATGCTTGGCTTCAGCACCCCGAGGAATGAGTCAACACAGCACTGCTGCTGGCTGTGCTGGGAACACAGTTAGGTGGGGTTTTGGGTGCAGTGGGTGTGAGCTTGGGGAGAAAACATGGGAATTGCTTTGGAAGTTGTGTAATGATCCAAAATCCCTAAGACGTGTTTATCACTAAGGCACAGCAAACCCTTACCTGTGTTTGCAAGCTGGCTAATGCATCACAACTACAGAGTCAGGAATAATGGAATATCCTGAATTAGAAGGGACCTACAAGGCTCATGGAGTCCAACTCGTGGCCCTGCACAGACGATCCCAAGAATCCCACCCTGTGCCATACAGGAGACCAGGTGTGGTCTCCTCCAACATGGAGGGAATGTAGTCCCCCAGTACATTCCCGTGTTGTTACACACACATCACTCCTGATCGAACATTTGGCCTTTCTGCAGATGTTTCAGTGGCAGCTCAAGCCCCAGCCATGGCTAAGCCTTGTAACTGGTCCATGTCTGTAGGACACAGTATTGGATGGTCTGCACAAAGATAAATTATAAATGTCACTTCCTGAGTAAGTTAGACTAGAAAACTTAAAAAAAAAACTTAATTTGTGACTTGCTAGGGTTATAAAAACAACTTTGTTCCCATTGAATTAGAAGATCATTTATGAGTTGGATCCTTCAGAAAAAGAACTGTTTTCCTGATTTTCAGATTACATTTTTTCCACCAAGATGCCCTCAGTTCCCCACTGGTCTCCAGGGTCTTCCATGCCTTTAGTGTCACTTTGGAGTCCCATCTGCTCCTGCTGCCCTTGGTGGGAAATGGGAACACTCAGTAACTTCTCCACTAAACGCAGCTGCTTTGGTCTGAAGCCCAGGCTTGTGGGTAAATGAGTTATGAGTGCAGGGTATAAAGGGACAGTCCCTTTTATTTACAGAGGTGGCTCCTGGTGAATGATTTTTTAGCTGTCACTTCAGTCTCCTGGTCATCAGCTTCATCCCATTGCCCTCAGACAGCTTTCTCTTGCTGTCCTCCCTGGATCATTCTTGACTGCCATCTCTTTTCCCTTGTCTCCACTGCTAAAGGCATTCCTGGTTTCCTTTAGGACTCCATTCCCATGAGGAGAACACACATGACTGCATTTCTAGGCAGTTTCCTAAGATGGGCAGTTATTTGTGTGGTGCTCAGGACTGGTTGCTTTCAGGGGCCTTCTTCACAGGAAACGTGGGATTCCTGATCCCAATGCTATCCAGGTGGTGTACACACCCCATTCCTGGTCCCAATGCTGTCCAGGTGCAGTACAATCCCTAATTGCATTCCCAATACTATCCAGGTGCAATACAGTCCCCATTCCCAGTGCTACCCAGATGGTGTACAGTGCCCTGACACTCTGGACTTGGCTCCTCACCGAGGTTTGGGAGGGAGATGGGGACACAGTCAAGTTTTCCTGGCACTCCACGACTTGAAGCCTGTTCATGATGTTTGGGGATTTTAATTTCTCTCCTGGAACAAGTGTAATGGGTTTGACAAAGCTTTTGGCAGCCTGGTTTTTCCTTAAAGTTCAGCACATCACTCTAGGGGCCAGTCCTGAACTGGCAGAAGCTGGATTTAGATGACCTAAGAGGTCTTTTCCATCTCCAAAGCCTGCAAGTCTGCACTTCATTATATTTCATATGGCTTAGCTATTGCTCATTTATGCATCTGTTCCAGGATTTATCCCTCTCAGCTTTTCCTGTGGTCCAGTTTTTATCCGACAGACAATGCCTTAAGGCTCATCCTTACTTCTGCCCAACGGGATGAGAAGCAGATAAAGACAGTTGGGATTAGGATCTACTGTTGTACCAGGAAAAGAGTTTTAACAGCTAACAGGGAAGCAGGAGCCCCCTTTGTGTGGATTTCTTGGAGTTACGTTATCCCCTGGAGATCTAGGTGCTGCAAGTGGAAAAATTATCACAGACAAGCACCTCAGTAACCTGAACTCGGTCCTTGGAGAGAATTTTTTTCACAAGGGGAAAAATTCATATTGATTCCTATTCATTTGCACATCACTGAAAAATACTGGTTTATTAATACTTTCTAAAGTCTTTTTTGCAAACACTTCTGCTGACAGAAACAGTTGTCTGAGCAATCTTACAAAGTTACAGCTAGGTGCAGCAAAACACTGGGCAGTAAGGATTGCAGTAGAAAATTTGACTGTGCTCTTTTTTAAAAAATTGTTGAAAAGAGAAAAGAACTGTGAAAAATGTCTCATTTTTGATTGTGAAATATAATTTGGTGGGATAAGGAGCACAGACCAAGGCAATACTCACTCCACCTCTTCCCAAAGTGCTGAGTTCCCATTTACCAGGGCAGATTTGGCAAGGGCAGGACAAAGACAAATGTCACGTCTGATCAAAAGTAGCCTTTCTGTCCTTGTCGTGATCTGCCACTCCTGGAAAGGAATGTATTGCACTGGGCTTTAGCCAAGGACTTGGAGGAGTTTTCACACACCAGTGTGTTTTCCTTCTCCCAGGAAGCACAGTTAAACACGGAAAGCTGGAATGAATCACCGCTGGGAGCCGCCCTGGCATTCAGCTGCTTCCTGTCCCCAGAGCCTCTCTGGTATAAATACCCAGCCCAGCCTGTGTTTCTGGGATTTCTGGGCAGAGCAAAAGCCTTGGGATTTAGTGAGCACCACTGGGAAATGGCATTCAGATGTTTGGAGTGTGGGCTGTTGTGTCATTCCCGTCTCGACTTCCCTCTTTTCTTTGCCCTTTATATTCATGGATGAGGGCTTGGTGGTTTGAGGAGACAATGATCTCCTTCACCAGCAATGGAACATGAAGATCAAATGCTTTTTGGGTTTTAATTTGTGAGGTGGTGTGATTAGGGCTAATTAGTAAGAAGACAAGTACCCAGGGAGCAGCAGAGGAACCCCAACAGCCTGGTGGGTGCAGGGGGTCCCTGGAAGGGACTGCTGACTGTTCTCTGCTGCTTCTGGGGAGCCTGTCCTCCCCAAGTGTCTCTGCAGGTCAGACCTCCAGCAGTGTAGGATTTTTAAAACTCCTCCGCTTTTCAAAGAAGCTGTGCTTGAGTTTAGGTGTGTGGAGGAAGTGGTTTAGCATTTTCCTCCGATTTCCTAAGCTGCTCCTGCCAGGTTAGATGGGGGTGGCAGGCAGCATGGGATTCTTTGGTTTGCCTTATCTCCATGATCCACTTTGATCCACAACCCGGACTAACCTGGTTCTTCCACCTTGCTCCCTGTTTCCTTAGTGAAATGCTGAGAAGTGCACACCTCAGATTTGGGGGAAATCTGCTGCTGAAATGGCCACCTAGCCCCCAGTGGGGATGTTCTATCAGTCCCACAGTGGCAACAGTGAGGGAAAGGCTCAAAATATCCACAGGGCTCTAATACTAGCTATTCCCCAGGCTTTAATGCTTTATGTTTGCATGCTTTGAAAATCAGACTGAAGCTTCTTCTAAGTACTTCTTGAATTATTTGGATTTTTAGGAGGTCGTCTTGCTTCCTATATGAGTTTCACTCAGTATTTGCTGTTGGAAGTGGAGAACCCTGACCACTTGGTGCTGGGATAGAGGGAAGTCTGCATGATGGGAAGGAAATGACAACTAGCTCATTCTGGGAGACACAGAGTTTCACTTCAGGATTTTATTTTTTTCATCTGGTTTGATTTCACGTCCACATCTTGACAATCACCCTCCTGACACAGGAAGCTGAGGGAACCAAAACTATTTCCTGTCATCTCCAACTTCAACAGAAACAACAACAAAAATTATTTTGAGCAATAAATACATGAAAGAAGTATAATAAAGGAATACATTAGGCAAGAGAGAAAGACAAAAGCTCATGCAGGGCAGATTTTTTTATCTCCTTTTCTGACTTACAGGGTTGCCATTATCGGTGTCTGCATTTCCTTTTTCAGCTCTGAATTCATCTGACAGTTGTTTTTCTCATAGTTCTTTCTAAATTTCCTACGTTGCATGTCTATAGTACCTGTGTAGGACTTAGCAACTCTTGGACTAGAATTCAGAATAATTCCAGGAGCACTGGTAAAGGTTGAGAAGCTGACAGGAAATCCTTGAGCTGAGGGATAAATGTGTCTAGATATCTCTGAACACAGAGCAGAGCACTTGTCAGGAGTCCAGATACCACTTTGGAAGGATTTCTGAGTCTTCATGCCACAAACAGGGTGGCTTTTCTTCCCCAGAGACGGAGATAAAGGGAAGGATTTTCTTGTTGCCTGTTTCCAATGGATGTAGAGGGAGCAATTAAAGGAGAACTGAGGAGGAAATTGCTTTTTATGACATTAAAGAAAAATGTCCTTGTGCACTGAGATGAAAGTGAGGCCTTTTGGAAGGTTTGTGTGGTAATTTGGGGTAGGAAAAAGTACAAATGGAGGCAATATTTACCCCTTCATCTACCAAGACTTGTGTCTTGGCTCCATTCAAGCAGCTGCTGTACTTGGGTTAATTAAATCCCTTTTTGGTTAATAATAAAAGACCACCTGTGATGCACATGAGTGGCTGAGACCGTGGCTGTTCTTTCACCAGTCACATGAGTTCCAAATAGACTTTTGAAACTGACGTGTAAACGTCCATAGGAATATTAATGTTGTCATAACAGACAAAGCCATTTGATGAGGCTTGTGAGGTGTTAAACTCACTAAAACTTTTAGGACATGATAGACAATTTTTTTTTTAATAATTTAGAATATTTTGCTTGAAATGAGACTATTTCTCCTCTTTCTAGGATGTTTTTGCTCTACAGCATGAGTTCATTCAGTCAGCGTGGCTTTTGCCTTTCCTGCCAGCCTGGTTTCCTACACCGTGGTGAGGATTTTCAGTCTGTAGGAGTGACATTCATTCTGAAACATCAAGACGATCAGTGTGCTAAAATCATAATTGCCATTACCTTCTTCCTATCCCATTCACCTCGGGCTGATTATCTTCTTCTTACATAGTACCAACTGTGGGGTGGTGCAGGGGAGGCACTGCCCTGAGCCCACCACCCCAGCCTGTTGTAAGAGCTGTGAAGACTCATTTGTGGAGAGTAAGGTGGTGTTCAGGCTCCAGCTTCAAAATTCTGCAGCAGAGAAATCACAGAATCAAGGAACGGTTTGGATGGGAAGGAACCTCCTGCCATGGGCAGGGACACCTTCCACTAGCCCAGGTTGCTCCAAGCCCTGTCCAACCTGGTCTTGGATGCTTCCAGGGATCCAGGGGCAGCCACAGCTTCTCTGGGCACCCAGGGCCTCCTCACCCTCACAGGGAAGAATTTCTTCACAATATCCAATCTAACCCTGCCCTCTTGCAGTGGGAAGCCATTCCCCCTTGTCCTGGCACTCCATCCCTTGTCCAGAGTGCCTCCCCATCTTTCTTGGAGCCCCTGTAGATACTGAAAGGCCACAATAAAGTCACCCCAGAGCTTTTCTTCTCCAAATCCCCACCTGCTCCAGGAATATAGTAGCTGACTTGGAAAGCACTTGGAAAATGTCAGAAATAAGTGATACTATGATCCTTTGTGTGTGTTTATGCAGTGTTCATTAATTAATGAAACCCACAGCTGCTGGTCCCCCCATTGGAGGTTCATTGTGCCCTGTCTGGTGCTGCTTTGAGCAGCTTTAATCTGGGTGCTGTGTGCTGATAACCAAACAGTTAACCCTGCTCAGTGTTGGTTTGGTGGCCACAGAAGGAACTTGTGCTGCAAAGCTCTATTTGCTATAAATACAGCATATTCTTACAGGGCTGTATCATGTTTGGAAGTGACCTCATCTGGCTTCTGTTGGTGGTTAGCAGCTTCGCACCACATGCTCTGTGGATAATGTATGTGCCAGCACACTGCTTATAGGAGATCCCCAGAGCTTGGAGGTTGATGCCTCGCAGGCCCAGAGCACCATATATATTTCACTTTGTTCTGTTTGGGTGCTAACAACACAGGACAGCATTTTGTGAGGATAAAATGTGTGTACTTTTATTTAGAGGGTCATTTTCAGCTGTGCTTGAGCCATGTCCCAAGCCCTAGTTAACCTCCCTTTTCCTGAGGTGCAGTTCCTGAGCTTTCCTCATCTCCCCAGGTTCAAAACGTTCCTTTTCTTACCTGCCATCCCAGTGGGTTGGGACCATTGCTTATTTTTGGAGACAGGATTTCCACGGTTTAATTTTGTTAAGTTGATGGCCATGGCCTTTTTACCAGCTGTCTGTGGTATCTAAAAAGCAGCAGCCCTTAAAAGATGCTGGAGCTCACATGAGCTCTTAGAAAGGGAAATAATTTTTTATCATGCTCATTTGTTTTTGTTTGAAGGGTGTCCCCTAACTGTGGTGCTGGAAGGTTGGCAGAGTGATTCCTTCCCTGCAGGAATGTCTCTTGTTCCCTGATGGTCCCAGCTGTCTCCACACCAAATCCTTGGGGGCTGGCAGAGTGGGAGCAGTGTCTCTGAAGTGCCAGTACCACTATCCTGTCTCTTTAGTTGGTTTGGGATTGTGTATTTTCCTTTTTTTAACAGCTTTTGTTTTAAAAGAACTGAATTTAAAAAAAAAAGGTTGGAAATTGATTATTTTTTAAATTACAGAGTGTGTATAGTGGAAAGCAGGGGAAAAGCAAGTCTAAATATATACAAAATAAACAGATGCGAAGGTGAGAGGGGAATGACTTGGAAGGATGAGAAAATTGGGAAAATGTCATTTGCATTTCTTAGCGTGAAATCTATTCTCCTGAGGGCAGCAGTGTCTAGTGGAAATAAGAAGGGGTGGAAGCAGATCCACTGTACTGTGGATGTGTACTGAGATTTTTGTGTCCCAGGAAAAGGCTCTATAAAGTGACCAACAAGAATGAGTTATGAGAGATGCTTTGGCACTGCCTTCACCAGAGCCAGCTCTCCATCAAATAGATAAGGAAGCAAGGAAATAATATTGTGAGATCACCTAAAATCAAATGCAGTTTTTACTCATTGATCATATTCCAAAAGTTAATAGTAAGTGACATTCTCCTCCTCAGTGAAAGCCCACCAGACTGGACTCCTTGGTCACCATCATCTCCTTCCAGTGATTGTTCTCCTGCCTTCTCCACTCTTTCTGCAAAGCCTGTGGCTTTGAATGATTTGAGGGGAGATTAGTGGGCCCTGCTGTCTTGTAGGAGGGAACTAAAAAGTCATGAGTTTTTTGTATTGGTTGTGAATGTCTTGTGTTGGGAAGAGACATTTGAGAGAGCTGCAGTTCCTGAGGCTGGTGGGGCTGAGCCCAGCAAGGCCTGTGGGCCCTGACACAGTCATCTCCTACAAAAACAGCCCTCACTGGGTGCCACATTGCTTTAATCCAAATTAGTTACCTGCAGGAGGAATTGCAGGTTCATATAAATGATATTCTCTGTGTGCAGAATCTGGCTGGGATGCTGCAGGAAGCAGATGAAGCCAGGCTGGATTGCTCCTGAGTTCTGGTGGTCAGATGAAGGGCGTTATGTCAGAGTCAGCATTTCTTTAATTAAAACCCGTGCTCTGTGAGCTCAGGCTTCTGGATTCTGGTTTGACACTTGTTCAGCTACATCTTTGGGCCTCAGCTTTGTGTGAAATGTCAGCCAAAAGGCTGAGGTTATTCTTCGTGGCGGAGCTCACTTTGGTAAAGCACTTTATCCACAGTCAATGAACTCCTTCACTGTTACTGGATTGCAGCTGAGTTCAACCGGTAACCCAGCCATGTTCACCACTTAACCAGGTCCCCAAGTGCCACTAGTGACAGTTATTGTTCAGAGGGAGAGTTTAAATGGGATGTTGAAGTAATCACTTTTTAACAGCTATGCCAGTGTTATAAAGGCATCTTCCTTTGCTTTAATTAAGAAAAACCATCATCTGAGTGATTAAACCTTCTCACCAGCAACCCCAAGGCAGCGGTGTGCAGTACAGACAGATGCACAGTTTGAACTGGAATGTTCAAATGCAGATTCCATATATCTGGATTTGCTGGAAATCCAGTTTGAGCCAGAGGCAGCTGGAGCACTCAGCCTCTCTGATAATGAGGCCCATCTGTAGAAGTTCTTGCACAGAGCTCTCCGGTGTTCTGACTGGTGTAAGCACGGTTGATCTGTGGCTGTGGAGGAGACCAAATCCACGAGGACACTTAATTCTTGCCTCTGTGGTTGGACATACGTGAAGTGTTGGTGAGTCCCAAAGGGGCAGCCTGTCCTGAGGGGCTTTAGCCATGTCCATCTCCACGGCTGCAGCTGTCCTGCCAGGGATGGGGCTGAGAGAGCCCACAGGACCTTGGGAATGAAGATTTGCTCATCACTCCCCAAATATTCAGCTGCCAAGGGACAGAAGGAGCAGCTCATAGCCCCGGGCACCCCATGCAGGAGACTGCCAGTCCCAGGGCAGCACAAGCATGGGAGACAGCTGGGACTGGGAACAGGACCCTCTAAGTTAACTCTTCTGCACCAGGGGCAGGTGCTCTCAGAGGATGTCCAGTAGCCTGGCCCTCTGGGTATCATTTGGATGAGTTAAGGTTTGACATAATTATGTTTTTTAAAAGAGAAATTTTTCACTGCACAGAAGCTCCTTCCTTCCCAGAAAGCTTTCTGCAGTTCTGAACAAACTGAGCCATACCATTGAGACATGTGCAAGTTCGAGGAGATTTATAAAGTCATGGTGCTTCCAGTTGTCTCTCCGTCTCCCAAAGTCTAAGGGAGCTTTATAGCAGTTACTCTTGCATTTATAAAAGGAATCTGTGGTTAGCAATATGTTATTGAAATTGGGCTCTATGTAGAGTCTCTAGGTAGGTTTTCTTTTTTAAAAATTTAACTCAACAAACAGAATTTTGTTTTAATCTCCAGACATAAGGGATGTTATGTTCCTTAGCAGCTGGAGAAGGTGCTTGGGTGATTTTCCAAGTGCAAGGCATCCTGGATTAAGCACACAGTATCAGTCTGGGTACCTGTAAAGCCTCACTGGTGTTTTGCTGGAGAACACTCAGTAACCCTCCTGGTTTTGTGTGGGATTTGGGAAAGGAATACTGCAGCCAGCACTGCACCAAGCTGCCCTAAGCTGCTCCCCTCTGTACAACCAGCAGGACACATGGATCACGCAGGACAGGTGCCAGGATGGCTGAAGGGAAGCCCCTGTGAGGGCTTCAGGAGAGGGGAGCATCCATCGTGCTTTCCCCTGATAAACACTTGTCCCTGGCACCACTGGGCTTTGCCACCTGCCCCATTTGCAGCTGCAGCTCTGCTGCCATGGCGCACGGCCCAGCTGCTCCCTCGCACGCCAGCGGGGCTCCCCCAACAGCCGAGCCCTTGTTTCCCTGGCCTTGCTGTGGCTGCCAAGCCACTGCCCTCCTCCAGCCTTTCCATGGTCTGCTGGATGGGATGGGCAGAACCCTGGCTCTGCCCTGCTGAGGTCGTGCAGGATGTGCACGGCAGCTCCTTGCAGCTGGTTACAATTCCCTTTTCTTGAGCCCTGGCCATGAATGTGGTTCTGTCTTGTGTGCCTCGCCAGCAGCTTCTGCACAGCCCGACACTGGATGGATCTACTTGTTCAAAGCCTTATCACTGAGGCAATCTTTCCCTCCTATGGAAGGGGAGGATGAAATTGCCTAAATTAAGCAATTGTAGCAGCCTTGAAGGATAAAGCTTTCTTTCTGCTTGGAGTTGTTTTTGTAGCAAGACTGCCATGACTGTGTTTGTGTCCTATGTTTACTGGCATAGGAAAGAATGTGGGATTGGGATTTTATGGCACTTACAGCTTGACGTTTTTCCCATGAGCTATTCAAATGAATCACTCTCAGATTTTTAGCACCTTCTTCCCACTGCAGTAGGGGTTTGGGGACAGTCAGAACAGAGAGAGAATACTCCCTTGAGCATGGATTTAAAACTTGATGATCTTAGCGGGCAAACTCTTGTCAGTACTGGTGCATCACCATCTCAGCTGGTCCAAGATCCAGCCTCTTGGATGGTCTGTTGTCCCTTTGGGTTAAGAGGGAGCACAGCTGTGAAGGAGGAAAACATGTGAGTCATGATTGGAGAGCTGTGGGAGCTGCAGTTTTCCCTCCCTGCAGCCAAACCAGGCCCTCTTCTCATCAAAACATTTTGAGCTTTATTTTGGGAGGACAAAAGTTTCTGAATGCCATGCTCCACCTGTTTCTCAGGTGGAACACTCCATTCTTTCATTAAAACTGTGGTTAGAGGAGGTTCTCTTAGCACTAAACAGCCTGACTTACAGCTAATACTGATATTTTAGCACCCTGGTATGTGACTTGCTATGACAAATGCTATAAATCCTGGAGGCAGCAGTGAAGGTAGGGTTGGGATTTTACATGGCTGATTTTTTGTTTGTTTGTTTGTTTGTTTGATCACTGTATGGGCTTCGAGAATTTGTGTGATGTCTTTGGATCTCCAAATATCAGCAGATGAAGAGCAGTATGAAGAGAGTGGCACTGACAGAGTGTTTAGTGCCCCTCCATGCGTTTTACAAACCTTCCTGCAGTCATTGCAGCCAGGCGAAACTCTGAAAGGGCAAAATCTGACATGCGGGCTCTGAGCAGATCTGAAACCATGCAGCTTTCAAGCAGTTTTCAAGCTTCAAGGATAAAGCCCTGATGACATTAATTGTAGGTTTCTGTAGCTTTTGTTTAAGTGCATAGAGGAGACATTTCAGGCATTACTGTGGGGTTAATCCTCCATGTTTCCCATAATTTCTCTAATCCCTGCATTTATGCAAGGCTCCTGTAAATCTTCTCTCTTGAGCAGTTTTCATGAACAAGCCCAAAGAAGTGTTGCTTGACAAGCAACGCTTGAGGACTTCTGACTCTTCTCATCACAATTGTTTGTATGTATCATTACCTTCTAAAGCAGCATAATTCCCTTTGAGAGAATCAACATTCTTGTTCTTCCCTCCTTTGTTCTCAGAGTGCACAACAGGACTTCAGCTGCTCAAGGCTGCAGTAGATAATCTTGGAGAGGGGACAACAAGCTTTTGTGGCTTTGTTTTCCCACAAGATAATAATCCTGACGCTCTGATAGTGAAGACAAAGCACTTCAATCCCTGAAGTGTTTGGGGGTGGTTTTTTCACTCAGGTTTGCCAAGCAGCCACTCTGCTTCACGTTTTGAGGCCAAGGTGTCCCCAGGCCACCACACTCAGGAACTCAGGAACACTTCTTCTCAGGAAGAGCTCCTATTTGGCAGAAGTGGCCTTGCTCAATAACCAGATATTCCAGAGCTCTGGTTGAACATTCCTGAAAAATTTAGGGAAATCAGCATGATCTTGTCAGGAGTTTTTTGTTCTTAACTGGTACAAGCATGGTGCTTTCTTTGTTGAGGTCTGTTTTGTTGTATATCCATGAAAAAACATCTTGATTATCAGTTTCTTAACAAAACAAAGTTATTACAGAGTGTTAACTAGGGATTTAGCAATTTATCCAATGACCTGCCTGTCATGGTAAACTAAAGAGGAAGAGTTCCCAACTGTTGGCCCTCTCACAGGCTGTCAGTCTTCCTGTGTGCCACTTTACACTGCTCACAGGTGTAAAGGCAAGGGATGAGCTTTGCTATGTTAATGCACTTCTAAATGTTAGTGAACGCCCAAGATCTCCAGGCATTCGGGCTTAGTAAATTATTTAAAAATACTACTGCTAGGGGCATGTGGAGTGGGAAATGGATCAGAAAAGGATGGTTATTCTTTAAAGGTTATTTCTGGGTAAATCCTTTATGTTACTTTTTGTTTCCTCCAGACTTTCTCAAACAGACCACATATGAAGTGGAAGCGTTCTTAGAGGCCATTCAGTTCTTCCGGCAGGAGAAAGGCCACTATGGCACGTGGGAAATGATAACTGGCAATGAAAAAGAGGTAAAAGAATATATTCCTGATGGGGTTTTTGGCTTTGGGTATGGTAGCTCTGAGGATAGTGAAGATTATAAATTCTCTTGGCAAAAAAGGGCATCTTAAAAAAGAAAATTTAGTAGATAGAAATACCGGAGATTTTAAGACAACTCTTACTCATATGCAAGTGATAATTCTTTTTTAATAAAAACTTCTGAAACAGAGTTTTGCATAGTAACAGTTACACTTAAACACCAAAAATCTGTGTACTTCAGTTCTGCAGAAATGAAATACTAAGCCCGGGGTCTGAGTCCATACTTGGCCACCCAGCTTTGGAGCACTCATGGTAGCTGAGATTACCCCACAATCCCACTGGCATCACTCCACATGACTTTTAGTGCATTATTTACACTCTGATTTATAATTTTTTTTTCCAAACACTGAGCACTCAGCAGCAAATGTTTACTTGTTTACTTTAGTGCCAACTGCTGGCTGTTTTCCTTGATGAAATCTGGCTTCCCTTTGGGAAAATGGAAAAAGCCTTAAGGAGAGTGGTTTGTTTTAAGGTTATTGTTTTAGAAGAAGCCTACCTTTGAAACGCTGAAAAATGTGGAATCTGGAGAAAAATCTAGAAACAGTGTCTTTCCCACTGCCATCATGTCAGTGATTGGAATTCCCTGCCAACATCTGATAATAAAACCTTTACTTTAAGGAGTTACATGAGGGTTTTTCTCTTCTCCCCTCCTCCCTCATGTTATGGAGCTATTACAGTGCTAGTTTCATTTTATGTTTTATTTTTCCTATTCCTTGCCAACAACTTACTCATAACCTATATGCCTCAAGAGAGCTGTAATCAGAATATATCCAGCCTAGTTCCACTATTATCTTCTTAGCAATAATTCATTCTGTAAGTATAGTGTGTTCTCATGGCCTGCTTGGACCAAACATAATAATTATTTTAGGCAAATATCCAAGCTAAGTGAGTGGCTTGGAGCAAGCAGGCTGAATTTGTTGTAAAAGTCCCTGCAGAATGCCAAGGAATGTATTTGCTGACACTCGTTTGTGGTGGCCGAGTCCTTGCAGCGTCAGCGCACACTGGGGCTGCAGCATGGCTGCAGTGGGAGTGTGAGCCCAGGCACCTGAGGGAGGATCCACCAATGCCTTAAAAATGTTCCCAGAGAAGTCAAGATTCTGCACAATATAAAATCATGGGGTCACAGAATATCCTGAGCTCAAGGGACCCACAGGGACCATTCAGTCCAGCTGCTGGCCCTGCCCAGACACCCCAACAATCCCAGCCTGAGCATCCCTGGGAGCATTGTCCAAAGGCTCCTGGAGCTCTGGCAGCCTTGGGGCCGTGCCCATTCCCTGGGGAGCCTGGGCAGTTCCCAGCACCCTCTGGGGAAGAACCTTTCCCTGACAGCCAACCTAACCCTCCCCTGACACAGCTTCATCCCTTTCCCTTGGCTCTTAAATCTCTCTGATCTGTTGTCACGTTTATTATTTGTGATAGTTTGGGTTATTCACGAGATCTTTTTTAAGGAAGCCATTAGTTTAGGACCTGAATTAGTGAATTGCTTTTGACAGACATTTGAGTCTGAAGTGCTGCTGTGGCATTATCTATAAGTACTTCAATGAAACTACAATAAAAGTGTCTTGCATATTCGAGGTATATTAGAGGTATATTACAGCAGGGTATTGTGTGTTGTATTTCCACAGGGGCTGTTTATGCCCTGTTTTACATTGGGCTGCAGTCAGAGTCCTTCTTTACTTGTGCTGCTCTCATTCTTGCCATTTCCCTCTGCTGGTGTGGGTGCATGCCTCAGATCCCTCTGGCAGCTGTAATACATGAGGCACAGTGTCTGGAAGCACTGACATGAATGAAAAAGCCCTGGCATGATGAAAATGAAAAGTTGAGGGGTGTTTTTGCACTGTGTATTGGCTCAGCCAGCAGCTGGGTACAGCATGGATGTGATCCTGAATGTGGATTGTGCTGGGCTGTTGGTGCAGCTTTCTCAGGCCAGAGACAGTGTCTATAAATAAAAATGTGGAGAGGGAGGCCTAGACTCCCAAAATCATATGTATATTAAATCTTGCATATTGATTTGGTGCATTTGAGTGGGACAGGTGAGGAAGGCGTTGCAGTTCAAATCTAGGCAGAGAAAGTGCAAAGCCTCTGTGGGTAACTCCTGGCAGCTGGGAGGGACAGCTGAGCCACTGCCTGCACACATCACTCTGTGCTGCAGTGCTCAGCCTTCAGGTAAAGAACAGGGTGGGAACTTGTCATTTTCTTCTCCTGACCATACAGATCCTAAGCAACCTGGTGATGGAGGAACTGCTGCCTAATCTCCAGACAATGATCCTGCCTAAAATGAAGGGAAAGAGGAATGACAGGAAACGGGCCTGGTTTGGGGTAAGGACTGACATTTGCAGAGTAGCTGTTGATCATAGCAGCTCTCTGTGGGTGCTGATTCTGATCTCTGCTTCTCAATTGGGTTTGAGTCCAGATCGTAGAGGAAACCTATGGCTTAGTCCAGCAGCAGGTGGCAGAAGGATTAAGTGCCTTGAAAGAAGAATGTAGAGAATTTGCAAAAACTCTTGAAGGGACCATTCGTTCAGACATGGATCAGATTCTGAACTCCAAGAACTTCTTAGCTGGAAAAATCAAAGGTTAGTGGTGGAATAGCTGTGCTTTGGAGCAATTCTCCAATGTTTCCCATTGTATTGATCAAATTACCAGATGTGCTTGTTTTGAAATTCCTGTGTGTTTGGAGAAATCCAACTGGAGACACCAGTATTTAGAACACAAATGAGCCTCTGCTGCCTTTGATGGGAACTAATACCTGTGGCTGCTGTGAAAACACCAGGTCTTCTCAAATTGGAGCTGACAGGTTTTGAGTATCCTGATCAGAGTTGTTCATTCTGCTTTCATTTTCACTTGCACAGTCTTAGGTAGTGAAGATACAGGTCACATGAGCATAATTAAAAGACCTGATCTCTAGGAATGCACCACAAAACCAGCTTCTGGTTATGTGACAAGTGCATGGGCTTCCAAAGAACATTTAAGCCGAAGGGCTTCTTAGGTGGTTTTTAATTAATGTGAAGTAATCATAATTTTGTTATGAATATAAAAAAGAATGTAAAGAGCAGGCAAAGCGTTGTTGGTGTTGCTTAAGCTGGCAAATAAATAAATAAATAAATAAATAAATAAATAAATAAATAGCTGGTGATCATACTCAGAACTGCCCTTTCCTCTGCCCTCACAGTGCCCTCAGTTGCCACTGTTTGCTTAGGTGAGGCTTGGGACAAGAGTTTTCATTGTCACTCATAAAGCTGTGAACACTTCATAAAGCTCCTTTCCCACCCTCATCACCTCTGTGGAGGTGTGACTCCTAAGAAAAATACGAAACCACTGAATTAACGGTAAAGAGATAAGTTCCAATTACTTCTTTCACTGTCTCTAAATGCAACTGTTGTCCTGTGTGACCCTTCAGCCAGTGTTTCTGAGCCTGCCCAGAAGTGCTGCACAGAGAATATCCAGCCATTTCTCACCTCCATCCTGGAGGAGCTCATGGGCCCCGTCAGTTCCGGATTCACGGAAGTGCGCTTGCTTTTTGATAAGGAAGTGAATGAAATCATCCAGGACTTCCAGAAGACCAATGACATGGCCAGGCTAAGGGAGGTAAGACAAAACAGAGCTGGAGCCTTTCTATCAGCACAAGTCCTTTCTGGCTAGACCTTGGCTGGCAGCAGGGTTTGCTTTCCCAGGTGGAAGCACATGAACACTTGGTTTTGTCATGTAGAAAGTCTTGTGGTATTTGTGCAACTGGAGTGCAGATACCAGAATTTGGGTTAAGCCAAATTGTTACATTCTCTATTAAAAATTCACCTCTGGTTGCTTTCTCTTGAAACCTGCATGGGAATGCAGAATGTGGATCAGCTCATGACCCTGCCCTTCAACTCGGTGAAAATGGAGCCCTGCTATCTGAAAGTGAACCTGCTCCAGGAGCTCCTGCAGGACCTCAAGAGTCGCTTCAAGGTCTATCACATAGACTTTGTGATTCAGAGGACACAGAACTACATGCAAGAGGTACTGTAAAATCCAGTTTTTCCTCCTGGGAGAACAGGTTAGGTTTGTCCTGCTAATCTGCTTCAAAGTAATCTTGATGGAAGCTGCAAAAGAGCCCCAGAGTGTCTCTCAGGCAAGGTACAGATAACAAAACCTGAGAAAAGCAACTAGAAGCTGTTTGACACTTGTATTTGTGAGACTGTGTGTGTATGAGTCATTCAGCAAGGCATGAAAATTTTGGATGGATCATCTGTTCCCCTGAACTTTCAGGTTCTGAATTCCCAGTGTCTCCGCAGCCAAGAAAGTTGTGTGTGTAACTAGTGGAGTGGCTAAAATTCATCTGATTGCTTTCTTAAGACTCGATTTTTCAGGAAGGGTCTTAAACGTGTTATACCAGAATGGAATGTCTCCTCCTTAGTAGCTGATTTTCTCACTAATATGAAGTAAAGCAATTAATGTTAGAAACGTGAAGACAGATAATGCCTCAGGGTGTAGGTGCTTTATCCAGCCTCACTTTTCAGGAGACTGGTGGAGGTGATGATATCATTCCAGATAAAAACTGAACTCCACCTCTTTGTCTTCTTCTTGTGTGTCTTGGTATAGGCTATAATTCTGCTTTGCCTGGATTCCTCCTGGATGCCTGGCCAGAAGTCTCTGAGGAGCTGGCCAGAGGACTGATTTCAGTTGCCAGATCACAAGGCACATTTGGCCTTGGAGCTCTAACTTGAACCCTGTGATTTTAATCTGTATTTGGGAATTTACTAATCTGCTCAATAATCTTGTGAAATGGAGCTGGTCCAGATCTATGGAGTGGAAGTTATGAATACGGAAAACAAGTGTCTAGGACAGTGCTGGGATAGGGTTTTCCTAAAAGCAGCTCTTCTGAGTACAGCCAGGACCAGCAGCCAAGGAATGACTCAGAAATAAAATTCTGATTTCATGTCTGGGTCTTTCAGGGGGTACAATTCCAAAATGCTGCCAGATAAAGTTTCTTTCACTCAGTGAAGACCATGAGTCAAGACAAAAAAGTAGACAGAAAATAAATCCCATATAAATCAAGAGGTATTTTTTTTTCTGAACAGAACATAAGTCAAAATTAACAAGAAATAAGTTAAACTATAGCACGAGTTTTTCTAAACATGCTGTTATTGCATCTTCCTCTTTAAAAGGCTGGTATTTTCCTCATAAAAATATTGTGTAGTTTCCCTTTTTGTCCATGGCCGTTTATTTCATAAATAAGTAAAATCAGACATGTCTGTGTTGGTGTAGTATTTGGCTAAAATGTACTTCGGGTGGAGGGTGGAGCAGGATTCCTTGCCCTGGGAGCTTGGCATCCTCTAGTGGCCAATTTCTGGAAATCTGGGAGCATGGTCCTCAACCAGCTGAAGGAATGGCCCCCCTGCATATCTCCCTGTACTTCTCCAATAAGAAAATGTTAAAATTTGAATGGGAACAGCTAAAGAAAAGGCAAAGTCTCATTAAATAGACTCATTTACTGCTTGCAGAATGGTTTGTCTGAAATATCTTCAGAGTAGGGGTGTAATATTCTTAATGATAAGATGAAAATATGGTAAATGCCAGCTTAGCATAATTCTGTGAGAAATGATTGCACTCTGTGTGATTTTTGCTGATTAGTATTTGTATTATAATGACAGCTACTGACAATTATGTGCAGTATTATTAAATACTGTTTATTAATGATTAATGATAGAAGTCAATGGGAGTCTTCTTATTAAGGGATAATGAGTTTTGACTGTGGTCTGTATACACGGATAATCAATTCTACATTTTGGCTCTGTCAGCATCAGTTTGTCAGCATCAGTTTTATCATTCTGTACAAGAATGATAATGATACCACAGCTCTAATTTTCTTTATTTATTGCAGCATTTCAGTGCTCTTCAGAGCACCTTCTCAGAAACACAATTTAAATTAATAGTTACACTTCTCATGTTTGCAGGAATTTGATGTCACTGGTCTTTAACAGATTTTTTTAATTACTATTTTTAGCTGATGGAAAATGCAGTTTATACTTTTGAGCAGTTGTTCTCTCCAAGTTACCAGGCAGACTCGACCAAGGTTGCAACAACCATTGAAAAAGTCAAGCTGAGAGTGCTGAAGGTAAATGTCATGTAGCACATTTGCAGGCTGCCTTTTTGGAAATAGAATATATTTTATATGAATGTACTTCAGTATTTGAAAGAAGATTAGCTTTTACTGTCTAGCTGAAAGTATTGATTTGGTGGCACTTAGCAAAGCTGCCCACTTGGGGGATAAAACCTAGTTCGGGCAGACACAAAAGTATTTGTATGTGCAGTCCCTTTAATTATAGGTAAATCAGATTATTAATATGCTGCGGGTCTGGATAAATAGTTTTAATTAACATTATAATTAGCCTGCTGCTAGGATTTGTTACTCTCAGAAAGGGCAGTGCTGAAACACCCAGGGAGGGCAGTCGGGGGCTGTTTCTAGCCTGAGAGTTAAAAGAAGCAAAAGAGATCCCAGATTTTAGAGTGATTTTGTAGAAGCTGGACTAACCTGCATGGCCATTCAAACCCTGTGCAGCTGTGATGCAGCAGCTACAGGCTGACAGGAGCCAGTTCCCTGTGGGAGTGGTGAATAACCCCAGGCACATGTGGGCTTGTTTCTTTGTGGTGTGTTTTGGCAGCAATATGACTACGACAGCAGCACCATCCGCAAGAAGATATTCCAAGAGGCCCTGGTGCAGATTACCCTGCCCACAATGCAGAAGACACTGGCTTCAACATGCAAACCAGTAGGTGTCTGTGACTAAAAACCTCAAAAACCAATAATGAAAGGCAGGGGAAGAGCAGCACCTTGGCAGTAATTCCTTAGCTCTGTCAGGCAGTTTTCTCTCAGAGAACTGTGCAGATCTCCTGCCTGCTCAGTGCTTAGATTTGCCACTTCATGGCTTGGGTAGGTGTGGAGCCCAAGGAAGATTTCAGGACACAGGGACACTGTGTATACAATTTGCTTTCTCAAAGGCAGTTGAAGTCCTTTGCCCATCCCTGGTTCATTACTTCCCTAGAGATCTGAAGCCTCTGAAACTGAGTTCTTCTGTACAGCTGGGATGCAGGGATGAGCTGGGCCTTGCGTTCATTCCTCTGCAGCAACTCACAGAGGCACATCCAGGACCATGCTCAGCCTGTGCTTAACTCCTTCAGCAAGAGACAGCCCTTGCTGTCAGTGGTGTTCAGAGCAAGGGTTGCACAACAGTCAGGAAATAATCACAGAGACCATCTCTGTTCTCCTAACCAGACAGGGCATGTTCAGTCAGCACACCAATTTGCTGGAGGTGGTATCTGTGTGGCTGCAGCAGGGGCTGGTTGGAATTCACCTAGTCTCAGAATGAATAGTCTGAACCCTTTGAAAGCCCAGGGCACCCTCCTGCTTTGTCCTGTGCCTACTGAAAGGTGACTGCCCCAAGCCATCCTGGCCTCCTGCCCTTCTGTTTCCATGGCTGTTCATCTGCTCCCCTTGGCTGTGAGCTCTCACCCCCAGTGTGCTGCTCTTGGTTACACCCAGCTTGTTTCAGTTTCAAAAACAAGTTTAAAACCAAGTTTTGGTTTTGCCAAATTACACTTGCGAGCCTTTGAGTGGGGATTGTTAAAATTTACAGCTTTCAAGAATATATGTAAAATCAGCCTCTTCTGTATGTCACTCTCCTTTCCTTAGGATCCCCAGGTACTAGTCTCTTGTAGAGCATCAGCAGTGCCTTCAAGACAGGGTGTTTGTGCACAGGGACAAGCATTTTATCAGCTGGAACACGTGTGCAGACACCTCATGTCTCTGTCACAGAGGAAGCGGTGGTGGAGCAAACTTCCACAAGCCCTTTCTGTTTAGTTTTCCTTTTGTATTTGTGCCTCTGCAGAAATGAGCAGCCAGCTCTACAAGCCAAGGTGTGGCACAGCCGACAGGCCCTGCCAAGTCCTGACCTTTCACTTGAAAACCTCCAGGTGATTTATATAGGTGCCTCTTCTAGAAGTGGGCAGAGGTCACTAAATTTACTTTTTATAGACCACCAGCAGCTGCTTGATTTTAATGATTCAGTTAGCCTGTTGGGTATAAATCAGTGAGCTCAAAGTGTTACACACCTATTAGAAAAACAAAAGCGAACCCCGCATCTCCCATGCACCGTGGGTTTGCCTCCTTGGACAAACAAGTTGTGAGGCATTTCCTCAGCAGCTGTTTGTTTCAGCAGGCAGTGATCTGTAGTGCTTTTAACTGTGGCTGCACTGCAGGAACCCTGTTTGATAAGTACATAATTGGTTGTGGAATGAAGCTCATGGAGTCATAGTTCAAACAGTGCACCCCAGGAGCTGTCATGGGGTGTTGCAAGACCTGCTCCATGGCATGTCCAAGCTCTTTGGTGGCAGCAGGACTCAGAATCCCTCGGTTTTCTCCATCTGTTCCTTTCTTCCCTACCTGCACAGGAGCTGCAGAGGTACGAGCAGTACATTTTTGCTGATTACACAAGTGTGATCCAAGTAGAGAACGTGTATGAAGAGATTTTGTATCAGACCCTGCTTGAAGAGGCTCTGAAAGGTGAGAACATTCTTGGGGTGACAGGAATAACATTACAGCTTGTGGCCCATGAGCTGTTCCTTCAGAGCTTCCCAGAGTCCTTACGTGGCTGTTCCTGTCCCACTTTCTCCAATACTGGTGATTACATCCCTACAGTGTTTTTTCATTTGGCTCACTGAAGATGTGTTGCAAGCCCTAAAATCTGAGTTATGGGGAGCTTTACTAAACCCGTGGAACTCAAGAGTGATGGCTTGGCACAAGCCTTTTTCTAACAAAATGTAATTATGGCAACTTCACTTGATCTTGATTCCCTTGAGGGCCAAGGAGGGAAATTCTGTCCTTACTTGTAAAGATTTGGTGATGACTAAATGGCAAGACTATGCCAATTGCAAGGCTAAGAGAATTGCAGAGACTAATGGCAGCAGAGATTAATTTCCTCAAATGAAATTAACTGCTGGATGCAGTTTCCCATACTCACTGATGCCAATGCAGTACTTCTTGGAGATCTCTCTGCTTCTGTGTCAGAAAATGAAACTATTCTTAATAAATATGTATATTATATATAAATACTTATACTTGTATCTCTCTATATGTGTCTGTCTGCCCTGGATAAAAGATGAGCAGATGTACTGCACAGGATGTTTTCACAGACCACAGGCATTCCTGTTCCAAACCAGCAGTATAATAATTGTAACCAGCACACTTTTATTGGCATATTCAATGTAAATCCTTCTGCACTGAAGCATTACCCTTGTGCATTGTGGGTCCTCTGCTTCAGAAATGCTTAGGTCAATACTAAAGTGCCATGATTCAAAAAATAAAATCCCAATTCCCAGAAAAGAAATGTGAACTAAAATGAAGCTGAAAATGAACATTAGTGTTGTCTTTAATATCAAAATGTACAACATAAACTTGGGAAAGCACTGTATGTTCTTCCCTGTGCCTCTGTCAGCCTTCCCAGCGCAGTTTGGTGTTTCTGTTTTATCCAGTGATCAAAGAAGCTGCCGTTCTGAGGAAGCACAACCTGTTTGAGGATAACCTGAACGTGCCCTGCGAGAGCGTGTCCAGCCTGACGGAGCTGAGGACCCCCACGGGATCAGCGCAGGGCACCCCCGCCAAGGCGCCCACAGCTGCCCCAGCCGAGGGCTGGGACACAGAGAGCCATGGGGACGAAACGCTCGTCGTGACAGGGAAAATCGTGTGGGAGAAGGATGCTGATGAGGGAAAGTCACCAGACAAAGAGGCAGGCGCCTCTGTTAGTGCAGCTGGTGATCAGGCCAGCAGGAGGGAAGCAGTGGCTGTTACAGACATTGGTGACAAACGGGGGTCCCCTTCAGCTGGTCACACTAAGCAAGGAGTTGCAGAGGGAAAAAGCATGTTGGAGAATGAATCAGAGTGTGTAGTGAGCACTGAGAGAGAACTCAAGGCACAACAAAAAGCTGTGGAGGAAAAAGCAGCTTCTGGGACTGACACTGCAGTAAAAAATTTTGGAGCCAGCCCTAAAAAAGAACTTATGGTACCTGAAGGAGCAGCAGAGGAAGAGGTGACTTCAGAGAGTCAAACAGTAACAGCTGCTGTGTCTGTCAGCAGCAATGAGAAAGCAAGCACAGCACAGGAAAAGGTTTCTGAGATAAAGCTCACTTTCCCACCTGAGAGTGTAACAGATACAGAGATTTTAGGGACTGCAGAAAAGAAAAGCAAGGTAGAAAGTGAAATTATGGAAAAATTATCTCAGAGTGAAAATGCAGTAGGAACAGGGTTTGAAGGGGATAGTAAAAAAAAAAGTGATGAGAGTACTGAGACAAAGATTGTTTCCCAGGATGAAAAGACAGGGAAAGCAGGGTTTCTGGATAGTCCTGAAAGCCAGCCGAAAGAAAAGAGTTGTAAATCCCCTGATGATGTGAATGAGATAAGGAGTTTGCTGATGCTGACAGTTGAGATTCCAGCAGATACTCCAGCTGAGAACATAAAGGAGGTCTGTGAGGGTGAGCTGCTGAAGTTGCAGGAGCACCATAATGGGAACTACGAGTTGAGCGAAGTGGCTGTGGCAGAAATTCAGGTGAGCCAGAAGGTGAGGAGTGAAGATGCAGCAGAATGTGTGGAGTTCAAGGAGGAGCGAGCATCCCCAGCCAGCCTGGGGACAGATGGTACGAGTGTAGAGAGCGTGCCCAGGGGGGCACAAGCACCGTGGCTGGTGGAGAGCTCGGCTCCACCTCAGGAGGCAAAGGCAGAGGTGGAGAGCAAGCCAAGTGTGCGGTACGCGAGTGCGGGAGGTGAGAGGCTGCAGCCAGAGGAACACACGGGAAATGCGGTGGAAGACAAAAGGCTGTATGGGGAGGAAGGAGCAGGGAACAGCCACGCCGTCCCGGGGGAGACTGGGACACAGAGCTCCTTTCCGAGCCCTGCTGCAGATGGAGCCACGAAGGACGTGCCCATCCTGGATAGGGCAAACCCGGGCCCAGGACTGCTGGAGCCGGCTTGCCTGGTGCCGCAGCAGTGCCAGCCCGGGGCAGAGCGCCCGGCAGACACAGAGCCTGGGGGGCGAGAGGGGCAGCCAGGACATCAGTCATCTTCACACGCAGGAATTCAAAGCACAGGAGGAAAAGCGATTCTCCCAGAAGAACACCGAGAAGATGGTTCTGCACAGCAAAACTCTGAGGAGTAAAAAGCAGCTTTCAGCCCAGCCCTGCAGGACGTATTTACTGCAGCAATCCCTGTTCAATTGTGAATACTTATTCAGGTCGGGGCTGGAGGAAATGCGCTTTGTTGTGGTGGTGTCCCCAGCTCCTGCAGGTTTCCCACGAGTCCCTTCCTGAGGGATGGGTGATGGGTTTCCTTTTGGTTAAAACCAGATTACTGCTGAGGAACCTCATCTGTCACTTCGAATGTGCTTGCTTTTAAAGCTAGAGAAAAAGTCTGAACATGTGACCACTGAATGCTTCAAATGCCCAACTATCATCAACTTATTTTAACAACTTAGCTGTTCTTAGGGATCCTCTTGATTTTTAAATGCATGGTTTTGACAAGTACTGCTCTGATTCTGGTGGTTGGTACATACATACTCGAGGATGCTTTTAGTATTTGCATGCAGTATACAGGAAATAAAAACATTTTTTAGTAGTAAACAGAACCAAATAGTTGATTTAGTAGATTGCTGAAAAGCCACACTGTGCAAACTGATTACTTAATTATTTTCAAGTTTTGGCAGATATCAAAGACAAGCAAATATCCAGATTTAATTTTTTTTTTCTCTTATTGCTGTATTTAAAAAGGGGAAATTATGGGAGCAGGTTTCTCAGTCCCACTCTGCACTTCGGGGTTATTTAGCCTTCCAGAGCACTTTATGGCTATTTTGTTTTGTTTTATGGAAGGGAGAGAAGAGAATGTTTACAATAACTATAACCATTAGGCAGCATTTCTCTGGTTTAAATCCCACCATAAAACAGATTCACTTACAGCTGTTTCATACAGAATATTGAGTCCTGCCATTCCCATTCATACTGAGTTACTCAGGTCTGTAGACCTTTTTAGGTGTGGAAATCATGTAATAAGTGGCAACAGTTACGAGATAACGGAATCATTGCATGTAATTTCTAATGCAGATGTTAACTGAAGCAACAGGCAGCCAGAAGTGGTTTTACATGTGCTTAGATTTTGGAGGGCAGAATCACATTACAAAAGCAGTTATTAAAATGAGACAGTTGCTTTCATACACACGATCTGTATCAAGCCGTGATCTTGGCGCAGAGTTGCTTAAGTGTGTTCTTTGCATCTCAGTTTGCACAGAAAAGCTTGGAGATGAAACCCAGTATTTTAGTAAATTGGCCTTTCAAATGCAAGACCTCACTTTAGAGGTCAGTTAAAGGCACCTTGAAATTCTGGCCTGGTGTTTTGAACCTATTTCTGAATGTCATACAGTACAGGACAGCAAAGATTAATTATAATTGCAGCAAGGACTGCAGGATTTGTGCCCATAAAGACATGGGAAGAAATAACAAAGTCCCGGGAGCGTAATATGTGTTAGCATTTAACTTCAGCAAACTGTGCAAAGTCTTTTAATGCTATCAAAATATTCTTTAATACTAACAGAAAATTTACACTAGAGGAACAGGCAAATATTACTGTGTGAGGAAGGAACCTTGTTGAGTAACTGGATTAACTGCTATGTCACTGCAGTAAAATAAATGCAGTTCCTATTTATTCTAGAAGCCATAGTATGGTATGGAAACGTGAAGGTCACAGATGTTTTCCTTGCAGAAGTATTTTAACTAATTTCCTCATTATATTTCATGCAAAAATAATAATTTGTAAACATACAAACCCCACTGCCAGCCCATTATTTTTTTTTTTTACAAATTATTGGTTATTTCAATGTCAGCTGCTTCACTTTTACAAATCATTAACTATTTTTAATTGGTACTGAGTGTTAGGTGACTTCAAATTTATAAAGTGCTCGAGTTAAGCAGCAGCAAGCAGCCTTTTTAAGCTAAAATTAGGGGAGATGCTGGGTTTTTAATACCTTTTTTGTATGAAAGACAGCATGGCAGCAAAAAGACTGCAGCCTCCTGCAAAAGGAAACTAATTCATTCTAATATGAATTAGATGCATCTGTACAGAGAGCATTTTGCCTAAGTATCCCCATAATGGTAATTTTGGAGTTATTTCTGTGGAAGGCCTAGATCTGGGTAATACTTTCCTGTGATATGAGTTGTGTTGCTGAATGCAGATGCGCTGATGTTTTTCACCAGTGAGATGGGTAAGGATGGGGAAGATTCAGCCTGTACATTGCCCAGTTCTGCAATTTAAATTGCAGCTCCTCATGGCCAGGGTACTTTTCTCCTGGTTTGGGGCATTTTCTGCCCGTTTGCTAGTGGATAAAGTAGTGCTTTTCTAGTCTTTACCACAGTTGGTTAGAAGCAACAGCTTGGTTAGAACAGCTCACCAATCTGCAAGGTTACGTGGGACCACTGATCAGAAATTATAATAATGCACCCATTCCGTCGTTTTTGTTGCTTTCTTGCTGTTGCCTTCACAAACTGGGAACTGTAATAAATCGGTTTTCGCGGCCCATGGCCGAGAGTCGGGTGCCCTGATGGCAAGGGGCTGGGGTGTGGAATTCCGTGGGGTTTCCACTGTTAAAGGCCAGCACATGAAACACATTGTATTTGCTTGGAACTTTGTACGAACGCTTGTCATGGAAATAAAGACGCTCTTCCCTTCCATTGCTGGGAGGCTGCTTTTGTGAGTGTGTGATAATTTGGGGGATTTTATTAAAGAAATGTTCCTCAGGCAGCTGGGAGTGACGGAGGTGTTTCCTTCCGTTGCCCGAGGGGAGGCTGCGGGCAGCACGGAGAGGGAGTTTCTACGGGAGCATGGAGCGACAGCGCGAGGGGGAATGGCTTCAAACTGAGTGTTAATATTGGGTATTTAGGAGCAAGTTCTTCGCCGTGAGGGTGGTGAGGCCCTATGCCAGAGAAGCCGTGGCCGCCCCATCCCTGGGAGTGTGCAAGGCCAGGCTGGACCGGGCTCTAATTCCTTCCGTGCGACGATGAGTTGATCTGTAGGGCGCCTTCCGTCCCGAGCCACTCCATGATTTCCCGGCACACTCGGCCCTTGGGGCTCGCTCGGAGCCGTTCCGGGCAGCGCCTGAGGGACCGCGGGGGGTGGGGCCGGGCGCGGGGCACGCCGGGAGCTGTAGTTCCCCCCCTTTGTCCACGTCGACCCTTTGGTTACGCCTTCCCTGCCGGCACACGTAATCCCCGCGCCGCGCTCCCCCATTGGCCCGGCGGCACGCGCAGGGTGGGCGGTGCCGGAAGTGGCGGCGGCGCGAGGCCGTTTCCTTGGCTACGCCCCCGCGGGCGCGCGCGGAGGGGCCGGGCCGGGCCCTTCCTGCCCCGGGAGCCGCGGGGATGGCTATGGGCCCGCAGCGGGACTAGCGGGCACCCGGCCGGCCGCCATGGCCCTCAGCGGAGCTCCGGGGTGCCGAGCCGGGGAGAGGGGGCCCCGCTGGAGGAGGCCCTGGAAGCTCCTGGCCCTTGGCCTGCTCTCCGCCTCCTCCGTGCTGGCGGCCGCCCCGGGCGCCGGGGCCATGAGCAGGGAGGAGAAGCGCAGGCTGGGGTGAGCGCGGGGACGGCAGGGAGGGAAGGACGGCGGGCCGGGCCCCGCCGTGCTGGGCAGGAGGTGTGCGGTGCCCCCGGGCTGGGGGTGGGCTGGGCGGCTGCGGGTGCAGAGCTTTGGGACGGCGTCCGCTGTCCCTCCTTTTCCCCCTGAACACTCCAGGGGACGCGTGGCATCGGTGCCCAGCCGTGTGGGAGCTGCGTGTGCCGGACCCTGGCGGGTGTCTCGGGCCAGGTCACCCGGCTCTTGGGGACACGCGGGCCCTTGTCCGGTGTGGGATCAAGCCATGTACTGCGTGAACTTGTAACTCGCCAGTGCTTGCGAGCTCGCCTTGGAGATTTCAGCCAGGGCTTGCGTGGAGCTAGGGGTGAAAGTGATCAAAGGTAAGTCTAAATCCCCACTCGGTTTAATTATGGCCGTGCCTCTGTGAGAGTGCGGGAGTCATAAAAAAGGTAAATGTTTGCGTGTGTTCTGCCTAGTTCCTGTATGTAACCTAAACTGCTTTGGTCTCTCGTGCATATACGTGTAAGAGGCTGATTCTTTTATTGTAGCTTTTAGTTAAAGGGTAAATATTACAACGTATGTAGAAATACATTTTCCTGCATGGAGTGGGATTTTTTTTTTTAAACGAATTTGCAATCAATCGTATTTTGTCTTAGTATGTTACTGGGGCAGTTTCATCGTCCTCTTCCCATCCAGTGATCAGTTGTACAGAACAATAATGCGGAAAGTTTGCTGGAGAAACAGTGTGGATACTCTCAAAGTTGTTAATTGCGGAGTTGTTAAGGTTGGAAAAGGCCTTCAAGATCATCAAGTCCAGCTGCCGGGTATAAGTTGATATTTAACTCCAGTGTTTACAGTTACTGGGGTTTTCCATCTTGGGTTCTCAGGATAATTTGTGTGTGCAGTCTTTTATATGTTTTCATCATGAGGCTACACAAGGAGTTGGAATTTCATTCCCCAATTTGTTTTAAAATTTTTGCATTGCACTTAAAATACCATCTGATGCCCCAGGCACGTGCAGGCCATGTCCTGCTGTGGTTTATGTTTTTCTGTAAATGTAAGTTTTAAGCAACTTTCTGTGTGCTGCATCACCCAGGAGCTTTGTGTATTTATCTGGGGTTTTGCCTGCTGCAACCTGAGAGGCACCTGGGAAAAACACCATCCTCTGCTCTTTTGATGCCTTAATATACTTGATGAGTTAAAACTGTTTCTTGAATTACCAAGTCATTGAACTAAATTGGATATTTACAATATAATTGTGGTGTTCTTGGCTCTTTTATGTTCAGTCTTATCAGCAGAGATCGTGAATTATGTTGATGGTAGAAATTAGCATCCTTTTTTCCTTCCAGGGCTCCTTAGTGAAACAGTTAGGAATGATCAGAAGTAGTGCTGTGTCTTAAAAAAACAATGTGGTCTTGTGGGAGTTTTTATATATAGAAACATTTCTGTACTGTCAAACATATGAAACAAATGTAAGGGTTTTCTTTAGTGTTTGCTTGCCAAGAGGTGCCCAAATAATTTCATGTTAGGTGAAGAAAGAGTCTCTCCTTTCTGGAGTGGACAAAAGTAGCTGAATCAAGAAAAAAATATATCCTATATTTCATTTACTTGAGTAGAGTATGTTAGTAGAGGACCTATTCCTGATAGATCCTATTCAGATATTAAAGTGTGATACATGTAAGATGGTGTATTAAAGGCCATTAGGAGACAGACCACTAATGCTTTTTCTTTTTTGCTTTTTTAGAAATCAAGTGCTTGAAATGTTTGATCATGCATATAGCAATTATATGGTAAGTCAGAATCTTGTTTGATGTTTTTCAGAGGAGTTGTTGCTGACCTGGGGGAGAAAGCAACCTGCTGTACATGACATTCTATAGAAATATCTGGGAAGGAGGGGTGAAAAGAGGGCTAAAATAAATAACAGCACCTGTAAAGCCTTTAAAAAGACCTTAACAAATACTATTTGCAGGAGGATTGTGGTGGCTTTTATAGTGGTAACTAAGAATTGCATGTGGTAACTCTCCTAATCTGTGCCTGATCTTTCCCAAACCAGTTTATCTCATGTCAGCTATCAACAGTAAAGTATTTAGTTTGAAATTCCAGGAAAAGGTAGCTCGAGAAGAGCTGTCTGTAGGCAACAGATTCTGGAGACCACAAATTGATCTTACTTACTTTGTAGATAAAAATGACATTTAATATTTCTTCAGTGGTGTAAGCCATGTCAGATGCAGTTTGGGCGTTCTTCTACAAACTGTTTGGAGCAGAGGAAGGGGAATCTGGTGCCATATCCAGGCACTCCAGGCTGTGCCTAGGATGTGACTGTCATATGACCACAGGCCGTGCTGGCTGTGGTTTCTTTTGCTCTGACTTGTGATTCCTGTGCAGGTGTCCTCCCGTTCTGGATCTCTGAGCCATTCCACACACCCTGCTCTGGCTCAGTTTAGAAAAGCGTAAGAATAAACAGTTACTTGGAGTGGACATCCTCAAGTAATAATTACTTTTCAAATATTCTATAAGTGATACACTTCTGAGGAGAAAATGTAGATGTGACTTAGGTAAATATAAAAGAGAAATCCTTACTGGCTTTATATGGACATTCTTGCACATTCTGTGTGGCCGTTGCAGAAACCCCTCTCAGGTTGCATCAGTTCCTGCAGCACATACTGTTCTCTCCTGACAGCATCTTGCCACGTGTCCCAGTTCTGTGTTATGGTTTAAACTTTAATATGTAATTCAGGTAAAATCTAAGGAGTTAAAACTTCATACAGCATGGGCGAGATACAGGACTGTAGAGTGGACAGAAAACCAAGCAAGAGGATTTTCAAAGGGGTGCAGTTTCTCCTTTTAACTTAAGCTCTGTACTTTTGCAACCTTTAGCAGTTAAACATCAGGCTTTTTGGTTGTAATTTTTGTAATCTGGTTCCATGAAAAACACTTGGCTTAGGTTTCCTCAACGGAAAACTTACGTATTTGGCAAAATTAGATAAAATATTACAATGATCTGTGCTTCTGCTGTTCATTGTGTGATAAATTGGCAACTGGTAGGGGTCTTGCCACATCTGAAGCAAGAAAATTCTGTTTGAAGGAGAGGAAAAACTTCAGCTATCCTGGAAACTTTGAAGCCAAAAGGATATTTATTTGCCACGTATGCTGAAGCACTAAACAAACAGAAATGTGACTTGTTTGTTTAAAGCTGAAGAAGAGATTAGAGTATCAGACTTGATTCTGACAGCAGGAGAATGAAGTATTTTTGCAGGTGTTTTTGAAACAGCCAGCCGAAAAGTTTTGATTTTCTGTTTCTATTAATACATATTTTGGATGTGTATTTTAAAGACTGAAAATTCATATTTGATTGCAAGGGGAAGTCCCTTGCCCTTTTTTCCCCCCCCTTTTTTTAATTGTTAACAGAAGCTTTGAGAAAAAGCTGATGGTTTTTTCAGTCCTTCAACAATATTTGTAATAATGGGGATATTTTTCTTCTTGGCTGTCAGAACATGTGAAAATGTCAGTCACTTGAGGCCAGTGACAAGTTGGGAAATAACTCAGTCCAATAGCTGCTTATTCTCTGCTGCACGCAGAGCATAAGTGAACTTCTATTTTTCAAAATGCTTCTGGTTCTTTATTTGTAAAGTTAAAAGTTTATTTTTCCAGATTTTTTATCACTTCTCTTATCCAAAATTTAAGCCAGAGATCTCACTTTTGACATTGCTTTTGTTGTATACTTCTTTAATCTGTTTTTCTGAATACTTTGCAGAGATACTCAGAAACATCTGAGCTGTATTAAAATGATCTAGATTCTGCCTTTTGTAGTTAAACTTGAGGAGAACAAAGAGTTGAGCAAAGACCAAAACACTCAGGAGGGTGGTATACAGGGAAGCAAACCATCAGTTTCAAAAGAAGTTGCTGTAAGAGCTGTTTATTTATAGAGGGATGTTCATTTTTATTTTTATTTCATGCTTGAATACAGATTATTTTTGTACCATATATTTGGAAAGATTTTGAATGTGTTTACTTGCAGTTTCAGTGCAGCAATTGAAGTTTTCTATCCTGCCACATGTTAGTTCTCCACTAAAAGTCAAACTGGAGACCTCAGTACAGCAGCCAGTTTCCTGCTGAAATCTAGAGAAAAGCTTCATCCCAAACCACTTGTGTTGAGCTTCTAAAGGAGGCAGTTTTGTGTTCATTTGAGTTAGATATATTTAAGATTCATCATCATTGATGTCAGTGTTAAATTTGTTACATTGGTGTCAGTTATATTTGTAAAAGGCTCAGTCTTGTTAGGGGTTTTTTGGTGAATGTTATCTTTTATGTCTCATGTAGCAATTCACCATTTTTTTTTGTTTGAACTTCTGAGTTCTCTTACCTGTGACTGACTGTCACCCTCAGCCAGGTGAGTTCATTGTTCACTGCAGAGTCCAGTGAAGGGCCGTCAAGGTGATTGAGAGGCTGGAGCATCTTTCCCATAAAGAAAGGCTGAGGGAGCTGGGACTGTTCAGCCTGGAGAAGGGAAAGCTCCAGGGAATTTAACAAGGGAGGCTGTCAAGAAGAGAGAGCCAGGCTCTTCTCAGTGGTGCTCAGAGGAAATGGGCTAAACTGGAGCATGGGGGGTTCCCTCTGAACATGAGGAAACACTTTTCCACTGTGGAGTTGACCAGGTGCTGGTACAGGGTGCCCAGAGAGGCCATGGAGTCTCCCTCCTTGGAGATGCTCAGGAGTTGTCTGGACATGGTACTGGGCAGCTGGGTCTGGGCGGCCCTGCTGGAGCAGAGGGCTTGACAAGAGAGATCCCTCCCCACCTGCAAGGCTCTGTGCTGGCCATGCTGTTTTTCTGAAGAGCAGCATGATGAGCATTCCTTTGACATGCTCCCAAGAGTGGCTGTGAGCACTGTAACCGATTCCCCTGTTTTGTTCCCAACAGGAGCATGCGTATCCAGCTGATGAACTCATGCCTTTAACTTGTCGTGGACGAGTGCGGGGTCAGGAGCCAAGTCGAGGGGATGTGGATGATGCCTTGGGAAAGTTAGTGTCTGAAATGGTCACTGTAAACATCTAGGAATAGAAGTACGGTTGGCAGCCCGTAAAATCTGTTTGTTCAGTTGATATGGCCAGAAACTTAGAGTTGTAAGAAGTATTTTTATTATTATGAAGTTAACTGATGTGAAATTATACCTTAATTAGAAGAGAATTGACCAGTGAGTGAGATCCAAGGATAATTTTTTTAACCATTCTCCAAGTATTTTCTGTAGGAAAACCTTCCAAGTGCGGGCTGACATATATTAGTAGTAGAGGTTGTAAGGGTTAATGATCAGCTGAACAGAACAATAAACTCTTATCCATGATGCTGGCCTAATAAGTGATATTTAAAGTGCTTTTCTGTAAGTAGAAAGTTTTCTGAAAACAAGCAGTCAAATGATTATCATGTGTATGATAGCCTGAGGCCTTTGCTGAAGTATAAAACATTATTTGGGACATGGAAATATTTTCTATTCTTTCTTTTAAGGGAGCTGATAGTACAAAATACTGATCCTTTGGCTAGCAAAATACAGATTTAAGGACTGTTTTTTTCCATGTTAAATGGGATAATCAAAGGCAAAGTTGACCTACTCTAAATGCATTTGTAATTGATACCTTTGAATACATGCAGTTTATAGATCAAGTTCTTCAATAACAAATAGCTGATTTTTTTTAATATCACTGTTTAATGTCTCTAAACACAATGGTCTTAAAGCTGAAATGCCTTTCTTAAATACTGCTTCTGATTGTCTCTAGGATTTTGAACATGTTATTTTGCCTATGTTTTGTTATGTACAAATGTTCTTTAGTGTAGAGATTTCCATATAATCCTGCTGCCTTGGAGGTATCCAAAGATACAGCAGATGAAAAGTGTCAAGAAAATGTATTTTTCATCCTGGTCATGCATTCTTTTTAATAACCTTTTTTTAAAGTAACATACTAGCATTTGAGTAAAAATACCTTTCAGTCCCTTAGATGCATTAAATTATTGTATGTATTTATTGTTTTTCTGTATACAGGCTTTATTTTGTGCCTTATAATTAGTTACATTATTATGTAGCAGATTTCTTATCTAATCCTTTTTCTTGCCAGCTGCCTCATCAATTGTGTTCTCTGCCAGTCTTTGCAATCACACAATGACAGGGTGAGGCAGCTGGGTCAGTTCTGTTTCCCTGGAGAACTTAGGAGCCTTCCACATAGATGTGAAATGCATCATTTCCCTCCTTTTGTATGGAAAAAGTTGTGGATTTGTTAGGCAGTTGTGCATAGTCATTAGTTAACCTCTGTCTCCTGTAAAACAGTGCTCACAGAATGCTCTTATGTCTTTACAAACTAAAGAGAATTATAATATAGGAACACTTAATTAGGATTTTGGCTGTCACACGTTGCCTACAAGGTTTCAAACATTGGGCACTTAACTGAAATCCTTGGTGCATGCTCCTGAGTAGGCAATTTTGACTGTTCCAAAGTGTTCAGTTTTAACACCATCATGTTCTGTAAATTCTATTCTGTGCTGTGGGTGTGTCTTAGCATAGGAGCAGTTGCTGGAATTAGACATACTGAAGATACAATTACAGATATAATTCCTGGGATGGGGAAAGGTCCCCTCAGCTTGGGAAGCACTAGAACAGCCCTGGAGAAAACCTCTTATCCTCATTAGGATGTCCTGTTTCAGACAGTGTGGAGCTGTTCTTTTCCTCTCTTTTCACAGAATAATCACAGAATCCCAACCTGGTTTGGGTTGGAAGGGACCTGAAAGCCCATCCAGTGCCACCCCCTGCCATAGGCAGAGACACCTTCCACTAGCCCAGGTTGCTCCAAGCTCTGTCCAGCCTGGCCTTGGACACTGCTAAAATAGCTCTTTATTTTAGAGTAAATAAAGTAGTTCTTTATTTTAAGCCTACCACTTGCTAGTGTTGGAACAGTTTCTGGTAGGAGAAATTTAGTTTGGAATGGCTTTTGATCTCAACATTTTTCCTTTTTGTGAAAAAACAAGTGAAAGAGAGGCTGGGAAAAGACTTAAACTTTTATGCTGGGTTTCTTAACAGATATGATTGGAGACAAGAATTAAAAATAAAATCTGCTTACCAGAAGTTAGAGAGCTTTGCAGTAAATAAATGTATCTGTAATCATAGCTGCTTTGTCAGCTCCTGTTCTGGTCACTAGCAAAGAGGAGAAACTTAGAAAGAGGTTTTGATATTAAACACGTTGAGTGCAACTAATTTTTTGCAACGGGTGGTCTGTGAGAATTTAGTTTTTTCCCTGGTATCAGTTACTATTAAAAATCATTTAATTCCCACACATACAGATCTATAGTAAATCTGTTTTAAATTTTCTTTCACAGGTTTTCACTGACCTTAATTGATACCTTGGACACTCTTGTGGTAAGTTTAATCTGTTGATAAGCTTTGATAAAACAAAGAGATTGTCTTCTGATGCTCAGACTTATTTTTAGGTTTCTTTCTCATGACTTGATCTCTGGCTGTGTTTGAAGTGACTGCTGCTTTTGGGAACTTTGAAGTGCTGTGGGGATGGAGTTTGAAGTTGGTTGTAATAAAACTTCAGCAGTTCCTTCACATTTCATTGATACTTTTTTATATTGCTTTCTTTGGCTCTAAACACAAAAGAATTTACTTTCCATTTTAGTCTAGAGCAAGAGGCTCAATTAGTGGTGGGCACCTCTTAATACTACTGATATAATTCTGGTTTTAATTGTATGTACATATTTCTTGGGCAACTTTGTGTGCACTGAAATATCCTGTATACAAATACACTGTGACTGCATTAGCTATACTGGAACTGAACAGCTGCTCACTATTGTATTCCAGGTGTTAAATAAAACCAAAGAGTTTGAAGAGGCTGTAAAAAAAGTAATAAAGGATGTTAATTTAGATAATGACATAGTTGTGTCTGTCTTTGAAACCAACATAAGAGTCCTTGGGTGAGTAACTTTTGTTTTCAGAACTTCTAAAAATAAGGATTTTAGTCAGTGTCTTTAAGACACCTTTCTGTGCTGTTCCACCTATTTGAAACAGTTGTGCCTTTGTTAGTTCACCTGAGAGTGGTTTAAAAAGGCAAGGCAGGACTTGCTGCAGTGGTGCTGGAGCAAGCTGCCCCCCATCTCACTGCTGCAGGCACAGCTTTGCTGATTAAGAACCCCATGTGCATGCTAAGGGAGCAGTGGGTTTGCTTAAGAGAAACAGGCTTGCAAATGGCTCTGTTCAATACTTGATTTACCAGATTTTGATTATTTCAGCTTGGAAGGGACCTCTGGGGCTCAATGCAGGATCAGAGCATGTAATTTTAAGTTGTTATGTGCCATTTTAGAGGTCTTGGTTGCTATTCCTGCCTAATATTGATGCATCAATGATTCCAATGATAAACAAGAAGAATTGCTTCAAAATACTGGTAGCTAACCTTGCTTATAAAGGGAATTGCATCAACAGTCTGAAAACTAGGGCCACAGTTATGTACATGTCATCTAAATTGTAGAGAGTTGTCCTTGCTGTTCAGATGAACGTACCTTCTGAGATGTGGATCATTTCTCTTGTGTTTAGAGGTCTCCTAGGTGGGCACTCAGTGGCAATTATGCTGAAAGAAAAAGGTGAATATATGCAGTGGTACAATGGTGAACTCCTGCACATGGCAAAGGAACTGGGCTACAAGCTTTTACCTGCTTTTAACACCACTAGTGGTCTCCCTTACCCAAGAGTAAGTTCTGTTTCTGTAATGCAGGATTACAGCTGTAATCAAGACTTCTGTTGTTTTGATTTTATATCTGTTTCCAAAATAATTTCCAAATAAATTTATTAAGTGGACAGAAAAGCAAAAGCTGATAAATTGCAGGTACTCTCAGGAGCCAGGAGTAGTGAGATATTTACAAAACTAAATTTCTTGCTGCACTTGTGATGTTCTGCCTTGATTTGTTGCTAAAAAAATTGCTGGGATTAGATTTTTAGAGTGTATTCTCTTATTCAAATGTGAACCAGGCAACAGGTTCTTGTTTGGGAGGGTTGAGATTTAGAGTATTTGTGGATAGTTCTCTGTGCATGTCCAAGTTGGCAGAGCAAAAACCAAAGGCATCTGTTTTTTCTTGTGTTTAGAAAGAACATAGATTATATACTTGCTATACAATCATAGGAATATAAATTCTTTCAGCTAGGAAAAATAAAGATGTTAATCTCTATTTTTCTCTAGGTTAACTTAAAATTTGGTGTAAGACATCCAGAAGCACGAACAGGAACAGAAACTGATACCTGTACAGCTTGTGCTGGTACCTTGATCCTTGAGTTTGCAGCTTTAAGTAGATTCACAGGAACATCTATATTTGAGGTTTGCTTTCCATGATACTTTATTTTTTGCGTTAGGTCTTTGTCATTCTGTTTACATTTTGTAACTCTGAAAAAACAGCTGATGAAATGGATGTCTTAGCTGTGCTGCAAAAAAACATTTGTATATGTTGAGATTTGTAGTGTCTGTGGGCTTTCTTCTAAGGTTTGATTTTTTTAAATCATTTTCTAAATCACAAGAAGTATTTTTGGTTAAACATAGAATAATACAGAAGTAAACAAGATAAATATTCTGAAGATTAGAAGGAGTTCTGAAATTGTAAGACATGAAACGTTCTGTTCCTTTCCTCGCATCTTAATGGAAGTAGCCAAAAGAATCTGAGTTTAGTGTCTGTGTTTCCCTAATTCCCTGGTGCTGTTGTTGTTGCAGGAATATGCCCGGAAGGCGCTGGATTTTATCTGGGAGAAGAGGCAGCGCAGCAGCAACTTAGTGGGGGTCACCATTAACATCCACACTGGAGACTGGGTCCGCAAAGGTGGGGTCTGAGCCACAGGCAGGGGGAATCTCAGTACCCCCAGCCTGCTTACCTGCACTGCTGAATGATATTAATGAAATAGGCAGTGGAGAAACCTGCTGCCCCAAAGCCTGGCTCTGCTCTGAGAGAGTAAAGCCTTCTCTAGAGGAGAAACTGGTTTTATTCATGGCAGAGTGTTCTTTGATCCTCTTTAACATGGAGAGGGAAATGCCTTGGGATGAATTTTGAAAGACTTTGCTATAAATACGTAGGAAAAATATAAATAGGATGGAAAAAGTGATGTCCTGTGAAATAAGTGTCTTGAATGCATGTCTGTCCATATTATTATGTGCACTGGTAGTGCAAAGCCTTTGGCATAGACACACAGTATTGTGTCTCTGCTTCCATCTGTGCCTTAATTCCAGTGAAAGGAGGCTTTTCCTTTCACTGGAGGAGCCTTTAAAATCAAAGTGGGAAAATGTGGAAGATACTCATGTCACTACTTATGGTAAACCCACCTTTTTTTTTTCTCCTGTTCCTAGATAGTGGAGTTGGAGCAGGAATAGATTCATACTATGAATATTTATTAAAAGCCTATGTCTTGCTGGGAGATGACAGTTTCCTGGAAAGATTTAACACGGTAAGTTAACACCTTGCTCAGGTTTGGCCTTCTGCAATACAAATTTCAGAGTAATTGTGTTGTCAACTGTTAGACTGAGAAGGGATCTTTAGCCGAATTTCTATGACTTTTGCTGTGTTTAGTGCCAGCTCTTTTTACTGAGTGCTTTTTGCTAATCTTGGGTGATTAGCTGTCACCTAAGCAGTTATTTTAACCCCATCCAGTGAAAATCAGAACCTTCTAGGCCTTTCTCCATGTTCCCAGTATGGGAGAAGCTGTATTTCCAGATCGTCTGGGAGAGTGCTATACTGCAAATGTTTCTGTAATAGAATGTAAGGGCCTCTTCTTCCAAGCCATTGTACAATTTCATTCTGTCCTGGAGCAACAAAAAAATCTAAGTGTGGGTCTTGCTTTGCACTGCAGATCCTCAGGCCCAGGATACATTTAAGTATACTTGCTGAAAACCACACTTAGATTATTTCTAAATTCATAAATTACTGAGCAACTTGGTCAGCATCATAATGCTTTCATAAAAGCATTATTTCTTTTGAAAATAGCAATATCCATTAAGAACATCTTAGATCATAAAATTACTTTATATCATATAGCATGATTTATTAGAAGTGGAATAATTCCATAGTTAAAGGCCTGTTGTAACACTTTAGGTGTAATGATGATTTCTTGGTCCTAAGGGCCAGCCCCCAGTGTTACATTTTCCTTGAGCTCTTATCTGTTAAGTGTTTCCTGTCAGTTTGGCTCATGTGCTCAGGATTGCACCTTCTGAAAACAAAGTTTAGGACTGGAAGTCAGCAATGTGGCAAGTGACCTAGTAGGTTTAAAAGTTCTTCCGAGCCATCCAGCTCAGTCCAGCTGCTTTGTTTGGGTTTTTTAACCTCCTTTTCCTCCTGAGATCCAAATCCTTTGGAAGTCTGTTGTTCAGAGAAAGCAATTTTGGCTTTCTTTAGAGTGTGCTTTAAAATTTGGCCAAAACAAATGTGCCTTAACTGTGACAGTTCCTGGTTTATCACATGGGTGCTGGATGTACTTTTGTGTATGTGTATTCCTTGGAAATGTGGTAAATTTTGCACGTGTAATACTGTGGAGCTTTTCAGTATTTACTATACTTGGTTTTAGTTTGCAAAACTAGAGATTAGTGGCACTGCCAAACGTAGTAATGATTGGGAATGTAGTACTGGCTTTTCCATTCAAGTACAATGCCAGTCTGGTGCTCTATCTCTCGTTTGGGGAATGAATTGATGTACAAAACTCCTGCTTTTCCTGATGTTTGGCAGCACTATGATGCCATTATGAGATACATCAGCCAGCCACCTCTTCTCCTTGATGTTCACATTCATAAACCAATGCTAAATGCTCGGACCTGGATGGATTCTCTGCTTGCTTTCTTCCCTGGATTGCAGGTAAGGTGTAAAACCCGTGTAGAGATTGTTTTAATAACAAGGAAATTATTAACTGGGTTGGATATAAGATTTTCAAGTCAAGCTTACTCATTGGATTTTCAGAAATACTGAGTGAACATCCCTGGAAGTGTCCAAGGCCAGGCTGATCAGGGCTTGGAGCAACCTGGGCTAGTGGGAGGTGTCCCTGCCCATGGCAGGGGTGGCACTGGATGGGCTTTAAGGGCCCTTCCAACCCAAACCATTGTGAGATTCCATGATTTCTGTACTTAGTCTTCCAGTCATTTCAATGCTATGATGCAAGTTCATGTGCTTTTCTGGCACATACAGTTTTGGTATCAAGTGTTGAGTATCAGGAAAAGTATATTAATGTAATTTGCTTCCTTCACTCCTAGTCATGAAAATAGTCCAATTAAGCTGCCATTTTACTAGTAACTGATTTTCTACTTTGTATGCCACTGACATCTTTAAGATAAACTAAATCACATTTTCACCCCAGTTCTCTGTAAATGTCAGACAGAGGCCCTTGTTCTACATAGGCAATAATTTTAATGAGTTCACTGATTTTGCTTAAAAAACTTACGGAGTATCTGTAACTTACACTGATAGGGATTAATAATTACAGTATGTAGTGAGTGCTCTGTAGCTTTACATGAACTCACTGTGAGTGTTTTTAACCTTGAGTATTATCCCTATGCTTGGTGAATTAGTGTTACTTTTATTTTTAATTTTAGGTGTTGAAGGGTGATATTAGACCTGCTATTGAAACACATGAGATGCTGTATCAGGTTATAAAAAAACATAACTTTCTTCCAGAGGTAAGGTAGTAATCATTTTTTTGATTTTGTAAATTAATATTTGTATTTTTGATTGTGTAAACTGATTGTTACCTCAGTTTGAGCAGTCACAGATGCCCATTTGAAAAACCAGCAGGTACATGTTATTAAAATCAAAGCCTCATTTCCACAACATTCTTATGTGATTTGCAGTTCTGCATGTCTGACAGCTGAGAGAATGTTCTGAAATTCTCTGTCTTTGAAAGTCAGCACACAAACTTACTGCAGATGCTGCGAGTCCATTGTGCACAGAAAAGCTTCTTTACCTGCTGAAGTGTGTCTTTAATCTCTGATGACCCAGATTATATTTGAAAACTTCTGACTGCAGGTTTAATTTTGACTCTCCTCTAGTGTAAGGTTATTTCTGTTAGAGAACATTTTAACATCACACTCACCTAGTGTGGTTATTGAGAGCAAAGAATGCTAAGCACTGGAATGATTTTTTTTTAGTGCATTTAAAATGGTGTGATTTGGCTCTTTATGGGTTTTTTGGTTGCTTTTTTTTTTGTGTTTTGTACTTATGAAGGAAACTTTAAAAGGTCAGGTAGTTTTATTTAAGCCGACAGACCATCCCCTGAGAAAAACTTGGTTTAAACCCTAGTATGAAATAGTAGTGAATATATGACAGAAGTGGCTTTTCCCAGTGCACATTAAGAGTGAATAGATGGACCAGGAAATTTTTAGATATCTGACTTCTAGCCTGTGGTATTAATTTAGAAACAGCTGCTTAACCATCTGTCAATGTGCAGTGACACTTGACTGCACTGGAGGTGTCAGGTGGTAGGTATGTTTGCAAAAATGGTGTTTATCAAAGCTAGGCTGGTTATACAGTTAACATAGAATTCAGATAAACCTGTGTTTGGTTTGAATTCCTGCAATTCTTTTTGTCTGTTCTTTTTCATCCTCAGGCATTCACAACAGACTTCAGAGTTCACTGGGCTCAGCATCCTCTGAGGCCTGAATTTGCTGAAAGCACCTACTTCCTGTATAAGGTACAGTCACATTCATTGCTCTAACCTTTGAGCACTTTTTCTTGCTCCTAGAATTTTGTTGCTGTTTTAGTTCAATACAGAATTGAGTTGCATGTCTCCAGCTTAACTTATCCACTGGAGCCTAAATTGTATCAAATTTAGGATATAAACAAGATGTTTATATCCTTTTATATGGTTATAAAATTTTTTTGTTGTTTTATTTCATAGGCTACAGGAGACCCTTACTACCTAGAAGTAGGAAAAACCCTCATTGAAAACTTGAACAAGTATGCCAGAGTTCCCTGTGGCTTTGCTGCAATGAAGGATGTTCGTACAGGAAGTCATGAAGACAGGTAAGGTTTGCACAATTATTTTTTTAATATAAAAATACAGAAAAAAGTCAAATTGCCCTGTGTAATTGAATTAATTGGTATTTGTGGAGATGTCTGTCTTCAGTCTGATAACCAAGTCTTAGATTACCTGTTTGTAATTATATTGAACTGTGAATGCATTGAAACAATCTGTGAACTGCTTCAGCAGGGTTATAGGGTGCTCTGTAAGAATTGCTTTAGTTTAATAACCTTTCATTTATCTGAGAGCAATAGATGAATTATGTTCAAACGAAATATACTTCAAATCTGTAAGTTTGTCAAGAGGTTTATTTGTTTTTTCTATAATGCTCTTTTATGCTGAATGTGCTGAATCATTTCCCTCCAAATACAGCTTCTTCCAAGTGGAAAGAATGCTAATGGAATTATGTCCAGCACTAATAGTCGTTGAGTCTTCAGAGATGGAGCACTAGGAATATTTGTTTTACTGACATTCTAGAAACGAGGAGATCTCCCTAAAGGACATCCCCTTTTTCTCCACAGGATGGACTCATTCTTTTTGGCTGAGATGTTTAAATATCTGTACCTGCTGTTTGCTGATAAGGAGGACATGATTTTTGACATTGAAGATTATATCTTCACTACAGAAGCTCATCTGTTGCCACTGTGGCTCTCCACCACAAACCAAACCATCTCAAAAAAAAATACAGTATGTAACGGCTCCAGTCTAAATCAGTTTCTGTGATACACTTCCTTCTTTTGAGGTGAAATGGAAATAAAATCAGGAAATACCATACTTTGAGGAGGTGCACCAGTTTGAGCACGTTGTTTCATAGGCACTGTTTCATCATATTAACAGTGCCAGTCACAAGAGTAGGAATAGTGACTGGATTCTGCACTGCTGAACCTTGAGATAAAAGAAAGGAATTATTAGCAAGATTTAAAAAGAAAATTGATCCCCACTCCTGTATAAATTGAAAGATAACACAGTAGGATATTTTTGTCCGCATCATTATATTTTTTAAATTTTTTCTAAAACCTAAGTTTTTCTTGTTTGTTTTAGCACATGAACAAAATTTGAGAGGTTTTTTGAGACAGCTGGGGAGTTAATTTGACAAGATACAGCTGCAGACAGATGTGGGATGTTTAATCACTTTAGTCTATGCAGTAGGCACCTATTGTGTAAATATGAGAACGCTTGTGGGTCTGTAAATTAACCTTCCAAAATAACCTGGAGTAATACAGCTGTGCTGTGAAGCATCATAAATCCTCACTTGTTTTGGTTTTGTGATAAATAAGGTGACATGATTTGTCTGTAAGGCAATAAGAAAAAGGAAGAAGAGAAAGAGAAAATTATGTCTGAGACATCAAGGACACACATTCCCTTATTTGTGCCTCTATTTTTAACATTTTCTAAGAGTTTTACAATAATGCCTGGATCAGAGGAAAAGGCTTATTTTGTGTGTCAAGCCATGTATCCTGGAAAAACCACTCTGTCTGATGGACTTCAGCATTAAGCAGTGACAAATTTTTAGTTATTTGATCTTAATGTTGAACACTGGTTATGTTTTAATGGGTTATGGGTTTGGTGTTAAATGTTCCTTCAGGGTGGAAATCCCACACCCTCTCTGAAATGTTCTTTCCCTGAGAATTTGTCCTTCCTCTTTGAGTTTTGCAAACAGGCTGTTTTCTGAACTAAGCAAGAAGTTGTCTGAAGGAGCATTTTATGTAACTTTAGTTCCAAATATAGGAATTTAATACCTTTGAGACAGGCAGGGTTCCCACAGCTGGTGCTGTGTTAAATTCTGGCCTAACTTGTGTGTTCTCTTGAGAACTGAAAATGTTAATGAAAAGGCCAATAGAGAGGATAGAATAAATTGCTCAAATGCAATTTAAACTTAAATTTAAACAGAGTTTTTTAAACTCTGAGTTGAAGCTGCAAATGGGCATAATCCAAGTAAGAAAAATCCATTGAAAAGGGTGTCAAGTGGCTGAAAGGCTGTGACATCGGGTGTTCCTCCTCTTTTATGGAATTTTATCTGAACAGATGGAATGTGTAAATGATTTTTAACATAAATACAGTGCTATTAAAACAAACTGTGAGAGACATACTTGGTACTATCAACCCAACATCCTGTTTGTATTTGCTCTCATAAACAAGAAAGGTCATGTCTTAGTAACAGCCCTTTAGGTTTTGGGTTTTAGGGAGCCTTTAAATACGTGATTTTTCGTTGGCCAATATGTTGCAAACAGGAGGGGTGAGTTTTTTCAGGTAGATAAATACTACATTAATTTTTATGGGTTGTAAAATGGGCTTGCCAGTTATCTATAACCAGTTATTTGCTAAGCTAAGGGCATGCTAAATGTGGCTTCAAACCACCAGACATATTCCACATGGTTTCACGTGTTATAAACCCACAATTTGTGCAGATGTTCACTCTGCCATCTTTCCTGAAAATAGAAATTGTTTGAATTATATAGAGATTCATCCTTGCTCATCCAGACTTGAAAGTCTGTGTGGCTCCTGAGGAGGAGAATCTTTTGTTCACATGAAAAGATGTGCCATTTTTAGTAAGAATGACCTAAAGCCTGCAGCTGGTCACTCGCTGTAAAGCCAATATCATGTGAAACCAGAACTACTCCCTTTACTTGTCCAGCATATAAAATACAGGGCACCGGCTTTGTCGTGAGCAGGCTTGAGAAGTACTGTCTGCCAGCAGAGGATTAGCTGTTTCTGCAAAAAAAAAAAAAAATCTAGAAACTGTGTGTAAATGTAGTAAATTACAAATTAGAATAAGTGTTGTATTCGTCTGTCCAAGGGGTTGCGGGGCACTGGCTCCCCTCGATTGCAGTCAGCTGCCACATGTCCCCAGAACACACATTACTTAAGTTAGGCTTATCTGTTGATGTTCTTTATGTAAAAATACAACCTGCATTTTTTTACTCTGTATCTTTCATTTCAGAGCACAGAGTACACAGAGCTGGACGACAGCAACTTTGACTGGACCTGTCCAAACACCCAGATCCTCTTCCCAAATGACCCCATGTTTGCCCAAAGCATCCGTGAGCCTCTGAAGAATGTGGTGGATAAGAGCTGTCCCCGGGGCATCTCCAGAGCGTAAGATGGATATTTCCTCTCTTTTTGTTAGCACAGGACTGAGTGGAGCAGGGTCTGCTCTGCAGGCAAGGAGAAGCATGAGGTGTGCCGGAGCTGGCAGTCCTTTTGGGATGGGCCAAAGGGATGATTTCTGGTCACAGGAAAAATCACTTTGGATTTCTCTGGCATCCTCAGCAAGACTTAGTTTGTTTCCAGCTGGAATTAACAAGTCTTTCAAAGCAAAAGGAGCTGAGTGAGCTGCATACCTCAGCTGCAGCTGCCGCTTGGAGTAATGCAGAAAGTGTGTCCCTCTGGTTTGTAAAATTCCTGCAGTCTCCTGAACAATTCTGAAAGTCTTCTTTGTAGTAAGGAAATTATGCTGCTACACATAACTGCACCTGTTTTGAGGAATTCAGGGCAGTGTTAAGGCTGACAAAGTTTGTCCTCCTGACCAGCTCTTCTATATTTGTATTTCATGAATAAAACTGAGTTGCAACTGTATGGGTCAAACTGAGTTTGGTCAGTATTGCAATAATGTAGACCATTTACAAATGAGAGAGAGTATATGGCAGTTTTGGTATCAATACTGGGGGGAGGTTTTGCACTATAAAATTACTGATAATATAGACAACTTAAAAAAAAAATAACTTGATTGAGAAGTTGGATTCCACTGAAGCTTGCACTCAGTGTACCAAGTATTCCAATCTTGTGATGGCAGGGATAACACTGGAGTTCTGTTTCAAGGATAATCTTGTTTTTAAAACTTTGATCTGTGATGTCTTTTGGCAGAGAAGAGAGTTTGGGAAGTGGACCAAAACCACCATTGAGAGCCAGAGATTTCATGGCCAGTAATCCTGAGCACTTGGAGATCCTGAAGAAGATGGGAGTCAGTTTGATCCATCTGAAAGATGGACGAGTACAATTAGTGCAGCACGCAGTGCAAGTAAGATGACCTGGCTGGGTTTTATTTTTTAAAGCTCTCAGCAAAGTTCTCCAAGCAATGATATTTGACACCTGGAGCTTCAGGAGGGACAGCCACCCTGTGGAAGGAGGGACATGAGCTGGATGATATTGTAGCTATATTTAGCAGGCTGTTGCTTATTAGTAGTTTGCCTCAGCAACACTTTGAACTAGTCTTCCCCTAAATTAGGTGGAGGCTGCTCATGTTGAAGTGATGTAGCCAACAGCATCTTGGCTGAAAACACTGCTTTCAGCATGAGAAACTTCCATCTCTTTATGAGGTCTATATATTTGTATATTTTCAGTCTCCTGGGTGGTGCAGGTGCTAAACATTTCGTGAAATGATGCATGAGTGGAAGTGAGCATCCACGCTGTGTGTTAAAATCTTTGTAGTAGCAGTTGGTGCAAGCAAACACAACTTCCGTTTCTTTTCCCCCAAGTTGCTCAAACATTTAAGATAAAATTGTTTATTGATTGTTTTCTCTGCAGGCAGCAAGTTCCCTAGATGCTGAGGATGGCTTACGGTTCATGCAGGAAATGATTGAACTCTCCAGCCAGCAGCAGAAAGAGCAGCAGCTCCCTCCTCGTGCTGTCCAGATTGTTTCCCATCCCTTCTTTGGCAGGGTGGTCTTGACTGCTGGGCCAGCACAGTTTGGGATGGACTTGTCCAAACACAAAGCAGGGGTATGTGAGATGTGGGTGTGTCTGTTCCTTTCCCTGTTGCACATCCCTCTGTTTACAGTAGTGCTGTTGTTTGAGGGCATCCAGCTGATCCTCCAGGTGATCAGTTACAGTGGTTAAAAGGACAGGGCCCAGTGGTGACAGTTGTGGGGATGAGTGGCTTATCTGTCTGTGCTCTGTGCTCTGCTCCTGAGTCATCAGCCATGGTTTAAGATTTAAAACCCATACACAGCATGAGTTGCAAAGCAAGCTTATCCAGTCTGCAGTGCACAGCTAAGGAGATGGTGATTTAGGGGAAGCCTTCCCTCCCATGTCAGCCAGGAGCTGGCAGAAGCTTTTTAGAGTTAGAGCAAGTTGTTCTAACAAAAGCTTTTCTAGAAGGCTCTACGTAGATGGAAGAGGGCAATACCACAGAGACAGGGGTCCCTATGGGAAGCAGTAGGAAAACCCACATTGCAGCCCCAAAGAGGACTTCCAGGCTAGCAGTTCAGAGGAGAAAAATTTTCAGAGACAGCTCTTCCCAGGTGTAGACAAACTACACTGATGATGAGAATTAGGTTTTTATTCAGCCATTCTTTGCTTCTAGAGCTCCAGTTTCAGGGCACAGATTGTCTGCACTGACACAAGACAACACTAAATGCATTAGAGTGACTGAAGGAACAAAAATACTCGGGAATCTTTCACAAGCATGACCATAGTGCTCTAATTCTCTCTTTATTTTTGTTTTTTCCAAACAGACAAGAGGATTTGTTGCAACCATTAAGCCATATAATGGATGCTCAGAGATCACTAATCCTGAGGCAGTGAAAGAGAAAATTGCTTTGATGCAGAGAGGCCAGTGCATGTTTGCTGAAAAGGCACGAAACATTCAGAAAGCTGGAGCAATAGGAGGCATTGTCATTGGTAAATACAATTCCAAGTTCTTAATTTGTGTAAATGTAACCTAATTTTACAGATTTGAAGATACAGGAAGGCTGACAAGCTTTAAGCTGAGAAGCACAGCAGTTGTGCTTTCAGAAGATGAAGAGATGGTTGGGGTTTGTGTGGTTCTCTGCAGACACAAGTTGGGATGGGAGGTTGTCAGTGTTTCTGCAGATTAAAAGCTGTTACTTTAAGGATTGCAGGGTGCTGTCAGTACTAACTGCTGAGGAAGAATTGGGATAGAAATGAAAAGTGGAGGAAAACACACCAGGTTGGGGTTTGCTGTGAAGTGACTGGGCCGGGGAGGCTGCTCCAAGTTCAGCTGATCTAATGGGAAGTTTGCCCTTCCTCTGGTGTGCTCTGCCTAGATGACAACGAGGGCAGCAGCAGTGACACAGCCCCTCTCTTCCAAATGGCTGGGGATGGCAAGAACACAGATGACATCACCATTCCCATGCTTTTCCTCTTCAACAAGGAGGGGAACATCATCCTGGATGCCATCCGGGAGTATGAGGCTGTGGAGGTGCTCCTTTCTGATAAAGCAAAAGACAGAGGTAAGATTAGAGGTGATCTATGTAAATCCAGCTCCCATCTGTGCCATGGCACAGTGGAAAATGGACAGGAATCATTTGCATGCAGCCCAGAGGTGCTGTGGTTTTCTGTTTGACACTGGAATTAGTTTTTTATTAAGCAAGCCATTATCTGAGAGATATCATTGATAGCCACTCCCCCCAAGAGGTGACATCCAGAAATGCTGTTCCTAAATGTCACTTTGGCTTATGAGAAAATCCAGCCTTTTGGATTCTTTTTGAATCCTTTTTGCCATCAGCTGCTTTGAAGTAGCATCAGGAACAGTGTGTTTCCAGTGCCCTACATTGGGAACATCTCTCCCTCACCACGATCCCCAGTGACACTGCTGGGACCCAAAAGGAGAGAGACAAGTGCTAGAACTATTTTGCTTATCTAAGGAGAAGTGGTTAGCATGACAAATAAGGCTGCTGACCTCAGATGTTTCATGGGTGTTCTTGTATAATGCAAGAAAATTGCAAGCTAATACATTCCCAGTTGAAATGTTTGAATGCAGCAGAAAATTCCAGATTTTCCTCTTGTAAGCCTTCCTTGTAGCACTGCTGTGCCTAAGAAGAGTAGGTAAGAACAAGTATCTCTAGAAAATCAGCCTGTTTCTAAAGGGGATATGCCAAAATCTTGTCTTGTTTCTTCCTCACTTACAAATCCCTCCTGTTTATTACTGTGCTAAGTTCTCTGACAAAATGCTAAATACAAGCTAGCTCTGCCTTTGAGAGTTTGTAATCCATATCTGCTTCTTCCCCCTCCTCGTGCTTCCATTTGGAATCCCAGCAACAATCTTTAAAGGTAAAATGATTCCAAACTACATTATTGATAGCAGTAAGTATCCCATGTCAACAGTGGCATGTGCAGTTAAATTCCCTAAAAATCCTGAAGTATCAGTGTCCTGCTTATACCATGAACATCAAACCCAGAGAAATCTGCATGACTCAGTTGGGCAGTTGTGGGGAGCTAGCCCAGGACATGGGAGACTTGCTTTGAGTGGGGAGACTCTGGCTTTGGCTCTCTCAAATGCACAGTTCAGTAAACTTAGGAAACTCTGTCCAACTCCCATGTGCTCAGATGTGGGATCCTGGTGGATCTGGGAGTGCTTTAAAATCCAGCATTAAAGTTCAGTGCACACAGTGGATATTTGCTTAAGGCTGAAGGAGGGTAACTGGCACTGACCCATAAGTCACTCCTGAAGTTTGAGGAACCAAAATGAGCCTCAGTGTATTGTTTGCCCTCATGTAAAATGTCTTTAAAAGGCTTCCCTCCTATCCCTCTGTAAAATACATTCCTCAGTACCATTAAATTTTCATATCACTGGAAAGTGTGCTCTTCCTTGAAATAAGGCCACGGGAAGTGACCTTGATTTTGGAATACGTAATAAAATGTTGCATTCCTGCGGTTGTTTGAACTTTTTTTTTTTCTCTTTTTTCCTTCCCTTTCAAAGACTTGGAAATTGAGAATATGGACCAGAAATCATCTGAAAATGATTCACACAAACCAACTTCCGAGGAAGCTCCTTCGGAATCTCAGGATGCTGGAGCAGTCAGTGAGGAGCCCGAAGGAGGAGGAGAAAGCTCTGCTGTTGGTGCCCCTGATCCTTTGTCTCCTGCCAGCACAGGCAGTGCCAGTGTTTCCATGGCAGACCCGGATCCCCACGGCCCTGGAGCCCCAGAGGCCGGTGCTCCGGAGCCAGCATGTCCACCAGGGGACAGCCAGCCTCAGGAACAAAACACCCAGACAGAGGCCAATTCCAAAGCTCACTGGGACAGCAAAGTCCAGCCTATGGAATCCATATTAGCAGACTGGAATGAAGATATAGAAGCATTCGAAATGATGGAAAAGGATGAGCTATGACTTGTAATAGTAACTTATTTGTTAATAAACAAATGGAGACCTCTTTGGGTAAAAGTGAGGCCCTGATATCCAAGAAAACATATTCAGTATTGGGATGAGCAGCCAGGTGTCACCTGGAAAACAACATAGAATTCCAGCACAGGCTCTTTGTATGTTTTAATTTTTCCTGTTAAAATGGGAACGTGCAATCAAAGCATTTGTGTGGCCCCGTGGCTGGTGCTGTTCCCCAGGTAGGGACGAGCCTGAGTCCTGCCTCCCAGGCTCCGAGGGGACTCCTGGGGCTCTGCGAAGCAGGAGTTGAGCAGGATGGGCTGACAGACCATGGACTGGTTCTTGGTGAGGCACCCACCCCTCCCCAGCTGAAAGCCTTCCTTACAGCAGCAGGGGAGTTGTTTCCAGGTGTTTGCACAGCTGGAAGCAGTCTGGTTTTGTCTGACATATCACAGTGCTGCTCATCACTCCTTGCACCCCTTACCGCGAGGAACCACACCGGGACCTGGGAGTTCCCCTCCTGCTCTGCTTCCAGCTGGAGGAATTGTACAAACCAGAGGCAGAGTGTGAGCAGGTCCCATCAGTGGGGCCACCAGGAAAAGGTGTGGGAAGGTCCTGCTGGAGGCTGAGGGGAAGCAGACAAGGCAGGTGTTGAGTCCCAGGTGTTCCCTTGGCCTCCCAGGTGGAAAAACTCCAGTCTGCCCGGAAATCTGAAACAGTATCTGAAAGGACACAGCTCCATCAGCTGTAACAAAACCTTTTTCTACAAGTTTGACTTCCAACAGCTTGACTCCATTGTTCTTTTTATCTACAACTCGTGTATGTGGCGTTTCAGGCAGGGAGGCTGGGGCCTGTGGGGAAGGGCAACAATTCTGGCTGTTGGGTTGATAGTTCAGAGTCCAGGGGTGTTATTCCAGGCTCTGGAATTTGTTACAGGTAAATGGGAGTCCGAATTTGTTATCCCCATTATTTTTAAGTAAAAATGGGGGAAGTTTAAACAACATAGAGGCATTTTGACTGTGTCCAAAGAAACTGCCAAAAACTAACTTGATTTATAGAAACTGCTTTTAGTGAATTGTGGTTCAAAAAACGGTTTTATATTAAAGACTAAATGAACACTGCCTATATGCTGCACCAGGCTGAAAATGCAGGTTTATGTTCATCATTGCAATGGAGTAAATAAACAGGAAGCCCCACTCTGGACTGCACCTTTGATTTAGCAGGTGAAATGACGCGTGCTGAATATGCAACTGTTGATTAGCACAGCCATACTCTGTATTTATACTCTGTACAGTGAGCAGAACAATCCCGGGCAATGTTGGATCCATATACTCAGCCACACTTGCTTTCAAAAGTCTCAGAATGCACAGGCACCTTTTGAGAGCATGGCAGTCCATCTAAATATCATCCAGAACTTTAAATCACCAGAGTAGGAGGGAATTCAAGGAGGAACAGTAAGTGTCCTTTGAAAGAAATTAGCTCTTAAATGGAGTTGTCATTCCTTTGCACAAGTAGCTGTCTAAAGGTTTGGACTTGAAGCAGCTGGGGGTTTGCAGCTGGGAATGTTTTTATTTATGGGTTTTGTTACATGAGTTCATTGAAAGCATTTGACCATGGGAGCCTTGTAATTGTCCTTGGTTCCTTGGAGCCCTGGGAGCGCCAGGACATGGCCAAGTGCAGGATCAAACCATGAGGTGCAGATCAAATGTTTTCACTCAGAGAATTCCACTGATCTGTCAGTGCTCAGTGCCACAAAAGGAGCATCTTTGTTCCCATGCTTTTTGACATGGACATCATCATCTTGGTAGCTCTTTCGGTGGAAATAGAGTTATTTTTATATCCTAGAGCCTCTGGTCATTACTATCTCAATATAGCAGCTAAAGGTTTTCTTTTTTTTACTTGCAGATTTAGGTGTAGATGTCAAATTTTATTAAAAGGTTAACTTTTCCTTGCCATCACCAGCTCATTTTTGGTAACTGCTTTGTCCACCTGTTAGTAGAGCAGCAGGCATTACCTTTCAGGGATCCCAGAACTCCATATGGATTTAGGGGGCAGCATTTTGGTGGTGGCCTACCTCAGATAACTGTTGCGTCCTTCCTTTTGGAGTGATTTTTGTTTCATTTAGTTCTGCTTCACCTTTGAAACCATCACGAGAGCCATAGCTTTGTTTACAGAAGTGAATCAGGCAAGGTTGACCTTTTGGGAAAGAGGATTAAATTGGGGGCACAGTTTTATTCAGGTTATTTTCACTTTGCATTTCCTTATGAGGACATAGGCTTCAGTTTAACCTGTTCATATCATTCTGGAAAGAATTCAGTTTTCTGTTGCTATCATCTTAAAAAGCAAAAGGAATGTATTCATCAAAAAGAAAAACCCTGTGTTCTTCCCAAATGTTTGGAAGTCTGCTCCCTGCATATGGAATATTGCTCCTAAATCATTAATCAGGAATCACCCTTTGTGTATATCATTGTACATTTCTTTGTATGTTATTGAACACTGAAGAATTCAGGAATCACAGCTGCAACTAGCACTTATTCCCATGCCATGTAATTCAGATCAGTCAATTATTTTCTCATTTGATCTTAGAGGAATCTTCTTAATTGTTTACATTTATTGTTTCTTAATGAAGTTTGAGAATGAGCCCAGCTCTGGATCTCTTCCTCCTGCCAGTGTCCCTGAGTAGGCACCAATGAGTGTGTGTTGAGAGGTGAAGAACAGGACATCTTATGCAACAGGCATCAGTCAGAACATAGAAAACAAACCATTCTGTGAATGAAAATTGTATGTTCAGATTTTATAAGATTTTTGGTTTGTTTTGGTTTTTTTTTTAGCCAGACCAATTTACAGCCGTATATTTTCTTATGGAAGATGTCTAATAACAGGTGCTGTAACACAATTGTTGGGTTTTACTCTCTGGTGATAAGTGTACACAATATTTCTAAGGGCAACTATGTACTGTGATGTAAAAGTCTGGGCTAAAGTGTACATAATCCATGTACATAATTGTGTACTTGATTACAACTGCTGATTGTAAAGATTTAATAAAATGTAAATATTCTGGTCAAGCTGCGCTGAGCTGATGCTCATTTCTGCATTGCTCTTGGCTGTCATTTTCAGCAAGGCAGTCACACCAGTCCTCCACCAATCCATCCCCCCTCAGCCAGGGGATGGAGCAGGTTCGTGGCTGCCACCCTGGAGAAGCCTGGAGTTTTTCCCTGGGAAGTTGGCTGAACCCAGAGGTATTGTATTAACAAAAATACCACCTTTTCAGTCTAGAACTGAAACTGGACAGGCTCTCAGCAACCAGATCTAATTGGACTATTTCAACCTCTCTTCTCTACAAGTTGGGCATTACAGTTTTACTTCTAAACTCCAGAATCCAGACCCTCAAAAGTTCATTTTGACTGCTGTACCTGTTTTATTTAGAATGAAAAAAACAGGTCTCACTTGGGCCTGATGAGGTGAGTCTTGGAGGGGTGTATCCCTCATCCTTCCTCTGTTACGAGCTCTCTTCCACCACCTCTGTTCCTGTAAATTTTTCCTCTCTGGAAGTGAGAATTAAGAAAGTTAGGATTAAGATGCAGGAGCCCTAAATTCAAATCCTTGTTCAAGTGCTGAGCAGTGTTTATAATATGAATTAGAAACCACTGCCAGCCTTGCTAGGGGAGTGCTAAATTCCTTCAACCTACTGTTCCCTGGGTTCTGGGAACATCAGGACTTCGGGACTGGAGTATTTTGGAGCAGAGGCCCTTTCTGCCTCCTTCGAGGAACAAGGGACACTCTGCAAGTGTCCTGCACCCAGTTCAGGGGTCATCAGAAGTGGTGTCCATGGAGGCAGAGGGATGTGATTGCTTCGAAGGCAAAAATAGAATTGACAGCCAGGGTGGGCTGTGCCCTTCCCTGTATTTCTTTTATAACAAGAAATCAGGACTATTGTGTTTATTTTTGGGTCTGAACAGGTTCCCAACACTCCCACTCCCCTGGGATGCTCCTTGCATGCATGGATGCCTACAGGACAAGGGAGGCATGGTGGCACCAAGCCCTCATCCCTCCTATTAAAACTATATTTATTAATTTATGCCAGTGGTTGTCTTGAGGGCCTGTTGCTCCCTTGTCACATTTCCATTTTCTGTGCAGGTCACCCAAAGGTGTGACACCCTTCACCCAGAGAACTTGGGCTGCTCTGACTGAAGTTCAGCTGCTGCTCATCCCATCAGTCACATCGGCTCAAAGCTGCTGTGGCAGGAGTTCCATTTTCTCCCAAAGTGCTCCATGAAAAGGTAATGTTAATAAATGTTTCCAGCTGGAATGGAGCCCATAAAACACTGCTGACCTGAGAAAGTTCACCCAGCCTATGAATGCCCAGCACAGGCAAATTCATCTTTCCCAATGCTTTGGTGGAGAGCACAGAGTGATGGGCTGGGGCCCCTGCAGAGGAATTTTAGCCAAAATTGTGCCAAAAATCCCAGTGCTCCTCAGGATTGAAGAAAATTAGCAGAGAAGGCTTAGAAAGGCCTAAAGGGGGAAAAATCCAGGCAAATATGCTCAGGTGAGGACAGAAAAGGCATCTCCGCCCCGTGCTGGCTCTCCAGCGCTTTTATGTAATGCAGCACGTGGCTCCCCACGTTCCTTGTGGGGCTGGACACGGGTTCTCTGACTGCCAGGCTGGAGCATCTCCCTCAAATGATGTCAATCTTCACTGCACTGGCATTACAGCATCATAAAAAATTAAACAGCTGCTATTTTGGGTAGCAGCTCTCTCCGAGTCAGTGAATAAATGCAGCTCCATATGACTCACTCCGGGGGATTATTAATAGACACAAAAGCAGAATGCCAAAACCCCAGGAATATGCTCTGTTCCCACATGGAGCTTTCTAGCTTCTTGCAGCAACTGCTCTTGAGAACTTTTTGTCTCAAAATTTAATATACATATATATTGAAAAGAATTCAATACGTAAATTTTCCACTGAGCTCAGACCTCGAAGGCTTTAGCAGGGGATTCTGCAAGGATGAGGGATGGTTGCTCCAGGGTACCAGGCTCCATCCAGGATGGCAGAGCAGCAGGGTGGAGAAAGGGAGTAATTTCAAGAGGGAAGAATCACAGGCTTCTCCTTTTGCTGCCGTGAGGCTGGTGTTGGAGTTGGCTTTTATGAAGAGCTTCACAGTCCCACACGTGTTAATGATGAAGATGATGATCCCAAGGATGATGATGATGATGGTGACTCTCCCATCTTCAAACTCAAAGTGAGCATTTCCCTGGATGTCATAGGTAGGTGTGTGCAGCTAAATTGAAAAAAAAAATTTATAAAGCAAAGACATTAACATCTTTGAGTTCTATCAACTTTCCTACCTTGCAGTACCCTGAGCTGAGGCTTCTTTCCTTTTGCCACAACAGCACAGTAACAATAATAGGAATTTCACTCAGTGCTTGTCCAACTTTTTGGATGTCTGATCTCCCCAACAACAAAGCAAATAAGGTGCCCTTCCAAAGCCATCCCTGCGTTCCTTGTCTCATCTTCCCCGAACACCTACAGAATTAAACAGATATTTCAGCCTGAAAAAGGAGAATTGCCCAGCAGTACCAGGACCCAAAGCAGGGTCTGGCAGTGTCCAGTTCTCCAAAAAGTATCTTCCATAAAGCCACTTTGGCAGAAGGGCCATAGGCCTGTGCTTTCTCAGTGAACACCCTAAACACTGCCTGTACCACACAGTGACCTTGGCTGAGATCAAAGCCTTTGATTTTCCAGAGTGCAAGTGCTGTTACTTCCCCCCCGGGCTGGGGCTGCCCCAGACAGGTAAAAGCTTCTTTAGCACAGGGATGTTTCTCAGACTCTCCAACACCCCACAAAGGACCTGAGTCAGGGCACTGGTTTTGTAGTCATGGAATCCCAGAATGGTTTGGACTGGAAGGCACCTTAAAAATCATCTTGTTCCATGGGCAACCTGGAACAAGGGTCCCTCCTGCCATGGGCAGGGACAATTTCCACTAGCCCAGGTTGCTCCAAGGCCCGTCCAGCCTGGCCTTGGACACTTCCAGGGATCCAGGGGCAGTCACAGCTTCTCTGGGCACCCTGTGCCAGTGTCCCACCACCATGGGACACCGGGAACCACGCTTTTTGTGCAAAGCCCATATGATATTTGCTCTTTGACAGACAGACATCACCCAGCCTCTCCTATCCTGAAGGTCTGGTGTGTCAGCCAGGCTGATCTGGAGTTGAGTCATTGCCAACTCCAAAATCAAAGTGACAGGAAATGACTGTTTTACAGACCTGGTAAAACCGAAATAGCTGAGAAGAGAGTATTTACCTCCAGGCCGATTCTCCCTTGATGACAGCGACGTCTTCGAGTTCAAACACATTTCCCTGGTGCTTCATCGACCCCTTCGCTCCTGTCTCATCATCCAGAGTTTAAATACCTGCTGTCCTCTGGGGCCAGTCATCAGCCTGGGTGTTCTTACAGCAAGAAAGAGGCACACTGCCAAAAACCCTGGGATGCTGCTGCTCTTTGCCCTGCAGCCGTGGCAGCACCGGGTACCATCCAGCTGCTGAGGTCAGAGCCCACCCCAGTGCACACAGGGATGAGAGGATGAGGTGTTCCTGGGATGAAGATTTCACCTCCTGTTAAAGCACTGCTGCTCCTGCTCCATACAAGGGCATGGAGAGGTGCAGTGAGCCTGCCTGGAGCTGTGCAGCCCATCCGTGGCCACAGAGGGCTTGGGGCAGGGGAGGACACAGAGATGGCTCTGCTGCATCCTGGCAGGGACACCTTACTCAAAAACCAAACCTCTGACTGAGTGCAAGGGAAGAAATGAATGTTAATTGGGGGGTGGAAGGGGCTGGGAGGGGGCACAGGTGAAGTGGAACTCCCAGTGATTAAACAAGAGATACAACACAGCCCAAGGCTGGGCCTGGGGTAGGCAGCAGCTCCCCAGTTCCCCTCCCAATGCTTGGGGCAGGCTCCAAGGAGGAAAACCAGCACCACTCAAAGGGCTCTGCACAAAGGAGAAAGCACTTCAAGGGAAGAAGGCTGATTGCAAAACCCCTTCACCACAATTTTCTCCAAGATCCCAGAAAATGATGTGGAACTCAGGAAATACTGCGTCAGCCTCCTAAAGAGAGCTTTAGGCCTCACATCACTTCCCTGGCACTTCTTTTGAGAGGAAGCTTGAAATCCCATTTACAGCCAAGCACAGCATGCCAGTTAGGAGCAAGTTTTCCTTCTCTTCCTCCTTTCCATGCTGCTCAATGTATTTTAGCACAGCAAAGCAATGGGGAGGTAGGGCTCCAAGGAGAGATGCATTTTCAGCCAGAGTAATCTGCTTATATTATTACAGACCTTCAGCTGCCACATATATTTAGACTTCTAACAAAATCTGCCAGGATTTGGCAAAGGTGGAAGAACTGGAGCAGGTTCCAAACCTCCTGCCCACCCTGGTGCCTCCCAGCCAGCAGCACGACAGCCTACCCAGGCCTTCAAATATTGCCATCTACAGGTGCTGCAGGGAGGCTGTAATTCATCCACAGGTCTAAAGCACCTGCTGCTGGTTGGAATACAAGCACAGCTAAGATGGGAATTGCTTTTCCTCTCTCACAAAAAGTCCACCGAAGTGCAGGGCTCCAGCGCCAGCAGCAGCAGCAAGGAACATCTTAAATAAAAGAACTGCTGAAACAAAGAGGTGGCTGAAAGAAAGACCACGATGTGTCTAACACAGTGTTTGTGTGGGGACATTTACACACAAGATGTTCAGCACCTGGACAGGGAAATGTTCCAGAAGAACAGACCCAACCCCATCTCTCCTGCACTACTGTGGAAGCTTTCCAAAGTGCTGTGCAGAGAAGGGTTTGTGGGACTAAGCCCCAGGACTCTTTATTAATTAAAGTGTTTTAAATAATTGAAATGCAGTCTCTCGACTCTTCCAAGCATAGTCACCTGCTCAGGAGCTGGCATAAATTATGGAAAAAAAATCATATCCAGGAGGAGAGAGACATCACCATGAAGAATTCCTCACAAAACCCAACGGCTCTGTAGCACTGAGAGATGCCACAGCCCCAGAACAACAACGTGATGGGAGGGAGGCACAGAAACTGTCTCCAGGGAGGTCAGGATACTTGGGAGGGGCTTCCTGGCCAATGCAGCTGCTCAAATGAGCAAGGATTTAGGGAAATCAGAGCTGGCTGGTGGTTTTTGACCATTAATAGGATAAAGCTGAATATGCCATAGAGGACCCTGACACTGAGCTTTTATAGGGGAAGCTGTTGAAGCTCTTGGGTTGTCTGAATCCTGGAATACAGCAACCACTGAGGCTTCCAGGGGAGCCTGCAGAGCTCAGAAATACCTTCTACCTTTAGGAAAGAGCCTCACAGCTGCTGCTTGGAAAGCTTGGCTCACACCCAGCCCTTCAGGAATACGAGCAACTCCCAGGTCTGTCTCCACTGCTCATCCCCTACCCAAAAGCCAAAGGTAAAACCAGTGCAGGGTTGGCAGCAGGAGGGAGCTGGGGGTTTGTGGAGATATTCCAGGTACAGCACAGTACTGATGGGAAATGAAATCTTCTGATCTGGGCTGTCCAGCCCCACTCAGAGTGAACATTCAGGGAAACCTCTTTACTCAAGAAATTCAGCAATAACATAGATATTTGCAGAGGTCACAGGTGATCTTTGAGGGACTTAGATCCTTTAGAGGCATCTGATTTTCAGACAGCCCAGTGAAAAATGTCCAATATTTGGGCTGAGGGGCCCCTCAAGTGTCAGCCACATCCTAAGAGATGCTGTTAGTGCACCCTCAGTCTGGTCCACACCCATCCCACAAATAAAATCAACACAATGACAGCGAACGACACTGACAAAGCTTCTCCACTGGATGCACTGCAAACCCTGTCCTCTTATGGCATCAAAGCTGGAAGAAATATCAGCACAGGTAACAATCTTCTTTGAAATAATAAATACAAAAGCTGTATTTTTTTCCTTTTTCTTTTTAACTCATGACAGCATTTGTTAAAAATATTACATCTGCTTTTGAGAAGGTAATATCCTCTCCATTTAATATGGAAAAATAAACTCTACAGGACACACAACACATCCCCCCAGTTGGCACAGAGCTGCTTTAGGAGATCAGATCCACAGGACACATGAAGGCCGAGGAGAGGTTTGATCTTCCTTGTCCCCAGACTCTTAAAACATCATGTTGTAGGAATGGTAAAAGACAAGAATACATAAAAACAGTAAAATGTTTATTTTCTTAGAAAAAAAGAGATTCAAAATGATTGTGATCACACTCCCATTCGTGCTCAGCAAAGCCAATACTGCAAGCTTAGTCCTTGATTAAGATACCTTCTAAATGAAACTTTTTTTCCTCTTAAATTACAAGTTCCTGCTCCTGTATCACTTCCAGTATTTCAGTGATAACATGCTTTTAATGGATAACAGTTTCTCAGCTTCTTCTCAGCTGAGAAACAAGGCCTGCCATGGCAAAAACATCCCATCTCCAAAGCTTGGAATCACCAGCACTAACAAGCACTCCGGCCCCAACACGGACGGACACACAGCTCAGGGGTGTTTCTTAGATGCTTGGATGTTCACTTATGGAAGCTTGGTATAACACTACCTCATCTGATAGAAAACAGGCCAGAAGCCTCAATAAAATCAACAACGTCTTTTGGATTAACTTTTAAGGATTTGCTGCATATCTGGACACAGAAAAAAGTGAGAAGTTGCAACAAGTTTTAACTAGCAGCAACAAAAACTGTTCCTTACGAGTTCTTAGCAATATTCCTCATGTGTTCATTAGGAAACACTGTAACTGAATGGAGCATATAATGTGGAAATGGTCTTCTTCTGTTATGGAGTGCTGTTCACTCGAGCAGACGTCCCAAAGGTCGTATCCAGAAAGGCTGGGTTGGATCTATTTACACTGGAGGTGCTCCTGGGGCGAGCGCAGAGCTGGCACTATGTGACATCCTCCTCCTCCTCTGAACAGTAGTCACGACCCTGTAGGGACACAGGCCAGGCAGTTGGTACACAGAGACAGCACACAGGAATAAATCCAGGGAACGCTTACTGAGAGCAGTTCTCCAAACTTGGGGGGTTTAAGTTCCGAGCTGGGTAGAAGCCTTAGACACAGGGAATTTGCAGGAAATCAGGATAGGAGACACTTCCCTTTCTGTCACTATTAATCTCATAAACAACATCCCCCACATACTGAATTCCAGGGGGGATCCAACAAACTGATTTACAAACCTGCCCTATGTAAAGATCCGCCTTGACGGACACAGCCCCGAGATCTGTTGTGAAAGGATAATCTCCGAGGCAAAAGCAACAAAGCACATAATCCTACGAGCAACACAAGGCAGCTGCTGTGAACAAGAATCCCTCATCTGATAACCCCAGCAAAAGTTTAACCCCACAGCAAAAGATACCATTCGCATTGAAATTATGCTTGTACTACAGGGGATTCAGCCTAAGCCTCACAAAACATGGATTTCTTATCAGACCAGTCATGTTGTGCCTTCTATCCCATCCCAAACACAGGTGTGGAGCAGCATCTCTCTGGGTATTCCCCTTGGGATGGTCCGGTGAAGGCACATCCCATCCCTCCCTAGGCAGTTCTTGCAGAGCATCCATCCAGAGCTGCTGGGAGCCCCTGTCCTTGTTCCCCTGCACAAACCCAGCTGCAGCTGAGCTGTTCAGTACAAGCCACCCAGGGTATCTCGTATCAAACAAGTGCCCCAAATGCAGGACTCAAAATCTCAACCTCTGCACTATTTCCCATTGTTCCTGCGTGCTGGGTGCTCCTACCACCTGAGCACCTGGAGAAGGAGCCAGAAAGACAAAAAATAAAAAGGGACAGATGTCTCTTCACAGCGATCCGTTTATTTGGGACACACGGCTGGGCTGCACACCAGGAACAGAGGCTCCAAAATGTCTCTGCATTCCCAGTGCCAATGGTGGGACTGCAGACCTGGCTTTGCCAGAGCCCAGACCCAGGAATGTGCAGTGCTCTGACAACTCCCTGTGGCCCAGCACTGAGAGCACAAGGGTTTTCTAAGTACGTTAAATAACCCCCAAGAGACTCATCAGCCCAAATTCCCACTCGGCAATCACTGACCCAGAAAGAAAGGGAAAAAATTACATTTTTTGAACTAAAAGCTGTGACTCAAAAAGAAGGAACGCTGAAATTCTTTGCAGTGAAGCACAAATCTGTTGGTTTTCTCCAGGCCAGGGACCACATTTGGACAAATCCAGGAGACTGAGCTGGTGGTGACGAAGGCTTTGACCAGAATGCTTCAGAGCTGTGAAAGGCAGCAGCAGTGACTGAGGGCTGAGCTCAGGGCATTTCCAGGACATCCTTTTACCTGCTCAAGAGGGAGCCCCATGGCCCAGCACTCCCCACTGGTTGAGGCTATTAAAGCCTCAAGCAGACCCAACTCTGACAGAAGAAAAGCCACCCTGAATTTTTCCCCTCCTACTCCTCCTGCTGTTCTGCTTCTGGGTTTGCTCCATGGCTCCCAAGTGCATCAGTTCTCAAATGGATGCCAAGGAACTTCTCCAAACCAAAGTGCTGAGCAAGTCTTAGCCATGGCACAGACACACCACCTCCCACCAAGGCCTGAAGGCCACCAGGAGCTGGGCTGATCCTTCCAGATGCGTCACTTCCATCTGCACACTGCTGGGGATGGGGACACATCCGTACCCCTCTGGTGACCTGACCAGCTCAGGTGATGCCCAGACTGTGGTGAGTCCCAGTGGTGCCCAACAGAGCTTAGGTTACTCCCCAAGTGCATTTTTATCAGTAATAACAAGGTCAGCATGGCTCAGGAAGATCAGAGAAGGAATGAAGTGCCCTGTCATCACAGCCTTCCCCGCTGCACCAGAAATCCAAGACAAGGGTTGTGCCCTTGGTGCTCCTTGGGCGAGGGCTGCCGCTCCCTGCTGGCAGAGGAAAGGCAGCTGCAGCCCCACTCCAGGAAAATACTTTAAAATGTCCATTTTTGACCTGTTGGTTGTTTCAGAGGATGTTTGACAGATGCTGGAGGTGATGATCCCTTGATCACTGAGAGGCTGCTGTGCTTGAGATGGGCAGTTATCCTGGTGGGGCTGGGAACACCTCACGGGAAATGGTCAGCTAAGAGCTTGCAGAAACCACACAGCTCTAGTGGAAGTGTCCCTGCTCACTGCAGGGGTTGGACCAGGTGGCCTTCAAAGGTCCCTTCCAACCCAAACCACTCTCTGATTCTATGATTCCATGACTGGCAGTCAAATTCTGTCCAGGGGAGCAGGCTCCTGCATCCAGAGGAGCCAGAGGCACAGAGCAGGTGGCTACTAACAGGAATGTATGGCCCACCCACGGAGTAATTGAGTGTGGGTTCAATCCCTGCATGGGCCATCCACTTAAAAGCTGGACTCAATGATTCTTGTGGCTCCCTTCTAATTCTGTGATTTCTGAGAAGTTTTAATGATTGAAAGTGTAAATGAATGCTGAGGAAGATGAGAAGTGTAATATGTGCCTCCAAATCCAGCTAATTCCTGAGGAATTCCATCTCCCACCTCTGCAGTTTCAAAATACAACTGTCAGCTTTTGTAGATGTCCACAGAACACCATGAATGTTTCTAAACGAGTGAGTGAACTTACGGTAAATGAAAAAGCAGCCTGGTGTTCTTTTCCTGCTGCCTGCACCCAAACCAGAAGGGCTCATTCCCCATCTCTCCCCTTGCTGCACCTCCAAAGTGCTCCCCTCCTGATGCCCCTCCAGGGGATGCATCACTGGCTCATGATATCCTTTTAGGGCACAAAAAGAGAAAGAAAAAATCGCAGGAAAAAGGCCCTTTCCCCATTGTGTGGGTGACAGGCCAATAAAAAGCACTGCCTGGCTCAATGGCCCCTTGTGCTGGAGGACTGGGCCAGGCAGGGGAGGGACAGCAGAATGAGGATGGAGGAGAAGCAGGGGAGGGAGAGAAGAGAGGAGGAAGGGGAGGGAGAAGTGGGAGGGGAGGAAAAGGAGGCAGGAGAGGCAGAGGAGGGAGAGGAGGCAGAGGAGGGAGAGGGCCAGAAGCCGCAGCAAGCAGCCCTTTCTCCGGCGGGCTGACGGGGCTGGGGACACAGTGGCCCCTTTGAGGGGCCCGGCTGGGCAGCCCCCGCCCCGCTCCGTGCTGGGAACCCTTTTCATCAGCCTGGTTTTGTTTACAGTGCTCTCAGAAAGGACGGGAAGAAAATGCCGGAGGCAGCACTGAATCATTGTATACTGTGCTAATTTTTGTCCGTTTCTCGTTTTGTTAGGGGAAAAAAATCAATGGAGTCATTAAGAGCAATCCACTTTGCTAATGAGTTTCAGCCTCATCTCTTGCCCTCGCATACGTTGGGGTGGCAGCCCGTTCCCAAGGGCACTCCCTCCATCCCATACAAGGAGCTGCTTTGTGTGCACCGCCCGCTTCCATGGCCAGTGTTACTAACGAGGGATGCAGGGAGTTGCTGCCAGCCACCCTTCCCACGGCCTGGGCATTCTCCCACCAGCTCCCGAGGGCCAGGTGAGCGGGCTGATGGAGAAACCCCTGCACACCCACCCCAACACCAGCGCTGGTGCTCAAGACCAAGGTGACACAGAGATATCCCCCGTGGGGATGGCAACACCATGTCCCAGGCTCGGGGTACCCATCAGAGCTCACAGCAACACAGATCACATTGTTTACTCTCTTTTTTGTCCATGAGCATGTTTGCACTGTGATTATTTTTTACAAACCACTGTAGCCCTGTAGGAGACATTTTAGGATGATGGGACCAGTGATGGTTTTCCTCTGGTACAGCTTCCCAGGATTGTTTTGCCAAGGTCCCTTTTGAACCATGAAGCCAGAGGTGCTTCTCCTGTGGGGTTGCAATCCCCAAATATAATCCCAGGAATTGCTTGTCAGTTGGTCCATTACCCATCAGCCTTTCTCCTACAGGGAGACAGTTGCCCATATACTCTGCCACAGCCTCCAGTAACAACATACACTTCAAGGAGATAATTCCTCCAGGTTATTGTACTGCTCCATGCAGGATTGAGAGACAGCAGTTGTTTTTCCAGCCATTTTCTAGGACAGCCATCACCAAGATGTTTTGCTAGCAAGCACTAAGGCTTCATATGTTATAGCTTTTAATTTTTATTTCTATTTATTTCATGCAAGCCCTGGTGGGAGAGGGCCCCTTCAAGGCAACGGACTTCAGCTCGCAGGGCTGTGCCCAGGATCAACTCTGCTCTGAGCCACCCTGAGCAGTTCATGGAATCCCAGAAGGGCTTGGGTGGCAAGGGACCTTAAAGCTCATCCCAGCACCATCCCCTGCCACGGGCAGGGACCCCTCCCACTAGCCCAGGTTGCTCCAAGCCCCATCCAGCCTGCCCTTTGACACTTCCAGGGATCCAGGGGCAGCCACAGCTTCTCTGGGCACCCTGTGCCAGGGCCTCACCACCCTCACAGCGAAGAATTTCTTCCCCATATCCCATCTAACCCTGCCCTCTGGCAGAGGGAAGCCAGTCCCCCTTTGTCAAACGGTACTCCAGGCTCTTGTCCCAAGTCCCTCTCCAGCAATAGGTCTATGTCCTTCCTGTGCTGCCATTTCTTTTCATGGGTAGCGTGGAATTTGCATGGAGCCCGTGGAATCAGAGTCCAAACAAATTCGAGATGTAGAAAGAAGAAAAAAACAGCCAAAGACTGAAGAAACTTCAGGAGAGACAGGTTAATCCTTCATTGTGTGTTTCACAGCAAATCTTTTTGAGTCCAAATGCAACATCTTACTAAATTAGTCCTTCATCTATCAGATTGGAGAGAACTCAGGTCATTAACTTACTTGCCTGAATACCAACACCAATGGTATACAGGACATGTTTCTATCTTCTTAATCAGAGCTGATAGTTCAAAACCAGATTTAGCCCACCACAGCAGTGCAGTGATTGTCCCAGTCCTGGCTGCAGCCAGGGGAGCCCATTTCTCCTCTGCTGGGCACAGCAGATCTCAGATTTATCCAGCAGCAGCAGAATTTCCTTTAGGAGAACTATTCAGTCACTCCCTGCTTCCTTCTCTGGTTTCCAAAGCCACATTTCTGCAGATTTCTGCCTTCATCTCTCAGGTCAAGCAAATCACTTGTACTCCTGACCCACATCTTTCTAATTTACCCCGGGGAACACTCTCTTCAAGCTTAATTGCTGCTATTACCTGTTGCTCATCCTCCACTGGAATATATTTCTGTGATTTCAGGCTAATTTTCAATAAATGATGACAAGGCTGACTGCAGATGAGCTGCCTCCTTCCCACTGCCTGTGTCTGTTCCATTTCCCCCTGAACTCTGAACACACGTGCTTTTTGTCTCCCAAAGCAAAGCCTGTGACTCTACTCACAATAACCTCGGTGAGTGGGAAGCCCCAAGAGGACTCCCTGCAGCTGCTGGCAGATGTTGGGAACATTTCTGAGCCTGTTCTGCCACCACTCAGGGCCTCGTGCTGCACACAGGTCCTGGGTCCTTCTCCTTTGCTCTCCTCTCGACGGTGTGCCACAGGTCAGGAAGTGTTTGGACAACACTTTGAGGCACATGGTGGGATTCTTGGGTTTGTCCTGCGAGTTGGACTCCATGCTCCTTGTGGGTCTCTGCCAGCTCAGGATATTCTAACTACAGCTACAGTAGTACAGCAAGTACAGCTTCTTGTGCTGTTGGCTGCTCAGCTCTCTCCAGCTGCTCCCAGTCTCCCATCTACCCTGTAACTCTGGCTTCTCATCAGGTCTTGGGAGTATTTTTAGCTCAGATTCTGGTGTTTCTGAAAGGACTGGCTGACTCCAGCAGAACCAATAGCTCAGCCAATGTTTGAGGCTTTCACATTCTCAGTCAGCCCTACCCTAGCCCTCATCCCAGTATTTCTTCCTTCCAGCAAACCCTCTGAATGGCTTTACCACCATCACAGGCACTTCTGTACACGCCAGTTCAGCTCCAGCTCCTGAAGCAGGGACAGACACACTCAGAGACAGAGCAGGTGTCCCCCTTTGAACGAGTCACAGTGTTTTGACACTGAATTTTGGTAGACAAAAGCTCCATGCTTCATGACATTCTGGTGTTTACCTCTGGGTGACTTTTGCAGGAGGAAGTGGAGCTTTGTAGGGGCAGCCAGGAATGTGCTACCAGGGGCAGGACTTCCAGAGAAGCTCTCCAGACTGCTCCAATAAGGCTTTTTTTGATCTCCAGGACTCATAAACACTTCCTGTTTTCAGCTGACGAAACACCAGCCCGTGTTCTTTCCATTTCACACTTGGCTGCAGGAGTTTTGTTCCAGCTGCCCTCCCTGTCCGTGGAATGGCTGTGCCAGGTCCAAGCACCCGTGTAATGTTCCTGCCTAATGCTCACATGTCACAGTTGTTGTCAGTCACTTGGATTGGTGACCCAGCACCCCTCGGGATCTCAGTGGAGCTGAGGGTTTTGCTCCTGACTTGGGTTTTTGCAGCATAGCCCACGGAGCAGCATCTCCATCACAAATCCAACAGCCACGGTAACCATGGGAACACCACAACGTTTGGCACCTCACAGCCACAGGCAACACCCCCCACACCTCTGCACACTTTTTTCAGCTGCTGCTGGTGAGCTGCTACTGATACAATTCTAAATGTTCCACTGCTGTCACCCATCTCCCTGGAGAAGGGACTGAAAATGCTATTTACGGATCAGACAGAACCCCTTACATTTTCCAATCTTTTTGGCTTTGTGACAACACCTAGGAAAAAAAGCAGTGTTGCAAGCAGAGATGAATTAAAAACCCCAAAACTTCTCTTATGAAGACTATTTCCTCAGGCACAGGAGGTCCCCAGGGAACACAAATCCCACATTCAGCTGCACGTTAACTCCTGCCAATCCCATCAGCTATTAGCAACTTGGTCTCTTTGACAGATAAACTGGATTTCCTCTGAACACACAATCCCCCGACCCCAAAGATAAATTATCCCCAAGATAATTAGCCCTGGAGATCACCTGGGAACATTGCAAAGCAGATCTGAACTGCTCCACACACAGCAGACAGGGTCAGCTGCACCTCAGCACGGCAGCTGGGGAATGAGGGTGTTAGTGCCCTGCCACAGACCTCGGGAACAAAAATTAACCAAATTCATAATGAGATACAGCCTGATGGCACTGTCTGGTCTGCAGATAAGATACATCTTTGGAAAGTCCATTTCACTGAGATTCTGTGCTCAACATTATGGAAGGTGATGATGTCCAGGAAAAGCATCTGAATATTCACAGGGTGAGTGCATTTATTCAAAGGAGATACAGCTGCATTATGGATATGTAGAAATTCTACTTTTAAATGCATTAGGTTACATAAAATCTTACCCCTGTGAAATACGGGGTACAGAATTATCCTTCTCGGGAGTCTATGAACTCCGCACTTTTACTCTTCCCCTTCATGTCTTCTTTTGTTTTCATAATTTTTATTTTTTAAGAGGAAAGTAACCAAAGTGTTGCTTGGGACAAATACGAGATGCACCCACAGCAGCACTCTGACTCCTAGGACCAGCTGGCAAAAAACTCAGAGCCATGCAAGTAAAAATCTCCCTTCTACTCTGCCACCCAACATGACAACTTAATAGAATAGAACAGAAAAGAACAGAAGAATAGACTAGACTGGAAGTATTTCAGTTGGAGGGGACCTACAATCATCAACTGTCTGAGCACTTCAGGGCTGACCAGAAATTACAGCGTGTTGTTAAGGGCATTGTCCAAATGTCTCTTGAACAGTGACAGGCCTGGGGCATCCAGCAGCTCTCTGGGAAGCCTGTTCCAATGTCTGACTTCCCTTTCCAAAAAGGAATGCTTCCTAATATCCAGTCTGAAACTGGGAGTACAAATTAGTGTACTGCTACTGAGGAAGCAAATATTTAATATAAAGTGTTAAACAAGATGCACTACTCCAAAATAGACAGTGCAAAGAGTAAATGGGTGTGTGAACATCAGCCCCTCCATCTCTCAGCCACTCCTGGTATGAGCTGTGCTCCAGCGCCTTCAATGCTGTCTCACAATGAGATCAAGGGTGTCATTTAAAAGGTTGCTGAAACACACAAAAGCTGCTCTCAGGACAGCTGAGATATGCAAGGAATTATTCATCCTCTTCTTCAAAACATCTCCAGCACCATTATTTCACTGGCACAGCCCTGGGGCAGAGTTATCCATACTTACAGCCACACCATCCCTTGGAGCCAATGGCTATTTCGAGGAGATTCAGCAAGAAATTCCTGGGGTATCCCAGCTACTACCAGCATTAAGATTCCAGTTGTCTCCCACGGAGATGAGATGAAAGATCAAATCAGCAATGACGTAAAATCCCACTTTGCTCTTCACTTTTATCCAGCATGTATATCCTGAACATCTGAGTTAGCCTGCCATTAACCCCAGACTGCTGACATTCCCACAAAGCAAAGGATTCTCTCAGTACTTCCACTTTAATTTCCTGGTCTTCTTTGCTCTTGAACTAACCAAGGAGCTGGAAAGGAAATCTTGGGCCAGACCCCTCCAAATCATGGAGAACATGGAGAGCTGCAGCAGGCAGGCCACTGTCCTCCCCACGGAGCTGGGAAAGCTGTGCCCACCCCTGAGGGAGACTGGATGTTTCCATTCCTGTGTCTTACCTTTTCAATTTTTTCATCAAGCATTCTGAAGAATTCTTGTTGGCTTTCGGAGATGTGCATGCTGGAAGGCAAAGGAACAGTATCAATACCAGGATTTCTTCCATTACAGAACAGCCCAGGGCTGCTGAGGGGCCCAGCTGTGTCAGCTTCCACCACTGTGAAACATAAACCACTTTATGCTTTCATCTACAAGATCACTTTTTCATCTTTTTTTCCCCTATTTTTTGTTTGCCCACAAAAAATTACTGCATTTAGTTCTGTGTACATGTGCAACACTCGGGGTGGTAACTGGGATCCACATGCATCCAGAGAAGACTGTTCCCTTTTCCAGGCTGACTGTGGGAAGTGAATAGCCCAGCACCTCTCCCTCTGAGAGGGACAGTGAGAGCCCCTTCTCTGTCAGGACAGGAGGTTTTCCAGCACTGCCAACCTCACCACCACAGAATGAGACACCCACGACGTGAGGTTCAAGACTGTGTCCTCTTGTCCTGCCACTTGTTACGGGGGAGAAGAGACTGACAACTGCTACAGCCTCCTGTCAGGGAGTTGTGCAGAGCCAGAAGGTCTCCCCTGAGCCTCCTTTTCTCCAGGCTGAACCCCCCTTTTCCAGCTCCCTCAGCCTCTCCTGGTGCTCCAGACCCTTCACTTCAACTAATTCTGCAGCACCAAGAGGCTCAGTGATATGATTTTGCATTAGTAAAGAGGGCTGGAAAACACTCTCTTTTTATTGTCTATGGAACGCTGATGGTCACACACCACCACAGGTCCTTCCCCATGGGGAACCTGCCAGCTGAAAACACAGAAAGGATGGGGAGACAAGGGTGAGGATGGATGGCAGGTGGTATTTGGGGGGTTTACTGATGTTAGGGGATGGTGAGAGCCTCCTTCCTGCACGAGTAACATCCCTCCAGGAAGGTGAGGCTGGAGCATCCTCTGGACCTGCAGCAGGGAGGAGCACAGGCTCAGAGGCAGACAGGGAAATGTGCCAGGGACTCCATGTGCAACACAAAAAGATGCAAAAAAGAGAGGATGGGGACTAGTGCCAGTGGCAACAATGATGCCAAACGGTCCGAAGGACACACAGCTCTTGGAGATTTTCCCCAGCACGGAAAGCTGGCTCTGCTTGCTGAATTTCCACCCATCCCCTCTTCCTCAGAGTGATCCTTTCAGCTGGAATGAGTTAATGCTCTCCCAAAGTGCCCAACAACGGGTTGCACTTCCCCACAAAGCTCAGCATTGAGCCCTCCCTGCTATGGGCTGAACATATACAAAGATCTGCTTATGTGGGACATAAATGAAGCTCAGTTCACAAGAGGAGGACTCAGAAATGGCATTAAAACCTAAAGCTGGTGATTCAGGAGCAGGAACAATTCACCTTTCAGTGGTTGAGGGAGTTCTTGTCCCCAGCTGTCTGCCTGTTCCTCAGGTTCCCACCTCCACCTCAGCTGGGGAAGAGATGCTTTTTTGGGACAGCTGACCCCATCACCTGTGTTTTCAGGCACCTTGGAGAGGGATTTTGGGGAGTGCAGCCCTTTCTGAGTAGGCAAGTGCTTGAAAAATAGTCTTGCCTTTAGAACATCATACATCCAGTTTCTAATAAAAAGAGATAATACTGTAGTGACTCACCCCAACCATAATTCGTAAGTAAACTAAAAGAAGGCAGGGGGGGAAAAAAAGGAGCATTGTGTAGTCATATCCCTGAAAATTCCCACAGGATAATCCTACAGATCTGGTCTAGTGAAAGGTGTCCTTGCCCGTGGCAGGGAGGTTGGGTTAGCTGATTATTCATGTGCCAACCCAAACCATTCTGAGGGTCTGATTTGGCAGAGTAAAACTGGTCTGAAATAACCACTTCCATTTTCTGCTTCAGGCTGCTGGCACTCCCCGAGTTATGAACTTGTCCCAGGGTACCTGCTGGGTGTGTTTGATCATTCAGGTGTCAGTGGGGTGAGTTTGGTGATGAACAGACAGAGCAAGTGCCTGTGAGGTCGGGGCAGGGTGCAGGGGGAAGCCCTGAAGGTGTGGCATGTGCCAGGACTGGGTGTAAAGAGGAAGGACCAACCCTTCTCCCTCAGCCAAAGACCCCCCTAAAGCTACTGCTGGCTCCCTACACCCCTTGGTTTTAGAGTCCATGGCTCTGGATGGAAAAATCTAAATCCTCCTGCAGGAGGAAGAGCCCTCACAATCTTACTTTTCAGCTGACATCGAAATACTGTAAAAGAATTTATAATTTGATATTTAGTCCATGTTTTGTTTAGAAGTAACATCCATTGTACCAGACCAGTACCATAAGATGCATCTAATGATCCATCTATTAATTTCTGCTCTTCCAGCTGAGTAGACCTTTTCCACCCAATGCCACCCTGCCCTGCTGTCAGAATTGTCATGGTTTTTAGACTATAAATCTTAAAAAAATAAGTTGTGCATTATAACAGCTGTTTGCTGACTTGGCAATTAGCAAATCAAACACATGTAGCCACTTTGCAAACAGAAATGCAGTGGCAGGTTGGGCAAACAGCAGAGCCTTGGGCAAACACTGGAGGATCTACCCAACAACCTTATGTTACATACTGCACCTCTCTGGCAAGTTTCCTTATTTTTGCAGGTCTGTGACAGAAATATTTATCTCTGTCAATGCAATGTAAAAAATAGGCTTTTTGGTCAGTTCTGATTTCTGCAGGGACCTTTCAAATTAGAGTTTTATGAAGGAATAGAAGCTCTGGCCCCAGGCAATCCTCTGCCGTGGATGTACCAAAAGATGACCCACCAAAAGAACAGCCATTTTTTATCCCAGAGTAATTAGCCTCATGTTAGAGCACCTTAAATACACCTCTGACCCTGCTGGGAAGGACTGAGCCACAATAATGAAGTACAGCTTTGCTGAAGAGTGCTTCTACCTCCACTTCCCTACCATGAATTTCTTTGCAATTACATCCAAGGCACTTGGCTTCTCCCTTTGAAAAGAAGCTGAATTACACTGTCAGCTGATTAGGAAATAACTAAAGTTTCCAGACTTGAAATCATGTTCAAGGCATTTGATAGGCAGCAAGTTCAAGTTAGTAAGAGCCCTGAGGGCAGGGCACAAGGAACAGCATTTCCACTGGTGTTCAAAACCCAAATTACAAACCTTTATCACTTTTCACAAACTCAAAATGTGGCTCTGTAATCTGTTATTTCTCAGCCAATTAATCATTAAAATGTAACACTGATCAGATAAGAAATGAGTTACTACTATCAATAACTAGCTCTGCCACAAGAGACAAATATTTCATGTAACACTGACTGATGCCAGGCAGAGCACGGGCATAGAACTGCCAGCCAAGCAGGCAAGAACTCGCAGCTACAGCACAACCTTTATTTTAACAACCTGACCGTTCCCAGTCCCAGGCAGAACAGCTGCTAATCTCAACCAGGACCTAGCAAAAACCTCCCAAGGACTGACCCAGTTGGATTCAGGAACACTAGTGGATATAGAGAGGTTTGTTCTGTGTAAGTTGGATAGAAACCTGAGAAATAGCACAGGGTCATCTCTTAGGCACAACAGGATGCATGGCACCTTTTTCAAACCCTGCATCTTTGCTGTGCAAAGGAGAGGACGCTTCCCAGTGCTGGGAAACAGCTGATCCTACCTGTAGGACTTAGCATGACTTTGGGCTGCTGGAGTCATCATTTGGTCTTTGCTAGGCAGTAATTGTGAACCTCATGGACACTGCTTGGGTTTATTTGTATTATGATTTAAACGACAGAAATTGAACTTACTTTGCTCTGGGTTGATGTACTAATCCTGGGATCTCTTTATTAGATTTAAGTCTTGCATTTGAACTGGCACTTTTTTCCTGAAACACACAAAAAGCACACAACAGAGATAGCATCAGGATTTATGAAGCACACAAAGGGTGACAGGCATTTGTCATCAGGGTGTCACACTCAGCTGGGTCCAGGCTCTTCTGCCTGCACAACTAAATGAGAAAAGCTCAACAAAAATAAAATTAAAGGTAACACAAGAGATGAAATGACCCCAGGTGGGCAATTTTTTAACACCCTGGGCTCGGTGGCATGTGGAATTGCCTCTGGGTCACTGGATGAAATCCAGGGGTCACACTCCGTGCTGGCCGGTAACTCTCCAGCAGTCCATGGAAAATGGGGGTGCTCATATAAATCAGTAACAACACCAGCCTCCACCTTCCCCAGGGCAAGGCAAAGCACTGGGAAGGCAGTCCCAGAGTCACCCAGCACCCACAGGCTGGCTCAGAACAGAGTGGGGAAACAGCAGCATCAAGGAAAGGTCTGCAGGAGGAAGCACGTGGCAGATGTGCCAGTGAAGAGCAGCAAGGGCAGACATGACCTGATCAGCCACAAAAGTGGGCACAAGGGGCCCGAGGAAGCAAATCAGCTCTGGAGATCCCAAAAATAAGGATGTGGGGCTGCTGGGGAGAGTGCAGCGAAGGCCACAGAGCTGCTCCCAGGGCTGGAGCCCCTCTGCTCTGGAGCCAGGCTGGGAGAGGTGGGAGTGTTAACCTGGAGAGGAGAAGGCTCCAGGGTGACCTCAGAGCCCCTTGCAGTGCCTAAAGGGGCTCCAGGAGAGCTGGAGAGGGACTTGGGACAAGGGCCTGGAGGGAAAAGACACGGGGGAATGGCTTCCCACTGCCAGAGGGCAGGGTTAGATGGGATGTTGGGAAGAAATTGTTCCCTGTGAGGGTGATGGGGCACTGGCACAGGGTGCCCAGAGAAGCTGTGGCTGCCCCTGGATCCCTGGAAGTGTCCAAGGCCAGGCGGGATGGGGCATGGAACAACCTGGGCTAGTGGGAGGTGTCCTTGCCCATGGCAGGGGTGGGACTGGATGGGCTTTAAGGTTCCTTCCAAGACAAACCAGTCTGTGTTTACAGACAAGAACACAACCCTGTCCTTTGCAGAGAACCAGAACCATTAAAAACACCTTTAAAAAGGCCTGAGAGGGGAAAGAGAGAGTTGAGAGCCAGCAATGCTTGGTAAAACCTCCTCATCACGTCATGAGCTTCTGTAACCCAAAACTTAGTGCACACACATATCTATTATCTCCAAAATCCTTCAGAGGGATACAGCGCCTTCCAGATCTTCCCAGTGCCATGTGTTAGGGAAAGCTGCTGGTGCAGATGGGAGAGGTCTGAGTCAAATCTTAGAGCTCACCCACTCCACAAATCCCTTTGTATTTCTTAGGCATGTCAATGGCAATTTAAGAAATATAAACCCAAGAATCAGTGCTTTTGTGGGTAATTTTTGGTGGTTTTATATAGCCTTATTTAATCTTTGAATGTCTGAATCCCACAACAAGATTTTGGAAAGGGCTACTAAATCGCTGAATAAAAAAAAAAAAAGGAGGCTGTCTAGCAGTTAATATTTTAATGAATAATTCTACAAGGGCTGTAAACATCAACTGCCTCAGCATATTTAACACTGTTTAATGCATATCTTCTAATCCTCCTAACCAGGGAACAGTGCCTTGCATGAAAATAGCAGTGAGAGAGAAACAAGCCCTTCTTCCAAGCCTTAACAAGGGTGTCTGTGTTTGCTACACCCCAGCAGCCACTGCCTGCTCAGCATCCCAGGAGATCTCACCAGAGCAGCAGAACAAAAGGCAAAATCACTTTTTTCAAAATATCTTCTAATTTTAACAGTGCTAGGAGGGTGTGACATGTATGTGCATGTTGTGTGTGAAGAACACGTGTACACAGACACACGACCCATGAGCTCATGTCTGACTCACATGCCTGTCCAAGCAAAACAAAAAGAGAGGGATGGGTCTCATGGAGAAGACAACAAAGCCGTAAATCAGCCAAACCCCAGCCTCCTGCACCAGGTGAGCCTTTATCCTCACATTTCCTCCATGGGATGGGAAGGGGAAGGGAAGACTGATCTACAGCTCCTGTGTTGGGAGCTGTGATAAATCAGGGCAGTACAAACTCAGCTTTCCACACCTCTGCTCGTGGTTTGGTGTCAGTGCAGCTCTATCAGGAGCTGGAATCAGCCCAAATCCCAGCCTAAAGAAACTTCTGGCACTTAGGAACAAATAGAAAGACACAAGAAAACTATATGTTGCCTTCTCACTGTGGGTCTCAGAGCAATATTTAAAATATTAACTGACACGCATGGGAAAAGAGAAATAAAATTCCTGTTTAGCTGACTTCAAGATTCCAGAGTTTACTCTTTCCCTCCTATTGCTCTTGGTAATTACCACACCTCAATTATCTACTACAATTCTCCTATTTAAGCAAAGAGTATGTTACCTTCTCCATCTGTTGCTCAGCAGGAACAGACAGAAAAGGAAGAGTTAAGAGAAAAATAAAACCCTACCAGGTCTCAAATTGGCTCATTGCTTTGTTTATAGCTCTTTTTTATGGCAGTGATATTCCATTGCACTGATCGAAATATTGGCTTGGATAAAAATAGATATTCAAAAATAATTCCTCCAAATGCAAACAAATAGAATATTTTTTCCTCATCACTTTGAAGACAAACTGACTCATCAGAAATTAATGGCTTGGCTTCTAATGCTAAGCTAACAAAAACACCTTGAAATGCTTTAATGCAGTCAGATTGTTCTTCCAGACTGACTTGACTTTGGCTGAAGGGTCACTTCTTGCAGTCCAACCTCATTTTCTCCCTTATTTAACATTAAATAAGTTACCACGCACCAACAGAACCACAGCTGGTTTTAGAGACCTAATCTGTTGCAAATCGAAATGAATATGCAGAAGTTTGGTTTTAATCTAGCTTTGCTTATAAGGATTATTTACAATAAATGCAGTAAATGCTGCCTCACACCACAGGCTTGAAAGGAAATCCCCCAGGATGCTGCACTTGTACAGCAGCAGTAGCAAAAAAGGAAAATAGTGGACATTTTATTCCACATTATTTTGCAATTAATCATTATCAAGGTAAGGCTGTCATCCAATCAAGGTGATTTCATGTGATAGATTTGTTAATTATTGTTAATTCCTCCATAAAGGATGCACCATCTCCAGGATTTCAGGGCACTAACAGATGGCAGTGCCTCTGCTGCCAGATGCTATTAACACAGCAACAGCCACTAGTGCCATTATAATTAAATATCTGTCAACATTTCCCTTGATGCCTCCCCTCTGACAAACCCATTTCTAGAGACACGTGAACTTCATTTGAAGTATTTTGCTTTTCTTCATAAGGCTGTCACAGATTGACTCAGGTAAGCTGCTAACAGTCCTTATAAAATAATATTCCTGATTTATAGCAAGATGACACTTTTCTTCAAAGGAGCCAACAGCACCTTTAAACTGCTTTCTCCACCCAAACAAATCACCATGAAAGTCACTTAGAGGAAAAATGAAGTATTTGTTTTCTTCTTTTTACACCATAAAATATTCTTTAAAATCATTGTATTTGAAAAGGAGGAACCAAATGCATCACTCAGAAATGGACTGAACTATGAGATGCAAAATTTCAATATGCCAGCCCAGTGCTTTTTAACCTCACTCAGTCATGAGCACCAGCCCCAGGTAGTAATCTCTCATATGGGCTGTCTGGATCCATCAGGATGAACAAGGGAGAAGCACTGACCTAGGAGATTTAACTCGAGTTTCCTTGCTTTATATGTACATAAAGGCTCATTTTTTGTGCTATCCTTGGGCAGGAAGGGAGCCTCTCTTATTTTCCCCATCTACCTGGAAGCAAAACCACCTGGAAGTGTTATTTGGAGTAACTTTGTAATGATGGGGCAGATCAAACATGGAAAAATCTCAGATACTAGTCAAAGGAGATTATTCTTTTCATCAGAGGAATCACATTGCCCCTGCCAGAATGTGTACAGGCATCCAGTCAGAAGGGTGTCCCGGGCATGGTATGGATCACGTACATTGGATGGTGCTGCCACAGGAGTCTGAGTCCTCCTCTCAGTATCCACAGAGGGAATAAGGGATGATGGAAACCGTGGACCCATCTGACCATGAGCTTTGGAAGCCAGGCTGGGGAGGAGCTCAGTGTGCACACACCAAGCAGCGCCTCACAGGCTCAGAGAACATCCTGACCTGGAATGAACCCACAGGACCAACTCCTGGTCCTGCACAGGACACTCCCAGGACCACACCATGAGCCTGAGTGCTCCAGATGCACATCACCCCTACAACAGACACCAGACACTAGAGCCAGGGCTTAGCAGTGAATTTAACCATCATGGCACACTGGCAGGAATGGATTCTTGGGGGGAGAAGACACCTAAGAAAGACATTCTCACCACAGTCCCTTGGCTGCCCTGCTGCCTGGAGCACCTTGATCCTCACAGGGAGGACTTGAAAACATGGCTGTTATTTGTGCATTTGGGTGAAGCTCGAGGTCACATTTCATAATAAAAACCTTGTCTTAAATGGAATGTTTTAATAAATACTCTTGCTGTGTCAGGTCACAGTATCCTGTGTCAGGTCAGTATCTCCTCAGCCCAGCACGACGGAGTTGCTCATGATGCCCCACCTCTGTCGGTATCTCCATCCTTGGAGATGTCTAAAAGGTGTCTGGACTTGACCCTGGCCAGGAGGTTCTAGATAGCCCTGCCTGAGTCACAGGGCTGGACCAGATGACATCCATAGGTCTCTTCCAACCTCATCCAGCCTTTAGTTCAGCAAAAATCAGACCCAGGAAAAAAACCACTTTTGAGTAGGTTTGTGGAGTTTTATCCCCAAGCAGCAGTGGGAGAGACTGAGGTCATTCAGGCATGCAAAGGGAAGGCAGCAGCAGACACAGTGCCTGGCATTCATTTTAGAAAAAAAACTGATTCTGCAAACCCAGCCAGCATCACGCAGTGAGTCTGCACTGACGCAGGGAGTGTAACCCAGGCTTGGCAGGGGAAAATCCTGTGCTTTCATCAGGGATCCAAAATGAGTTCCAGAGGGCAGACCTCATCCTGAAACCAGTCCCTTAATGGAGCTCCTCCTTCCCAGGGAAATTACCGGGAAATTCTGCTGTAGCAGCTCCAGCTCCTGGAATGCAATATGAAAGAACAGGATTCGTAAAGCCTACCCTCCCCCCAAACAAATTAATCAAAACGGGATAAAAACAGGCAAAAAAAGAGAAATGTATAAATCCTGAGCAGCTTTCTGCAGCCCACCAAAAGGCCTCCATCGCTGAGAAGTTCGGGAATGCTGCTTTCAGGGTTTATTTACCAGTCACGCATAGGGACACACACAGTGGTGCAGAAACACATTTGTAACTCTTTTTAAATGCTTTTGAGATGTTAAAAACTATGAAAGGATTATTTTCAGAGGAACATCTAACATGCCCTTTACACACAACTCAAGCTTCAGGAGCTCAAAAATCAGAAAAATCCAGCCGAAAGTTTAAAGTCAGGGGAAAAAAACAAAGAAGAAAACAGGAAGAGGAAGGAAAAAGCTCCCTCTGGAGTGAGTTTCAGGACTTCTCCTGCAGTACCTAAATATAGTTCACCCTCAACTTTTTTCAAGTCAGTGGCCTTTGAGCTTTGATGGAGGACATCACTGAAGAGCAGGGAATAATAAAAGGAGGGCAATTCCCACCACTGGAGGGTTTTCACAGAGCATATATTTATTAAGTCTAATGGCTACAACTATCTAAATATCCTCATCATCTTTTCTCCCAGTTAATATTAGAAATTCTGGACTTACCAATTACAGTAATTCCAATTAATTTCTGTCAAGTAGCCTAACACCAGGGTTTTGTGTGAAAAGCAGACATGGGAGCAACTGGCCTGACGACATGAAATTAGGGCAGGTAAACAGATGAAATTACAAATAAGGCACATAAATGATAAATAAGTACTACCAATAAATCCTGCAGGGAAACTCTTCCCTGCACCTTGCCATCCTGCTCCCTTCCAGAGCTCTGAGCTTTTATCAACCCACATGTGTGAATCCTTGTGGTTCTTTATAGCTTGGGACACTAAGGTCCAAAAAAAATAAAATGTGGATTTCTATCTCAAAGTTCTTTTCTGCAGACAGACTGATAAATCTCAAGGTGACTCCTACAGAAAACAAGAGGTGTAATCACTGGTGAAATGCCTCTGTTGTGAAATATGAGGATTATGGTGCCCTGACAATCAGGGTTTTCTGGTTCCTTCAGCCTCCGCAGCACCCCGAAAGGTCAGCCAGGGTAAGACAATGAGCACAGCAGAGATAAAAAAAGCCAGAACACTTGTCTCCAAAGGTGCATGAAGTTTCAGGTCACATGGGAAATTACCTTGCCCCTGCAGTGGGAGCCCTGCCCATCCATGTAAGAAACCCAGAGCACACGGGCAGGAAGCAGAGGAAGGGACAAGTCTGCAGGACTGCCAGCAGGAAGGGATTTGCAAAATGAAGATGGGGAACATCCCCTCCACAAACAACTTGGCAGGAGGCTGAGAACTGCCCCTCACAGCTGTAGGCCCCAGAAATCCAGGTGGCAAGGTGCCTTAGAGCATGAAGAACAGTTGCATCAAAAGATATCCAAAATACTCCAAATAAAATGCTACGGGCAGAAAGCCGACCTGCTTTCCAGCTCTCATGAATACACTGATCTTCAATGGCTTTGGTACATCAGACTAGCTGAAACTTTTATCCAGCAAATAAAAAATAATAGAAAAAAGTTAAAAACTCCATTACTGATGACTTAGAAGACTAGGCTGACTCAAGGAAACTTCAGAGAGCATTTGGCAATAAAAAAGCACTTGGCAACCTTGCACTTCTGCAGGTATGTTGCTCTTCTGGATTGTAGAGCCACCCTAGATAACAAAACCTGGCTCAAAAATTAATTTTCTGCTTATTAAGCCTGTGTCATTAACTATTCTGTGTCTCTTGCTCAACCAGCTTTTACCAAAATACACTTATTTACAGTAAATGTAGATATTACTCATGTTCCCAATTCTTCATGCGTGTCTCCTGAAGGCAGTTTTCCACCAAGTGCAGTAACACAGAAAGAGCTGGCAATGAGCACCGAACAACAGGACTGGGTGAAGTCTGTGAAACATTTACAGCCAGGGACAAATGGTGTGAAAGGGTGTCGGGGTGTCACGGTATTCCTGCTCCATCAAGGCCCCTTGCTGGAATGGCAGGAGGGTGACAGCCACCACAGTTTTGCAGAACTTTTTACCAGGATGGTTGTGCAGAGTTTTACGCCCTTCAAACATATATGAGAGAACACAGCTAGAGAAGGAGATGTGCCCTGTTTAAATAGCTGGGTCTACATTTTCAGCAGCTGTAGAGATTTCTTAAGAGGCTTTTCTAGAGCCAGAAGTACTCTCTTTTTCACCCTGTTTTTGAAACATGCTTTACTTTAACCCTTTGTAAAATCAGTTTCCTGAGAGATGCCTTCACATGCAAGCAAAGCCTCCTGAGATCCTCCTGTGCTGTCAAAACCAACCAAGACTGATGGAGATGCACACAGATCCTCTCTCACTGCCTTAATACAACATTTGGGATTACACTGTAGGATGGGCTCATGGAAATGATGGTGACCACCAAACAGCCACTTTGAGGAGGTGTTAAAAACAGCAGTTGGTTCCCCCCATCTGCAAACAACAGCATGGTGATGGTGCTTCCTCTTGCAGAGTCTGGAGTTTTGCTGGCCACTGGCTTTGATCTGTCAACGGCAGGTTTGGGCACACTATGCTAATTACATTTTTCTTATTACATCCAAGCAGTTCCATAAACTGCACTGACATCCTCCTGGACGTCAGGATAATGACAGTGTCCCATTAACCAAGTCTTAACAGGGAATTTAGCAGGATACACATAAGATGGAGCAGCTCAGCCATGAGGAAAGGCTGAGAGAATTGGCATTGTTCAGCCTGGAGAAGTTTCAGGGTGACCTCATTATGGCCTTCTAGTGCCTGAAGGAGCCAAAAGCAAACATGGAGAGAGACTGTTGACAAGGGATGGAGTCACAGGACACAGGGAATGGCTTCCCACTGCCAGAGGGCAGGGTTAGATGGGATATTGGGAAGGAATTCTTCCCTATGAGGGTAGGGAGGCCCTGGCACAGGGTGTCCAGAGAAGCTGTGGCTGCCCCTGGATCCCTGGAAGTGTCCAAGGACAGGTTGGACAGGGTTTGGAGCACACTGGTCTGGTGGAAGGTGTCCCTGCCCATGGCAGGGGGTGGGATGAGATGAGCTTAAAGGTTCCTTCAACCCAAACCACTCTATGATTCTATGAAGATACATTTTCCCCTCTTGTTCTAACCTGGGATTTACAAAGGATGGAACAAGGGAAAACAATGGAAGACAAAGTCCTTCTGAGTTTGTTGCTTACAATTAAGAGGAAAACCCAAACTAATGAAAGATGTGGAGCAAGTGAAAAGATATTGTTAAGCCATATGTAAGCAGAGTGAAATGGTAGCAAGAAATCATGAACGAGGTAACCCTGAGAAGTGGGATAACAGAAAACCAAGAGTGGTGCTACCCAGCAATACAAATACATTCACTTCAGGAAGGGTTTGCAAGTTCCAAACCAGCAAGAATTCCCTGTAATAAGCTCCCATTCTCCCAGAACTGTCCAAGGCTCTAATTTTGAGATTTTCAGTAATTGCAATTATGTAAATGCCATTGCTGGAACATATTTTCAATGTCTGTGTTTTGCTCCTCTCAACGTCTGTTTTATTTGCATTAATTCTCCAATTTGCACTAGGCATAAGATTTAAGACCCAAGAGAATGAAGTGACAGCTCTTGCTACATGGCAAATTTCAGCACGCCTGGGTGAAATGTGCATTGTAAAGGACATAATAGTTGGAATATTATTAAGTATCACATATGCACTATGACACACACGAGAAACATTAGGACTGCAGGAGAAGTCTAACATCTGATCTGTGTATTTTGTACCATCTTCTCCTTGTTTTAGTTAGCAGTTACTTTCGAACAGCAGAAAGAATGATTATTGTTTCACAGACTATAGTGGCCTGCTCACTTACTGCATTTCCAATCCTCAGCTGCCTAAGGATGGATTTTGCCTGGATTCTCTCAACACATTTATCTGAGAGTAATACTGAGAAGAGAAACCACATACATCAGAATGAAAGACAATCATAAATGATTTAAAAATTTTATAAGCCATTTAAATCAGTAATGGAGGCTGGGTTTTACGTGTTTATCTCCTGTAAGTTGCCTTGGAAGAAGAGCAGATAAATAAATGTAACTCCTAAGTGCTGGCAAAATAAGGCACCAGTATATTCCAATGAGGATGCAGAAATATAGCTCTGATGCTCAGATTAGAAGATATCCAAACCAATACTGGGAGAAGAGCTAGCCTAAAATTCAATTACAGGCCTGGAAATACTCAAGTCCAACATTTAGGACATTAACAGTTGGATTCAATGATCTTAGAGGTCTTTTCCAACCTTAACAATTCTATGATTCTATCAATCTAAGACGACCAGTATTTCAGAGTCCCAAAATGACTGTATGCCTGTTATAGCCTTTAATATCCACTCTGCTTTTCCATCCTCTCCTCTTCTGCATCCTCTCTTCCCAAAACCACTCCTAGCAGGTGGGAGAGGACTGGAAAAGACTCAAAATGAGCTCTGCCCTTCTTTTCCAGAAGGCAGCAAATCTTTCCTGCAGGACAGGGTCGGAGCCAGCCCAGGGTAGCTGTGTGCATCAGTCCCAGCAGTGCACAGCCATGAGCCCAGCCAGGGTTGGGATGCAGTGTCAGCTCCCTTGGGAGAGACCAGCCATGGAAAAGGAGATACCACGCTGTGCAAGATCAGGCAAGCAGAGATGGATCCACCATTCACCCACGAAATTTCAATGTCTCCTTGATCAGAACATGAAACAGCGTAGCGAAACAAGATCAGCCTCCTCAGATCTTCACCTGGTATCAACCATCACAAAAGAAAGATACTTCAAAATACCACCCAACTGCACCACCCCAGGGCATGTACCCAAACCACTTCAACAGATTTCTGTCTAACCTGTTCTCCAAACTCCTATCCCACAGGTTTTCCCAACAGTCTGTCTTTCATTTTACCACTTCCCTGAAAGTTCAAACGTTTATCCTACTACCCAGCTTTAACCCTTGCCTGATGCCTTCCTGCCTCTCTCAGGAGTCATGGAGAAAAAAAAACAATTGTTGTGCCTTTTAAAGCAACCTTTCCTATATCAGACGACTCGTTTCCTTGGGTATTTTTAGGCTTAACAAATCAATTCCTTCCATCTTCCATTACAGCTTACGTTTGCTAAGTGTCCTATTCTTGTCACTCCCCTCTGGCTCTTCCCCATCTGCCCACATCTTTCCTACTGAGCACACTTCCAATTTCAGCCACAGTATTTAAAGCCCCTCTGAAGTCAGGATGGATCACATGCATTGCCATATACATATATTTTATTCCTGTTTTTAATTCATTACTTCAAACAAGTGAGGTTGACCTGTAAACTATGCATTCATACTCAAAAAGAAAATAAGGTAAAAGAATGTTGAAGGAGAAATTAGCTAAGCTCACCTTCTCTAATGGCTACAAAACATTCGTGGTGCAGTGCTCAAGATCTCTCTCAAGCCAAAAAGGTTGGTGGGGATAGTCTGTCTTCCTGCCTCAATGCTTGAAATATTAAACAAAACAATTGAATGCTAATAGAAGCATCAGGAAGTAACAAATCCATATGTTCTACGACTCAAAGTCCATCAGGTCTTCTTAAAATTAACCAAAATCACATGCAACATGCAAAACAGATGTTCTTAAATCGTTTCAATTTTGCTATCAAATCAAAACTGGCTTCCAAGTCTGTAAGTTGATTTCCAGCCACTTGCAGACACCAGGTTTTAATACAACCTCTATTTTCTTTTCAAGTGAGGTGAGTGAAAAAATAAGCACCTCTAAAATTTAACAGAGTTGTCCCATCACAGGAATGTTGACCAATGATGGACCAGCATGTCCCAAACATGAAAGCTCTCTGCCTGAGTCAGAAGTGCACTCCAATGCATGGTCATAGGCACAGTACTTAAAATGAGGAGAAAACTAGATTTTAGTATGCAAATATCGCCTCATTTTTCACTGCAATGTTGTACTATTAGCATTCAATTACTTCCCTACACTTAATTAACTCCTTGTTGGATCTTAATGTGATAATGAGAACTTTAAATCAAACCATATACCATGTCAATGCTATGATCCTAACAGCAAAAATAGATTTTATTTAAGTCACCCAAGCCCATAATCCCTCTGCCTTTTTATAACACTGTGATTCATATAAAAGCACAGCAGATGCATCAGGACAAGAATTGTTCCTGATTGCCTCTAAAAGCATTAACAAATAAAATCTATTTTGAAATCAAAATCAGTTGGCTGAATAGCTCTCACTTGTTCATCTCTCTGCAAGCTGAGGAGCAGCAGAGATGGTGACTGAGGCTCTCTGGAGATCCTGTATGTACGTTCAAGCACCTGGTTAGATCATTCATTCTGACAAAACTTCCACCTTTTGAACAACCCACAGCAGAGACCTCTGATATGAGTCTCTCCCTTAGCCCTTCTCTGCCTCACACTCCGTAAACTCTTAAAACCAGACTGCAGACCTACCAAAGCCAGAACATCAAGACCCAGCAAGGAGCACACTTGACCTTCCAGCAGGCTCTTCTGCTCTCTAAGAAACACCAACAACAAACAGATCATGTAACGTTACAAAGAAAACTGGAAGCATCTCGCTTGGCACTTAGCAGCCAAATCTAACAATCTGACAAACCCTAAACTTCCCAACCTGAAGGACTGCAAAAGGAGTTTTGAAACAAACAGAGGCACGAAATGTGTGTGAGGATCATACGTTTCCCTCACCAGTGAAACGCAGAACTGCTCTAATTCCCTGACTCCTCATGAAGAGCACAGCCTTCCACATCACCGAGGCTTTGGGATGCAGTGGAGTATGTCCTTAGCAAAACATGTGCCTAAATTCACTGTTAACAGTGATGTGTTACTGTTAACACTGTTTTCCTGATGTAAACTTTAACCTGGGCACACTTTGCTCCTGGATCTGCAAAGCACTTGAAGGACCACGGCATGTCACAGAGGTGCCTAAATCCGCTGTAGGTCAATGGCGCACAGGCCCATTCGCTGCTCTCCTGAATCACGGCCTGCACAAGTCTTCCAGCATGTGCTGAAGACTTATCTTGCAGTTATTAAACACGATGATAACAGAAATGACTCCATGCTGGAAGGACTGTGTTTAGAACAGCTGGGTAAGGCCCGCAGGGAGGGAAAGCCGAGGGGGAAGATGGGTGAACAACGCGCCTCAGGAACAGCATCCTGTGCTGTTGGCAAAATTGCTGAAATAACTTTCAGCAGAGAAAGGAAGGGCGACTAGCAGATGGGGATCACAAGATGAGGGCACATTTTATAATGTTTAAACTTCACTTAAACAACAGTGATCATCTGAGTGTAATGACTAGAAGGAAATACGTTCCTTTCAGCCAAGGCTCCTGTACTCCTTTCTTCTAAATGAAGAGTCACACATGGCCTAAACTTACAGCTATAAATAAGCAGGTGGTAACACTGCACTGTCCTAATTATGTTCTAGGGTCATTAAACCCTTTATGTTACTATGCACAGGGCTTGTTGCTTTGCCTCAGCCATTGCGAGGCCTTGTCATGCGCTGCTCACCTGAGCTCCTGGGCCCATGGACTCTCTTCTCCAGCCCTCCCATGGACCTTCCTGCTGCTTGGCAGCACCAAGTGAGCAATCTGTGATCATGCAGCCCCAGACTGGGATGGGTCTCAGCTCTCTCCCCTGTCCCCTCACTTCTGAAAGGGCACATGGAGCAGCTCACTCTGCAGCTGGGGTGCAGGGAATGCTCAGGATGTTGTCAAGGCTTATCTGGGAAGACAAATGCTTAGATGATTAGGTAGTCTGTTCATAATCCTCAAATTCAGAGTTTAGTTTAAGCACCAGATTCCCAGGGCTTAAAACTGTTTTGAATTCATTTTAGTATTAGGCATGTTGGGCCCTGGAGGAACTGCACAGCCAGCACCATGGACACTCAGCACACGCTCTCCTGAACTGACCAGAAACTCTGGCCAGCAATACATGTTCTGAGAATATTTTTCAGTATCTAAAGGTATTTATTTTCCTCTCAGCAGGTCCCTCTCTCATTAAGAGTGCAGCTTCACAGTTTGGAATCATGGGGTGGTTTGGGTTGGAAGGGACCTTAAAGCTCATTCTGTTCCAGCCCCTGCCATGGGGCTCCACTAGCCCAGACTGCTCCAAGCCTGACCTTGGACACTTCCAGGAGGGGGGCAGCCACAATTCTTGGCCATTTGACTGAGGTCTGACACTAAACAAAGAAGACTGCAGAGGAGAAACCACAGATGTATCAGGAGTAATCTTTCATTCCAAACATTCAATAAGCCGGACTTCCCAAATGAACTAGGAAAGCAAATTTCGCAGCATAATTATCTTGCTGAAAGACAAAAGGATCTCTCAAAATGATGTTTAAAAGTCTTTAACATTGAAGTATTGATTTAAACACTGTAGAGTTACTATTTATCACAAAAAAACAGAGTACAGTGAATAATTTTGAGACAAGAAAAATAATAAAATAACTAGTAATATGATTTAATTCTACATGCAGTACTCTGCTTCTTGTTATATTTGGTCTCAGCTATCAGCCTACTGTAAAAGCCAGCCAAGAATTCTTCAAGCCCTGCCAGAGCTACAAATACTGGCCAGAAATACTTGTCATATCACAGCTCAGTTTCCAAAAAGTAAGATGCTGGACTTTTACAGCCAGAAAATCACAAGGCGTAAAGGACAATAAAATATGAACTTACTTAATATTGTTGGAATGCATCAGATCAAATGAATGCAAGTACTCTTAATCCTGTAGGACTGCAGCATGACAAATACACTTCATTTAGATACTCAGCCCCCGTGAGTCAAACCAGTCTGGAAGATTCAGCCTCACAACTGCTGGATGTTACTCAATTAGCGTGAGGCAATGATTTCCAGCCCTCAGCAACCGAGGCAGCCTCCTCCTCTGGAGAGCCAGACAGCTTTACCTGGGATTAAGTGGATCGATTTTTCCACTGTGTGCGTAGAACAGCACCGTCAGGCAATCTGAGTTTACTGGCCACATTATTAATGGACTTTGCTAATTTTTTTCAAAGCACTCATCAAATACGAAACATGGTGTCTTATAATGAGGTGCAATTGCAGCAGCAGCTTTTGCAACACGTGTATCTCCAAGGAAAATGTGTCGACACAGACATGCCCTTAAGAAGTTTGGGCTTTATACTTCCTTACTGTAGGGTACAGTATCTTCAGCTACAGGCAGCCCTATCCATTTCAGACAGTCCACCTGTTGCAGTAAGCCCTGCTTCCAGGAGAAGGACACCAGCAGGAATGAGTATCTCCCAAGGAAACCACTGTGTAATTCAGAACCCAGACACGTAGTAACACTAGTCAAGGTAAATCCCATGTACAAACCTAACAAATTAGGAACGCTATTTCTTCATCTTGGGTCAGGAAAAATTAGGAGCAAACCCAAATTCTGCGTCTTGGCTCAGTCACAGGTGTGCAGATGCCCAGCCTCCACGCCAGGATAGCTGCTCTAAGGTCCTGTTTTCACCCACCCTACTGTAAAGCACCAGCAATGCTCGGCTGTCCAATCAGAATATTTAGCTATTTAAAGTGAAAAAATGCCCTGAAAACCATTAATGACTGGAATCAGAGAAGTTCTTCAGATGAGTTCACGTGTAAATATATTGAAGGTACTGACTCTGGAAGAAATGTAAAGCAGGATTTGTGTACTATTTTAAAGAGGATGAGAAAACCCTTCTCCAAGCTCATTTTGACATAATATAATGATGACTACTTACATGTCTGTGCTAATTGATCAGAGTGGCTGAATCTAAGCTTTGACTAATACTAAAGTGCAAAGCTGGCTGAGAAGAAGGTACTTTACAATGGAGCATTGTTTAAATGGAGGAATACATCAAGTATGATTTTGCTGGTATCTGTCCTGGACCTGGATTTTCACTGGGGACTGGGATGATGAATAATAATGAATTGAAGACCATAACTGCTTTCTAAAACCCCAGAAAGCACCAAGCCAGGAAAGACTCAGTTTTTTCCAGGATTCAAAGGTATCTTGATAACTTAGAGAGATGTCCTGAAAAAATCAGGACTTCATTCCAACTAGGCCCAAGTCCTAGGCAGTACACTGGCAGAAATAACCAACGGGATACAATAATATATTGATATATCAATAATAAAATAACCAACATGGAAGCACTAGCTTATGTAGTAGCTCTGCTGGACAGATCTACTCCATATATCCTGCTCTTGCAACCAAGCCAGGCCTCACCCTGATGCATCTAGAAGCTGAGATGGCTGCAGAATGTGTCTTGGCTACAGGAAGCTGTCAAAGAACAAGAACGACAAGGGCTCCACATGAAGTGGAGAAAACACTCCATGAACTAGAGCTCGTCAGCTTCCAAGGTGACAGCAGTGAGACAAAATGTTCTCCTGCTTTCCATACCTACAACCACCCCAAGGACCATGAGGATACAGAAATGGATGAGCAACATGGATGGCAACGTGTTTAACCCATAGTTTGATGGAAGCTCTCCAGTCCTTGCACTGTATTCTTCACAATCCCAACATGCCTTCCCTTCTCTATCAATCCTATTCCTAGCTATCAATCCTAGTTCAGGGATTCTTGATCGTTTTCCTAGTCCACTCCCACAACTTTGTTCCTGACAACTTCTTTATTCATGTAAGGCAATGAGCTTGAAGCAAGAGCAGAATAATTATTTGGTATCTCCCATCCCAGTGTTAAGGTCCTCTAAACTCAATTAATCATGAAGAACCACTGGCAGCTCCCTATTTGCCAGCAAGATACACCAAAGTAATAAGTGATTTCACATTCTGCTTTTGAAGACAAGCTAATAAATTCACATACTGTATTACTTTAATCAAGAATAGTTAATTAAGCTGTTCCCCCGATATGAATTTTTATCATTCTGCACCAGCCATACACAACTTTTCTAGGACTCAGACCAGGGCCATGATGCATGTTTGCAATCTGTCCTTGCAAATTAATCCGTCACCACTTGTAAACTCAAAGTGGATCCAATACATTTTGTCTCAAAGGTAACTGGGCTGAGTTTGGGGACACTGGGGACTGGAGGGCGAGTGGTGCTGAAGCACCACTTCACAAAAGGATTTCAATGAATTACAACTCACCCACCATGACACAAAACTTTGTTAAGATTTTAGTCTGTTTGCCCTCTTTTATTTCCTTAAGTGAACTTGGCTTCATGCTCTAAGCTACCATCATAAAATCAATTCAATAACTTATATGTTCATAGTAATCATCAGCATCCATAATGCAGGAGTCATAAGTGCAAGCCATAAAGCAAATGAGATCTGGAGTGTCAGGTTATTAAAAACATTAACCTATGATATGAATCTAAGTCTAAATTTATTACAAGCAACAACCCCTCAACAACTTTCTGTTCCTGGAGCTTAAGGACAGGCTAATGCAATGTTTTACTAGAAAAAAAGACTTAAAACACAGCAGCCAAGGAGCCAGATACGGATCTCTTCTCTTTTAAAATACTCACAGAAGTAGAACAGCAGAAAGAAAAAAAAATGACATCATTATCTGGCTATATGACTTAATCATAAGAAAATAGGTTTATGAAGTAAAAAAGTGAACAAAAGGAAAACTTGGACAAGTTTTTCAAATATTAACTGGGAATACTCTGTTATTATGCTGTGAGAATCAGCTGGAATATACCCCCAGGAAAATAAGGAACATAGAGAAGATGTGTCATCCCATCTAGCCTTATAGGAATCTATGCCATCAAGTCAAGCCAAGCCTTCCATAATCCCATCCAACCACTTTCATTTAGGTTTTCTAAAAGGCAGACTGATGAGATTGATGTGAACTGGCTTTTTTCACACCTCACAATTTCACCTATTTTTTTAAGGCAATGCAACCAAAGCAGGCAGTTTAACCTGGGACTACTGGACCGCCAGCTCAAGAACCCACTGAGCCAGCCCTGGCAAAGCCCCTGTCTATGGAGACAAAAGGAGAAGCACATCAGGGCACCCAGGTCACTTATCTTTTAATGAAAATAAATAAACACAATATAGTTGTTTTTCTAAGTGAGAAATCAAGTACAGCCAGAAGAACAGTTACCAAAATCCAGCCAGGCCCACAAGGAATATGCAAGTCCACTCCATGAGCCCTTGAATCGGCTCTCGGCACTTGGGCCTTTTAAGTGCTTTTCCCATTTAACAGATTTATTTAGATAAACTCACAAACGTGGGTATTTACATAGCATGCCAGAGTGGTGTATTTAGAGATTTTAAGTAGAGTAACATTCTTTCAGGCTCATCATAAAATGAAAGCATGCCAAACTTTAACTAAAGAAACATGTTCTAACACCGAGAAACTTTTATAATTAATCCTCGCCTTAAATCATCTCAGAGTTACCAGTCTAATTACCGTCAGTTGAGAAACTGCTCATGTTATTGAAATGGCTGAAACCAGACCCAGGGTAACAGACAATCTGAATCCCTCCCATCCCATGACCAATTTACAGCTAAGCCCTGACTCACTGCATTAAGTCCGAAAATATTTCTCAGCATTAGCGACACCTCATTGCGGGAGGAACAGCGGACACGGCCGTGGGGGGGAAAAATCCCCCCTAAACTCCACTGCTTTACAGAAGGGATGAAGATAATACACTGCTAAAATAGTCTTTTTTTGATGTTGCTCTTTTTTTGCTGTTTTTTAAGATCACCAGGGCTATTCTTAGAGGAGTTACATGGTGTGCAGGTTGCAGTGAGCGAAGGTTTGGCTGGTGGCCAGCCCTGTCTGGATTTGCTGCGAGGCTGAGCGGTGCCTTAGCTCAGGAAGAGATTTCTGCTTGCTTTGCTAATGAAGAAAAGGAAAAGAGGATGCAGAGACCTCCATACATAACCAGCTAAGAACAAGCTGTACTCTGGAAAGATGTGCCACTGTATCCTCCCATCTGCCTTCACCCAAGCCCTGTTTCACTGCTGAATGTTTTCCCCAGGAAGGAAGTGAGTGTAAACACTTCAGAGGCAGCGTTCCCATACGGATGTTGTTCTTTGGAAAAGCTGGGCAGGACACAGGGACTTAGAGAGCCGGGAGATCTCCAGCAGCAGCAAATCCCACAAAATACACAGGCTACTAAATTTGTGAAAGCAGCCAAGACCTTAAGCAAAAACATAAGGCACATTTTGCCCTTGACTCGCTCTTAGACACTCTGAAGCAACTTGAAGCTGGTTATTTCAGGGCCCCACCAGTCACCTGAAATGGCTGAGATTTCCCATGAAATTGGCTCAGGCGATTGCTTGACTAAGGGAACGAGCTCTCCAACTCTACAAAGAAGTTGCTGATGCCAGGGAAGTTGCTGACACCCTATCCCTGGAAGTGTCTAAGGCCAGGCTGGACGGGGCTTGGAGCAACCTGGGATAGTGGAAGGTGACTCTGCCACTACCTTTAAGGTCCCTTCCCACCCAAATCAGTCTGTGATTCTATGATTCCATGAAAAGGAATGGGTAATCTGGCCAAACCACAGCACTGCCCCAATCAAACCACCCTCTGTGTTCCAGCACACCTGAAAACCTAATCTGTCCCTCCTCTCTCTCACAGCAGCTTTGTTTCTTTGAAAGGCTAAAGGAAAGGAGAAAACCAAGGGAAAAGAGCAGCCTGATGGCACTCCTTCCCAAACTGCCCCTCCACACCATGGAGCACAACATCCAAATATCCACAGAATTACAGTGTTTGGGTTAGAAGGCACCTTAAAATCCATCTCTTTTCACCCCCTGCCATGGGCAGGGACATGTTCCACTACCCCAGGTTGGTTCAAGCCCCATCCAACCTGGCCTTGGACACTGCCAGGCTTCAGGGGTAGCCACAGCTTCTCTGGGCAACCTGTGCCAGGGAAGAATTTCTTCCTAACATGCAATCCAACAATGCCCTCTGGCAGTTTAAGGCCATTTCCTCTCAGTTCTGTCACTCCAGACCTTTGTCCCAGGTCCCTCTCTCTTGTAGGCCCATCCTGGTGGAAGATGACAGCACAACAACCCTGTGTCACAGAACTTTCTCCTCACTAGGCTGTGCCTTTTAACACCCTGGGCTTTGGAAACTACCCCCCGAGCCACTCTCCTGGAAGTACAAGGATTTTGGAATAAAAGTACTCTTTGGGATGAAATTTTGAGGAAGAATTGGTAATATGTGAGCCCATTCTTGCAGTGTTTGCAAGAAGAGCAGCTGCTTCTGATTCCCAACACTTGCCTTCAGGTGCTGCTGCAATACAAACTACATTTAAATACACACACACACAATTATAATATGATTACCTTATTAAGAAGCACTGGCTTTGTGTTCCCATGAAGAGATTATCTGTTGGCTTAATTTTTTTTGTTTAAAGCTGCCTGTCTTTGATGGTATCCCATGGAAAGATTACATATTAGATAGAGCAGTGCATGGTCCACACAGACCAAATGTGGGAGATGAAAACAGAGAACTGAGAGCTCTGGTTGAGCTCCAACACTGGTTCTCCCAGAAGCAAGGAACTAACAATTTAAAGCAAAAAAAAAAAAAAAAAAAGGGTCTTCTCAGTGAGAACAAACATGAAGCTGCATATTAACTTAGGTCAGTATTACTTTGATATCTGTGTAAACCACTGCTTTCCATTAGAAATTATTTATGAATTATTCAGGAGATTTTTTAACATACCTACATGTAATTCCAAACTCTGTATGCACAAGAGTCTGAATTATCTGCTCAGCTTTTTCAGAATATTGAAGTACTTGCCTTTAGTGGCATAAACTTATTTCCATAGAGGTTTTCTTTCTCTCCTTGACTTTTTCTTACTTAAAAAACTCCTGCACTCTTGAACCTTATACTCTTACATTGCTTCCCCTTCTCCCAGTCCAATTTCTTACTCTTCTTTCCACCAGCTGAAATGCAGAAATCCCTTCCAATACACCTCTGAATCTCCCATCTGCCCGCAAAGCAGCTGGTCTTGGCTATCCACAAAATCAAAGGGAAACACCCAAAGTCCAAAAGCTCAATTATAGTGAAAAACAGATGAGGCTGAGCCCCTTCCAGCCCTGGTGTAGGAATACACAGTGCAGAAGGATGAATACACTCACTGTTATTACTGGGGGTGGTTGAAGCAGCTCTACTTCAGCCAGAGGCAGCCCAGCTCCTTTTCCATAAGGTTGTGCAGGGCACCAGCAAAACTCCAAGAACACCAGGAACGTCGTCAGCCTCCCCATGCGTGAGTGGAGGTTCCACCCATGCTGCTTTAATCCCCCAGCAGGGATCAATCCCCTCTTGGCTCACTCACCTGCTCCCTGAGGGTCAAGCCATGGCTGCACAGCACCCCAGAGCTCCCGGTCAGGGTGCAGCTGAGGGTGCTGGGCCCTTCCCAGAGCTCCCAGAACACGCACACAGGTGAGCCAGCGCATCCCCAGTTCATGCCAGGTCCTCGGGGAACCTGGATTTGCCAATCTTGTCACCCTGAGCACACAGTAATTAAGGTAAAGAGCTAAAGGACCCGTTAATGCGGCTAATGAGCTTCCCCAGCAGCCGGCTCCAGCTCTCTTTCCCTTTCTCTAGAGAAGACACCATTAAATCCAGATCTCTCCTGCTGTGTGCCCTCACATCCCAAAAAGCCTAAGCCTGGGTAGCCCAGCCCCTGTCCAGCCCCTGCATTTCCCTGGAAGAATTAAGAAGCAAAGAAGTCCACTCAAAAACGTTCACCACAGTTTCAAGTAATTTTGAGCAAAACACCATTTTGTCCACGACAAATGTGAAACATTTCCCACCTTTGCTCACATCGAGTGGTGAAGCACAACCAAAATATGGAACAAGCAAACACAAAACTCCAGCTTGCAGTGATGGGAATGTTCCTGCTCAAGGATGATGTGAGCATAAAATTGCCTAACAGATGGAAACCTAACCAAAGCAGTGACTGTTGAAACAGGAAAGTAACATTTCATGTTCATTTAGTAAAACAGACATTGTCTACTTGAAGCTTAGTTAAATAATCAGTGCTCTCTGCTACACTTGTGTTCCTGGGAGCACTCCTCACTCTTGGATCTTCTAGTTTATGTTACCTGGAAAGGTATTTTTTAACATTTCTTACTAAATAACCAGGATGAATGGGGAAAAAAAATCAAGCTAAAAATAATTTAGGTGATGAAAAAAGCCTCATGTGATTGGATTGTGGAGAAAAATGGCATTTTTGGTGTAAAAAAGGAGATAAAAGCCAAGTTATTCCAAAACAATAATGGTACAAAGTAGACTCAGAGCTTCTGATTTTCTACTCTCAGAACAGTGGAGCAACAGGGCTTTTAAAAAATAGTGGCAAACTCAAAGCTGAAAATGTTCATTTGAAAAAATAAGTTAGAAAGTTGTCAAATAATGACAATTCAGATTATGCAACACGCTGGTATCATGTGCTGTTCATGGCAAGAAGAGAAGTTCAGGGCTGCAGAGAGCCCTCTGAGTCTCTTCTCATCTCTCCTTGTGGTGCTTCTGCTCCTTTTTCCCTTTCTTGTCACATTTTTCCCTTCCTCCTTTACCCCTCCAGCCCCTTCCTGGAAGGCTCACTTAACTCCCACTAATGCACATTCCTCTTTGAGCTCTGGACTGCTTTAAGGTCCCTTCCAACTCAAATCTTCTGAGATTTTATGGTTAAATCCCCAAAACTGGGTGCTGGTGGTCTTCACGTTTTTCGTTTGACTGGCACCAAGTTCACCTCCTTAACTGCTCTTCAAAGACATCAGTTAGGAAAGTTTGCAAAAGAAAACACTTTCTACTGAAAAAAGCACCTGCAGCATAAACAAGTTCCAGCCAAAACACATTGACTGTACAAAGGATCTGCCTGAAACCAGCCCCGAAAGTCACAAGGGCTTCACCTCAGCTTCAAAGCATCAAAATTAATAAATTCATAGCATCACAAAGGTTGGCAAATCCCCCTAAGATCACTAGCCCAACCATTGACTCAGCACTGCCAAGGCCACCTCTAACCACCAGCCCACACATCACATTCATACTGGTTTGGGATCTAAAATGGTACATCCCTCCCCCTCTTTTCCAGATGCAGTACTGTATTCAGACTAAAACTGAGAGATCACAGAGGTTGTACGAGTAAACACCTAGTGAAGTACCTATGGATGACTTTGTTGTTATCTCCATGCTCTACAACAGTCTGAAATTAGCACCTCACCAGATACAGAAATCCCAGACCCTACATTTGCACCACAACCATTTTGAGTCAAGGAGTCCCTGGAAAGAAAGTGTGAGCACACCCACATAATAGCTGTAATTAAATGTGAACAGATGAAAGGCTGACCTACTTTGCCACTATCACAAGGAGGTCAGGAGATCACAGCCCACCAGTGGCCAGGAGTACTCCAAACTGGGACTCTCAGGCCAGAGCAGCTGCCTGGATTTACAGCTTTAGTCTCTAGCAGTAACTTCTGATGATTTTAGGTATTTCTTCATGATCCATTCTGCCTATATCTTGCCTCATCCTCTGCTCCAAAACAGCAGAGTTAATTATTAACACCTACTAGGCAATTGTTGAATAGCAAGTACCAAAACAGAGGATACAGAGAGCTTCTCTTGCTGACAGCTTGCAAAATCATACAGCTCATCTTCCTTAAAGCTTCAGTTCTGCAAGTGTGGAGACATTCATGTTCTTTAAAAAAAATAATAAAAAGATTTAAAAATAATCTGAAAGTTCTTGGTCCTCACAGTCATGGAAGAAATTCTTAAATCAAGACCTTGCCTCCTTGCCATGACTGCTAACTACTCTGTTTCACCAAGAGATCTGTGTCCATCCTCCTCAACAGCATCAGCTTTTCCAGAGAGGAGGGGAAAAATCTCAGGCAGAAACTCACCTGTTAAAATGATACAGGCATGTAAACAACACAACCTGTATGGAAAATGACCTGCTTCCACAAGTGACAGTGGGAATGTCTCTGCAGGTTTTGCAAGAATCCTTTCCACCAACCATGTGGGCTCATCCTGAACCGTGTTCCTGGCAGCTGCCCATCACTGCTACATTTTCTCCACCATCAAGCCTGCAATTACATGTTGCTCCTGGACACTGTTATTTTAATACACTTTGAAAGAAATAGAATTATATATTTTTGAGCTTTCCCTTTTAAAATCACATTCATCAAGAACTTGAAAAATTGTATCATTCTACCTCTCCATAGGGCACTGTGAGGATTTATTCAACAAAGGGGGAAGAAGGAAACAAGGTCTGGTCTGAAGAAACACACCTGGAACACAACCATTTTTGCATGATTTTCTGACTTGCTACAAATTTTTATTAATGGTGCTAATTTATCTTCTAAATTTTCAAAATTAAATACTGGAGCAAAAATGAATACTTCTTCACCAGAACCATTTTAATGGAATCCAGAAGAAGAATATTTAATACCTAGTGCAATCATTTACTTTGATGTCTATATAATATGCAGTGACCCGTAAGTGGAATGAGCTAAAACTGTCATAAATTCATTATGAGAAACCATTCTTTGAAGAATATCAATGCAAATTTGAAATTAAATGGGCAATATGGAAAGGAGCTAATTGCACAGTGTTTAAAATAACTGGCTCCAGTAACAATGTCCTTTCTGTGCACTTCTATTTCAGCTGTAAAAAACACTGGAGAGGCTGGGTTGTGAAAATTGAAATGCTGTAATTACCTAGTACTGATAGTGATAGGGCAGCATTCATTTAGAATCATGGACTTGGGGAAAAAAAAGAAATCCAAAGGATGATTCTATAATTCTCATTTCTCTCAGAAAGGGAACCTCGGATGGCATGCAGCGTGAAATGTGCCAACTCAGGCCCTGTCAACAAAGACTGGAGGAAAATACTATATTTCCCAGGGGGTTTTCTAGGTATCAGCTTATAAAACTACAATGCAAAACTTCTTTTAGTATCCTACAAAGGTTTGGATTGGAAGAGACCTTAAAGCTCATCCCAGTCCCACTCCCTGCCACGGGCAGGGACACCTTCCACTATCCCCAGCTGCCTCAAGCCCCATCCAACCTGGCCTTGGACACTTCCAGGGATGGGGTGCCAGGCATCCACAACTATTCCTCCATGGATCTGCAATGCACCTTCCCCAAGTGGGCCCAGCCCCTGCTTTGCCCTCTCTGTCCCAGCACTGCTCAGAGTGGCTCTGCCTGGAGGAAGCCCCATCTTTGGCCTCGCAGGTGCCCAGGGTAGGGGGCCATGGGGTGCCCAGCCCACCCACCTCCTTTATCCCCGTGTGAACCCTGCCACCTCGGGCAGAAGGAGCTTGGTATTACAACCCTCCCTCCTTCATCTACTTACTTCTGAATTTTAATCCCTGGCTTCCCTTTACTCACTGATTTTGGAGCTGCACTTCTGTAGCGGTGGCTTTTGTTTGTGGTTTGTTTCTCCAAGCGGAGGGAGGAGAGTCCAGAAGTGGAGCACCTCCATTCTGGGCTGTGAGGAACCTGTGGGACCTGTTCCCACAGAGCTGCCCCGGGCCCTGGGGTTTGGCTGACACAGCATCAGGGCAAAGTGGATGCCTGTCCCTGAGGGAAAACGTGTGGGGGAGCAGGCTGGCTTTGGAGCCCTCCATTCCCTGCTCTCTCTCCCAGCAGCACAGGAGCTAGATGGATGAACAGCACAGGAACCTCTGCACATTATCCCATCTCCATGTACATCTGGTGATGCCCACTTTGTCCTTTTAGCACTCCTATGTCCCAGGAACCAAACAAAAAGGGTGTCTCAATTTCTTTTTCCCCTCCCACAATGACCCAAGCTTCATTTTGCTGTGTGTTTTTGTGGGTTTCACCCTGCCTGGATTCCAACACAAGAACCAACATCTCCAAGTATTTCATTAAGCTGAGGTTATATACATATATGCTACATCTATATGTACTGGTATTCCATACCTAAAGAGGCTCCAAGAGAGGTGGAGAGGGAATTTGGACAAGGGCCTGGAGGACAAGGGGGAATGGCTTCAAACTCACAGAGGGCAGGGTTGGGTGAGTTACTGAGCAGAAACTCCTCCCTGTGAGGGTGGTGAGGCCCTGGCACAGGTTGCCCCATCCCTGGAAGTGTCCAAGGGCTTAGAGCAACCTGGGCTAGTGGAAGGTGTCCCTGCCCATGGCAGGGGTGGCACTGGATGGGCTTTAAGGTCCTTCCAACCTACACCAACCTGGGATTCTGTGATCTGAAAGCAGAAGGGAAAACAGGCGGGGCAAGATGCAGAGAAATTAACAGCCTCTCCTTTATATCCAGAAAATATATTTCTAGATATCCATCCTTTACAGTGGATGATGAACCAACAGGATGAAGTTTTCCCAACACTTGTACCGGAGCTGACCCTGTGCTGGTGGAAGGGGGCTCCTGGAGAAGTCACATGCAGCACGGAAAGCAAACGAGGGGCCAGCACAGGATTTAACACACCCAAACTCTTCAGAATAAACAAAACCCAGGAAAACCTCTTCTTTCTAAGGGCTTGAAGGCTCTCAGGCATTTTCTGATTCCATCCCCTTATAAGCAGAGCATGAGCAAGTTCTGTCCTGAAATTGTGTGTTCTGAAACACTGCCATGGTACAATGGTTTAAAATAAATAATAAGGACATCAGAGACAGAAATCTTCACACTGGAATATGCAATAATACATGCTAACTTCAGTTTTTACAAAGCTCTTCACCAATGTACTGCACCAGTGCTGAAATAAAAATGCAGTTATGCATTTAAAACACTGCAATTCAAAGCTTACCTAGCAATAATAAGCAGTGCTGGCTTCAAGTATTTTAAAGTATCAAATTAATTATATTTCCATGCTTAAATTTGCCCTTGTGGTATTTTGCATTTGTAGAAAGGAAGACACCACAAATACCCCAGATAAACTTGGTGGCTACTCTATTTCTTTTAGCTGGCTCATCTCTTTTTTATTTAGTTCTTTTAGCACCTAGATTGGCCAGGTTGGTAATAGAATTAAAATGTATTTTCCTAAATTGATGTGGAATTTGATATATACCAATCTTTGCAATGCATATCAAAAATATTTATGACTGAGGTATCTATAACATGCATTTTACATCTTCTATATAATATATACATTTAAATACGGGTCCTCCCTTTCACATATTACATTTTATATGGTTATTAAGCTGTTTCATTCTGCATTTTCTGCCAGGCTTTTAATTTCACACACTTCATCTATCAGATATTACTGTCTACTTTAGACACATCACTACAGAAAATGGTAACTGGTGTTGAATACAGAGTCACGGAGGCAGGAGATTTGCAATTCCAAGTAATGTGGAGCTGGGTGATAAATGGAGAACAGCACCCGGGCTGAGAAGCTCAAGAGAGACAAAAATCACATTTGCAGGTAAGTGGAGTGGAAATTTGTGGAAATTGGGTAAAACAAAAAGCAAAACATTGTTATTAAAGGTGGAGTGAGAGGTAGCAAGAGCAACAGAGAGGCAATTTTCTCCTTGCTCCAGCAGGAATTCATCTCAAGCTCTAACATGCAATTTCACTACGGAGCTCCAGGATGAAACGCAGCATTATACCTAATTATTTTGGGGGTTTGGATAACAAAACATAAAAATCCCAGCAAGTGGCCTTTTGTGCCAGTGTAGCCCAAAAAAGGATGAACAGAAGTTATAAAAACATCCAAAACCTGAACTGCAATAAATATCAAGATAACCACCCAACAGAAAAGAAATGCAGCTTTAGGGATTTGGTATTTTCAGGGATATCTATACTGTGACAGCCCAATTCAGAGGAAAATTGATCCAGCTCCTGAAGTTTGCCAAAGCAATGCTAAGCTGAAGGAATATCACACACCTTCTCATTTTACCTTTTCTAGCAGTAATATTTTACAATGGAAAGCCAGGAGTGCTGTGAGAGTATGGAAATGAGGACAATTAAATTTGCCCTATTACGAGTATTAAAAAGGCTGTTATGTAATTGTACTCTGTATATTTAACATGATGGTGTAGAGCTAAACAGTTCCTTCCGAACAAAAAGGTAATAGATCTTTATCAGTGTGTTATTTATTTTGGTTGTATCTTCTTGTAAAATATTAATACTGCCTGAATTTTGGCATTTTAGCTTTCAAAGTGACAAATCCATGTGACTAGCCACCATTAGCTTTGGCTAACACTTAGGGCCAAAAAACCCCATCCAGATCTGCTGAGTGGCAAACTCAATGCTGGCAAAACTGCCTTTGTTGTGGAGAAGGCTTATCATAAAACCTTCCCCAAGAAGATGGGGAAATGCAGGAGAGGTTTTGTAGAGCCACTGTGGAGTCATGGGGAGCTGAAGTTTAGTTTTAACACATGGTGGGGTTCAGCAACACATGGGGCACATTGGCACCATGCTGAGTGTGGAGACAAAGCCCAGGATCCCAATAAACCATCCCAGCCAGGCCTTCTGCTTCTGAACTCACAAATAACCATCCCAGCTGCTCATTTACCTCCAGGAATAACAGCACACACATGACCTCCTATGCATCATCTCACATGAAAATTAGCACAGCTTCCATGTTTCCTTACATGTGTGTGTATATATATATATATATATATACATGCACAAACCAACACTTGTGATTCAAAAACATATATAATATGTAGCACAAATTACTTCCTTCTTTCACCTGTCTACTAGTTCTTCATTGATCTGACCCCAAACATCCCTGGTTTAGCTGAGCAGCCACCAAAGCACGTGGTGCAGTGACAGCATCCAGTGCACGCCCAGCTCTGCAGCACCTAATCCTGCTACATCCCATTCCCATCCTGCAGGCTACAGGGATGTGGGACTGTCAGCTCAAGTGCAATGACTCTGGCTTTGTTTTGAGGGTGGAGATGCTCCAGAAGGTGTCAGAGGTACCTGGAGTGAAACTGGGAGCAGAGAGATTCCAGTGGCAGGTGGAGAACTGGAGAAACAACCTGACTAAAGAAGTGAATCAGGCCTACGGATCCAAAGGAACAGCAGGCAAACAAGCTCAGTTTATCTTTTCTTATTTTCTTTTTTCCCCACCTTGTCAAAAGCCTACATTTTAACCCAAGGGAGCCTTTGATTCCGCCAGAAAATGTCTTCCCATGAAGCATCCTGTGTTCCCCCTGGCAGACAGCCCAAGCCCAGCCATTCCTGTTGGCACTGTGTCTTAAGAGCAGTTCTGCTTTACTATGCCAGACCTGCTCAAGTTTTGAGCCCTGCTTCAGCCTCAGGTGGAAGCTGAGAAGGTGGTGACTCACTGACAGAGCCTCATCTCTCCCACAGATACCCACATTTGTACCAGCCCTTCTCTGGCCCTTCCTCAAGCAGGATCAGAGCCTGGGACTCTGACCTCAGTGTGAAGTGACAGTTTCCCTGATGACTGCCATGTCCTCCCATTCTCTATAGCTACTCATGTGACCTTCTTTCCCCCGACTCAGAAATACTGCAGCACCAAAGGCAGAGATGGCAGCACATCAAAGAGCCTAAGTTACAAGGGAAGCGGGTTTATTTTCACTTGAGCTATTTTTTCTTTTTTTAAGCAGGACTTCAAAATACCTTAAAAAAGTAACAGAGATGATAATGGGATCAAAAAATTCAGTGGCACCTGAATAACATAATTCAAGCAGCAGTATGAGGGGATAAGATAACCCACCCAGAGCAGTTACCAGACACTGAGGTTACACATCTCATCTGGGCTGTGTTGCTGAAGGGGATGTGAATTTGCAGCCCTGTGACAATAAAGAAATGTGGGATTAGGAAACAAGAGAGGAGGAAAAAGGGCCAGTCGATTCTCCCACTGCCTTTTCGTGTTCCTACAGTTTCGGTTGCCTGGAAATGGCTGATGAGAAGATGGGATTATGTAAGTGGTTGCCAACTTCTCACACGTTAAGGAAATGAAAGCCTCAATGAGGGGTAGCTTAACCCAGCTTCTAAGCAGTGAGCTAAAACATGTTTACTAAGGAGAACTCAAATAGTGAAACCCCTTTAAAAAAACAGAAGTGATGAGGACTTGACAATTCCCAGGATTAAAAAGCTGCATATATTACAGACAAGGTAATCTCCTTAGAGTAAGATGAGGAAAAGGAAAGTAAAGCCTTTTTGGTGGGCAAGACAGTTTTTGTTTTAAAGCATATCCATCCTGTCTGGCTGAAGACCTTCTTGTGTTACTGCCTTTTTTTTTCTCCTGATGAACATGACAGAGAAGAGCTACACCAGCCTTCCAAATCCCTGTTGTTACATTTTCCAATATAACTCACTGCTCCCATCAAACATGACCCACCAGTAATAAAATAAGAAGCATTGTGCTCTTCCTACATTTAATCAGGTGAACACTAGGGTGCTACAAGACCCCTAGCACCAACCAAAGTGCAAAACAGCTTGAGCTAGTTTTGAATAGACCTTCAGCAAGTGTGTCACCCCAGCAGACCTGAGTTTTCCTGAGCTCTTCCTGGCTGTCATTCCAGGGATGTGGTACCTTCTGCAAATACTCTCATTTAACTACAGCTGAAGGCCAGTCAAAAATCCAACATAGAATCACAGTATATCCAGAGTTGGAAGGGACTCACAGGGATCACTGACTCCAACTCCTGGCCCTGTACAGGACTCCTCAACAACCTGTTAAAAACCCTTAAAAAACCCTCTAAATCCTGCTCTAAGCTGAAGTTTTACCACCCATTGGAGCATCAGCAATGCAAAATTGTAAGTAGCAAATAGCTGATCTGGAGGTTGAAGAAGAAATCGTATTGCCTGCTGCTCAGCCACAGGATAGGGCAGCAAAATAAACTCCATTTGCCACAGGAATGTACCTGTATTTGTGTAATGTAAGTATGTGTGTCTAGGAGAGGAAATACAAAGCAGCCAGATTGCTGGAGCTCACATCTTCATGAGAAGCAAAAAAATCTCAAACAGTGGCTTTTTCTACAGCTGCTCAATAATGGCAAAAGGCAAATGCTCAGCTGGTGATAATGGTTATGGTTCCTCTGAAAAATCTGCTGCTGATGTTTCCCCTCTGGACCTACAGGTGGAGGGGGGAAACCCCAACCATTCTATGTGAAGAACAGCTGCACTGAATGAGTGCAGCCAGATGTGAAAACTTGCACCCAACTACAAGAATTGTGGAATGTCTTTGAAAACTTTGACTGGGCAAAGCCCCAGCCACCCAATGAAAAACCTACAGTGCTTCAGCTTTAGAAGAGAACACACAACTTCTCAGAAATGCCAGAGTGACTCAACTGTGATTTTTAAGCTGCTTCAACAGCATCTTACTTATTTCAAGTAGTCCTAAGAGTTTACTTGTGATTGCCTTCCCTGAAGTGGAACTACAAGCTGGCAAAGTGCTCAAATCGGGGCAAAAGACACATAATTTTTGTGACTGCTGTGTTATGAATATATTGTTTTTTTTCTATTCCAAATTGCCTTCCCTGGGAATTTTAAAACACAGAAAACCAGCAAGTGTAGAGCAAATAATATCTACATAAGTAGGTCATTTTCTTAATGGCAGGGAAGTGCTGTTTTACTCCAGCTCGTTCGTAACACAGACACACACATTTCCAAACAAAGCGTATTTTCGGATCTGCAAGGGAGGGGAGTGACTTATAATCATGGAGGCACTCACTCCAAGATCAAGTAGAGCCTAATCCAGAAAGACAAGCAGGAAAAAGTCGTATTTTGCACGTTCCATGAGAGCTTTGCAGGGAGTTGTGACATTGTGGAGAAAATCCTCTCGCCTCGCGTAAGCCGGAGCTGGAGGGTGCTGCACACTGCACATTCCATTACAAACGCAGAGCCACGTTAGTTCATTAGAGAAGTGATAAGTTCAATCCTTACCAAGTTTTCTTGGTTCCTGGCTGCTATTTTCTGATCATCTTCTCCCCCATTTTTCATGTATTTGACCTCTTCCACTGGTTTGATCCTATACTCATCTGAGCACCAAGAAAAAAAAAAAAAGAAAAAAAATAAATTTGAACCAGTGTAGTTCAGCAGCTGGGATAGAAAACCAAACTAAAACCAAAAGAGCTGACTAGAATAGACCCTAGTTAAGCAAAGCAACTAAAAATTACATGTATATCTTTTCAAAGGCTTACATATGACTAATACAAAGGAAGTTTCTCCTGCCTGAAGCTTTGATAAGAATTTCAGTAGCTCTCTGGTCTAGTGTAGCCATGGCACCAGGAAACAGGGATGTTTGGTGTGTACTCTCTCCCAAATTCCTAGTTTTCTGTTTAACATGTTCAATACAAACAAGTTCTTTGCTCCTGCACCCTCCCTGGATTTTCAGCCTCAGTGGACCAACAAGCCATGTACAGCGGTTACTCGAGAGAAGGCTGCTCATGGGTGTTCTTTGCACAGCAAAGCTGATGGAGGCTACTGAAAATGTAGGTTAAAAGCTGGGAAAAAGCCAACCCACACCATAACCACTTTGCACTTTTTAAAATTTTCTTTTTCCTAATGACAATGCACAGTCATAAGCTGATTTCTGGAGAAAAGGCCCCATGCTGACCATCTTCCTTCCCACTTCCCCCCCCAACCACCATCTTTCCTGCACAGAAACATTACCCAGACAGAAATTCAGCCTGAAAATAAGTAAGAAAAGTAAGATTCTTGGTTTGTCCCTAGTACTTATCAGCTCTTCAAATACTAGAATTCCCAGTTCTGATGCCAGCATGGCAATGTTACCTAACATACTGTGCTACACCACAGTAAACCCAAAGCTCCAACAAGGGATTTTTTCCTTGGTAGGACAAGATAGGACTTCAGAAAAAATTATTCTTCCCTGCAGCCTGTGAATCCAGTTCTTGCAGGACCAACACTGCCCTTGCTCAGCCACTTTTTGCTCTGGTTCTCTTTGTAGCATGTTAATCTATTGGAAAAAACACCCAGAGTTGTGCATCCACCCTCCTCCAGCCAGGATAAACAATGCAGAAGAGAAACTTCATCCCACAAAAGTGGAAAATATTAATGCAAAGTCAAATGAGACACAGTACACTCAGAATAAAGGGCAAAACTATGGCAAATTAGAAAACACTGCACAAACTTTCCTTTTTCTTTGGGTTTTCAAGCAATTTCTCTCACTTACACTAAGGGAAAAACAAAGCACAAATAGATTTTTCTGGGTTACTGTATTTTTTTAAAAAAAGATTCAGTATTATTTAGACAAAGTTGTTTTCAGGAAACTGCTAAGCACAGAGTCTAGAAGTTAAATAAGCCTTGCTTTGAAAAGTAAGGCTTATTTTTAAAATAAACTTGTTTCACAAAACAATCTTATTTTAAAAAATATGTCATGGTTTTGCACTTGGTCTAGTCCACATCTATACATTTTCTTTATTACAGAGTTCAAATAAACTGAATCTATCAAATAGAAGCATCTCCGATGCAGAGCCCCAAATCAGATGGAAGAATTTAAGACAATATTATCAGATTGGTAAATGTGAACAACTCTGAGGTTTTTGGTTTGTTTGTTTTTTTTTTTCCCCCCAGTGTAATTCAGTTATTCTGGAGGTGACAATTCATAAACCCAAAAGGGCTGAACACAATCAAGCCTGGGAATTAGAAGTAGTTGATTGACTGCAATTACCTAACTTACATTTTCCTCCCTGCCTCAGTGCTCTCTGTTGTGATTAGCAATAAAACCCACACGCAGAAAAAGCATCAAACTCCCACAGAGGCAGGCAGGGATCTGAATGGGGAAACACATGAGCAAAAGAAAAGCAGCACAAAGGACATTTCCCAACCCATTTCCCAAGCCAGGCCATGTGCACTGGAGTGAAGAGGAAGTTCAGCCCAGCCTTGTGGAAAATGAGGAAGGTATGGAGGGGCTGACGTTCCATGGTAAAAATAACCCTGAAATGTGTCTGCTGCTTATTCCAAGAGATTAATTGTGATCAAACACCACATCCAGGCAGCAGCTGATCCTGTGGGGACGCTTCCTTGGACACATCATCCCTTGGAGCAAGTCAACCAGGGCACTGAGGAGTCCCTGATAGCCAGGATAATCAGACTGACACACGAAATTTTGATACACCTGGATAGGACGGAGTCTTCTTAGAGATCAAAAATTTTATATTCACAATGAACATGGGCACAGATCCTTCAAATGCTGCATCATTTGCCAGATGCATCAAGTAGCTCTGAACTGGTGGCAGAGAACTTTGCACAGATTTCCTATGGTATTTCCAGAGATATTTCCAACAGTGTTAGTAAACTTTAACACTTTTCTGATGATACAATAAGTATTCAGTGATCTCTGGCACAGCTGGTGTTACTCTCCCCTCCATCCTACCAACTGCAGAAGTGCAGACAGCTGGGTAATTTATGCTTAAGATATGCAGCAGCAAGAAAGTTTCTAGAAAGAAACCAGTCATTTTTCATAACATTTTTTGGACAAGTTCAATCCACCACTGTCGATTGGTTCTCTCGATGGTTAGATGATATACTTCAGGAGACGGGGGTTGCTCATGGAACACGTGCTTTATTCTCAGGGGTTGTGGGTGCCAGCGTTTGCTATCAGTTGCCAGCCCAACTGCTGGCGTGGTTCTAAGAGAGCAAATTTCCTGTTACAGTCTATTTTATCTTATTCTGTGTTGAATATTCTATTTACAGTAACTAACCGGTGTGAAACACAAATCTTATAGAATTTACATACAGCTTATGAGAACTACTAGATTTAAATAAGACACTACCTCCTTATGCTAATTTCTATAATCCCTTCTTCCTGCTATCCTGCAGACTCCTTTTCTGCCTGGTCACTGGTATTGCTTCACATCCTGTCCCTGGACTGGCATCCCTTCCCATATCGAAAGTGACCGTCATTTCTATCTCATTCACTGGCCCAATGTTCTCTGAACCTCCTGCTAAACAATCATATTTATAAGGTTTCCCTATATCACCTTCCCCAACACACCACAGCAAACAGTAAGTGTTTACTTAACTCTGGAGAAATCCAACTTTTCCTTAGGAGAATGGCTTCCCACTGGGGCTGAGGTAATTGGGATATTGGGAAGAAATTCCTCCCTGTGAGGGTGGGGAGGCCCTGGCACAGAGAAGCTGTGGCGGCCCCTGGATCCCTGGCAGTGTCCAAGGCCAGGCTGGACTGGGCTTGGAGCACCCTGGGCTAGTGGAAAGTGTCCCTGCTCATGGCAGGGGGTGGCACTGGGTGGGCTTTGAGGTCCCTTCCAATCCAAGCCCATTCTGCAATTCTGTGGATACAGACTGAAAAAAAATCAGGAAGCCCCTGCAGATGTTGGCAGAATCAGCCTAGTGATAGAATGTGTCCTACAAAATTAATATAAATGTCCTGGCTAAAATAGATGGTATGTGTTTGAGCACAAGAAATCTCTGCTTGTATCTCAAAAAGCAATAAAGCTGTGACACAATCTAAAGCTGAGGATCTCCTTTAAAGGCCAAGAGATTATCTCCTGGGATGAGACACACTGGGAAGGGGTTGAGGGGCTGGCACTCAGGCTCCAGGGCCTCAAGGAGTGAGAGCAGCCCAGAGTGCCAGGCAGTTTCCAGCTCCAGCAATCCCAGGTGCTCTGAGCAAGCCCTGCACGCACCACGATCAGACCACAAGGCAAATGCAGCACCTCTGGAAAGCCAGGGAACAACTTCATTTTGGTTAATAACTGAGCCATCAACAACTCTTATCAGCTACACACAGAAATGAAGGGAGCAGATCAGAGATTCATTACATTTGAAGCAATATCATTACTCCTAAGCTCTCCTGGTTCCCTATCACAGGCAAAATACTTCCCTTAAAACAATAGCACTGATACAATGCATTGGTAACATTTGTTAGTATTGAGTAGTCTCTTGCTGGAAGGAGTATAAATAGATATGATTCCACTTTGCAAGGGAAAAGAACAGCTAAGTGATTCTACAGAATTATATAGCTAGGGGGGACGCTGCTTGCTGCTTTAACAGAGAAGTAACACCTTATTCACAGGTAAAACAACATCCTTTACTTCAAACATACTAAATATAGGAATTAAAATCAAATCATTATTTGCAGAAGACAGGTCTTGCACTGCATTATGTTTTTTTTGGGAGGACACAACGATACATACACTTTTTCTGAGTAGGTGAAGACAAAATTTGTCTTCCATAGATACCTTACACATAAGATAAGGTGCTCAGAAACTACAGATTCTGAGCTATTTATGAGATTGCTCTTGTTCTAAAGTTACTGGCAGGGTGAAAGCACTGCAAGTGCAACAGGGATGTTTATGCAATGCTCAGACCTCGAAGTAGATCATGAGGTGTATGGTCACTAAGAGTTTTAGGTGAATATGAAAATTGGATTAAAGACAGGTTGGATGATTGGGCCCTTAATGCCTTTCCTGTAGGTATGTGCGAACTGCTAACCTGGATTTGCTCAATAAGGTAAGAGTGACCTCGAGTTGAAGAAGTAAAGGATTATAAAAACCATCTTTTAAGTTTCACCTTTTGATTTCTACTGAAGTAAACACAGCATTTGAGGTATTTTGGTCTGAGTGATCAGAAACAAATCCAGGAAAATCCTGAAATGTTGACTGAGATCCAGTAGGACCTCAAGTCTGGCAGCCAATAAGACCTTTAAAACTAGAAGAAGTTCAGGATAAAGGAAATAGGTACTTTATGCATATTTACCTTGGTCTTTTTCCTAAATACAGTTTTCTATCAAAAAGAAAAGTGAAACATGTTCATGCTTCTTTCTGGTACAGAATTAAAAATCAAGTAGTGAATATGATAAAAAAAATTAGGACACTATCACTCAGAATGTGACATATCATAAATAAAGAGAAATGCATGCTTCTGCTTCTTTCAGGAGTAAAAACAAAATCAAGTGCTGTCTTCTATTATGTGGTGTATTATATAAAAAGAGAAAATTTCCAATAACTCACAAGGGGGAGGAATGGCTTTACAGGACTGTCACAGCATCCTGAGCTGAAGAAAAGCAACTCAATTAAATCAAAAGAAAAACAGCATAAATGAACCACAAAAGACAGAAATATTGCAAGCATAACACCCACCACAGAATCACAGGATATAAACCAGAGAGCAGCAACGTTTCTAGCTCCAAACTGTGGAAAGGCATAGGGAGGAAGAATTTTGGAGTTGAATATGCTGCAAAAATTCTCAGCAGGCAAATCTTATGAATGAAGATCTCCATCTGGAAACAGATAATTCCACTCAAACATGTCACCCAGTTGCCATGGCAATGTGACAAAGAAAAACAGCACTCATTAATAACAATTTCAGTGATAAATGAGCTTATCAACTTAGAATATTGAAACAATTACTGGGTGGGGGGCACAAAACTGTGGTGGTTCCCATGAGAAAAATGTCTTCAGCATTTCCAGACACTGCTTAAGTGCCTTTAGCACAGGAGTATGGGCAATGACACCAATTCTAGCTCAGTTTAAAGGAAAGAAGGACATCAGAAAGAAGCACAACTTCATCAAATCTATCTGGAGTCACTGTGACTTTTGGAGAAATATTTGGTTAAACAGCAATTTACTTATTTAAAAGTAAATTTAAATAATTTACTTATTTACTTTAAGTAAGTAAATAAACAGAATGCTGATTTACAATGCATTCCCATTTCAGACATCTAAGGACAAACAGATTTGGTTCCACTGTCATCAAGAGGGACAAAGGGTGAGCCTCTTCTCTATTTTTAGCAAGATATCAAGTATCAGGCAGGAGCTGAGTGGTACTTCAGTCATACCACCAAGAGGGAAGTTTCTAAACACACCTTCATTTTCCTGTGCCACATATTTTTCTGCAGTTTCTCTTGTCTTTCTGTCACACGACGTGCCAAGATTTATCATTCATTCACACTTAACCACAGGTCTGTTCTGTAAAATAGGAGCTTTCTGTCTAACAAATTCCTCTGCCCTGTACTTACTTCTGCCAGGTGCAGAAAGTGCCCCTACTGCTGTGAATGCCACGGATCAAAGCTTCACGTGCTCCCCTCTCCCAAAGGCTTGAAAGCTCAAAGCTATATTTAGATAAAAGACTGAATTGCTTTTTCTAAAAATATTTGTTAAGAATCATAAAGAGATTTTGATGCAATTTAACTGAAACATAGAACAGCAGGTGAGCCACTTAGATGCCGAGCACAGAACATGCCAAACATCCCAGAATGGTTTGGGTGGGAAGGGACCTTAAAAATCAACCAATTCCACCCCTGCCATGGGTAGGGACACCTTCCACTGTCCCAGGTTGCTCCAAGCCCCATCCAGCCTGGCCTTGGACATTTCTAGGGACCCAGAGGCAGTCACAGCTTCTCTGGGCACCCTGTGCCAGTGTCTCACCACCATGGTGGAACTGGAAACCACCCTTTTTGTGCAAAGCCCATACCACATTTGCTTGATGGCCGCCTCTGGACTGGCTCCAACAGCTCCATGTCGTGCCTGTGCTGGGATGCTGGAGCTGGATGTAGCTCTCCTGGAGCCCATCTCCACTGCCACTGGGAAGGAGGAACACTCCAAGATCCACAGCTGCACTGGAAGGATACGAGCAGTGGTGGGCTCAGCTCTAGAAAGAGTCAGGCTTCATACACATCAGGAGAAAAAGCAAACTCACAGACCACCAGGACAGTCAAGGAGCAGAATTAGACTGCTTGAGTGGCTGCAGTTTCCACCACCTGAGTCATCAACCTGGAGTGCCACAGCTTCGTGTCCATCTGCTCTGGAGGACTGGAGGGTGAGATGAGCTACTTAGGTTATTCCATCTCTGTTATGTATGTGGGTATCAACTGCCTGGATACCAGGAAAGTTACGTCAAAAATCCCAGAAAATGTCTACAGTCAGAGAAAGTAGCTGCAAAAAAACTGCAAATTAATATTTCTTAAACTAAATATTAGGAAGTGGAAGATATCTAAGTTCTATTCTTAGGTGCAGCTTCAAGCCTTCACAGAAAGCAGCAGCTCTATGGTTCATTTGATTCTACAGGGTTGAAGCATTTGCTCAGCTGTGGGGGTCGGTTTCTGATCCACTTGGATGTGGACTGGGAGTGAAATTTCATTGGAAGTCAACCAGCATTGGGTGAGCAGCCTGTTGTCTTCTCTTACCAACCCTCAAAGCTGTCAGTTCCCAGGCAATTCTTGATCCAAGTGATCATGGTTTTACTAACATGAATAGAATAATAAAAAAAGCTTAGGAAATAAGCCAACCCATTTTTCTCAAAGGATTATCTGAAAATGCTCATTCAGATTTCCCAAATTAATTAACCTTACCCTAATCCAATCTAAAAATACAGCCACTGCTGGGAGTTGAGGCAGTGGACACCAGCAGATACTAAACAGAGAACAGGTACATAAACAACACATCAGTTCTGCCAACAAAATCTAAATCCTCTGACAGAACAGCTCTTTAAAAATCAACACACCACACAGATCACAGCACATCTGCAAAGACCACCCTCAAGCACTTTTTCTTCCTCCTACACAACCCTGACATGTACCCAAGGAACGCCAACGACTGCTTCTGCACAAGGCAGATGTGACCAGCTAGGGCTGGTTTTTTGGAGAAAAAAAAGGGATTGAGACATTCAGTGTACCAAAAGCCAGTCCCTAAATGGAGGATCCCTGCAGAACTGGAAGGACATTCAGTGAGACAGGGATAGCTCTTTTATAAGCTATCCAGCAGCCCAATGGTATATTCAGTGTTTTCTGAAACATTCAGCCCCTCAAGGAAGATGCCTACCTGAAAAAATTTAGCAACTTCCCTTCTACTTTATCAAACCTCCCTCTTGCAGGCCCAAACCATGACATCTTTCAGCAGCAATCTCTGAAAGGTCTGACAGAACACAGCTCCACTATCTGTCCTGGACATGATCTTCACCTTTGCTGCTGGAGAAGCACAAACCCTCCTGTTGCCATATTAACCCATCCCTCACCAGTGCTGTCAGCAGTTTCCAGAACTGCCAACTGCTCACAGCTCTCCATCCCTTAGGTACTTGTCCTCTCTCAGCCTGATGTCTGCCCCTGGGAAGAGGCACTATCCCAACCCCTGCGCTGCTGCTGTTCCTCAGCTGCCTCAGGTTGTGTATCCTGGGTTTTCTGATTCCTGTCCTCCCAGTCTAAAGGTGGCAGGTGATGATGAAACCATAATTCAGCTCCCCTGTTTCTGTAGGTTTAATTTGCCAATTTGGCACGTGACTTGCACAAAACAAACCACTGTACATCAGCTGATACAGCAGGAGATGTGCAGCCCAACGAAGGAGGGGGTAACTTGCTTCCCACCTTCACTTGGTTTCTTCTTAGTCCCCTCCACTTATTTTCCCTTCTTGGTTTCTTCTTGGTCAAAAAGTCCCCAAGGCTACTCTACGTTTTGAGCTGTCATATATTCCAAGCCCTGTGAAAACTGGAGTTGTACATACAATTTGCTATCACATTATGAATTAAGGATTGTTTTAACTAACTTAGACCACGGGCACAGGCTCACTGCTCTGTATCTGCCAGGTCTACCTTAGTTGTAGGTAGGTCAGAGGAACCACAGCCTCAGAGGCCATTTCATTATCTCAGGAAAGATTTTAAAATACAGCCTCAACATCCCCAAATCCAGTTAATGCTAAACACACAATTTCTGCCTTGCTCACACTGTCTTTGTGTTCAATATCTGAGGAAACACCATATGTGAGATGGTATTGAAAAAACCTGCCATGTGATCATATAATTAAAGACTTTTGTGCACTCCTCTGTAATTACAAAGCCAAAGAACAGTGCTGGTGGTGTGCACTCATAACTATCTTTCAGCTACCCAGATTTCTGCTTGCTGAAACGATATAATTCATATATATATACATATACATACATACACAGACACTTTTTTTACCTTTTTGTTTTCATTTAATTAACACATAACTTTGAGGCAGATGCCAGGTTGTTCAAAGGAAACCATTTCTCAGGTGGAGGAGATTACAGCCACAGTGCTTGGCAGGAAGGATACCCAGTAAACGCAATTATCTAGCCCACTAAAAAGATGAAATTGAGAAATGAAAGCAGGAGAGGAAACAAGCAGCAGGGAGATTAATTAAAGGAATGGACAGGAGAAAAACAAAGAGTGTGTGCCCTGAAAATATGACTGTTCATATGAAGGCCCCAGGTGGGTGTCTGGACCAAGGCTGTCTCGAACACAGCACAGCACAGGCAGCTTGGAAAGGCTCCTTCAAACCCCATTTCACTGCTCTGGTTTGAAATTCTCCCTCGGAAAGTTAAAAAAAAACAAACCACCAAGCACAAATTATTTAATTCTTTTCAGGTTTTTCAGTGTCATTAATGAAACTCCCAGTCTCTGCTGACCCTCCCCCCGCCCCCATCTGTCTGTGTACTCCACTGAACACTCCTCACCTTGGCACAGAACCAGGCAGGGACTATTCAACTCCAGCAAAAATACCTAAGTGACCATTTCTGTCAGCATCCCTCGTGCAGCTCTGGAGGCCCTGCCTCTCACAGCCCCTCTAAGGTATCCATCCACCCAAAACCATTCCTGAATGGAGCTGCCCCAAGTGTTCCCTGGAAAAGAAGTCATTACCACTCCACACCCTCGAAATTACACATCTCCTATTATTGCAAACACGGGATGAGGTGCCTTCAGTTTCCTTGTCAATAAAAAAGCCAATTCCTCTTTCCTTAACAAGCAATGCCATTCTCAATCAGTCAACTATTAAATGAGATTGTTGCCCCGCAACATGTGACTTGAAATGGATTTTCATCCCCTTTCTGGCATAGTAACTTTTTGCTATTAATATTAAGCTATCAAATTTTCCCTGCTCATGGACCTCAAAGAGTGTTTGTAAATCAGCAGCTATTTCATTTTTATTAATTCCAATATGGAAGGGACTGAATAAATACCCAGAACCAGTAACATCTCCTCACTGTCAATATTTCTTTAAACCAAGAGGGGAGATCTAACGAAAACTTGATTTATAAAATGCAGCACACATTTCCAGATGCAAAAGATACAGAAGTTAATTACATTATTTCACTTACAGACTATCTAGCAGCTCCAAAAGTAACCTACAGGAAATATTACTATTTTACTCTGGCTACAGATTTTCCATGCCTTCTTCCCTTCCCTTTGGGCAACACTTTTTAAAGGAAAGCAAAATACTGATGTCTGAAAAAAAAGAGTTTAGTAATAGCTAAAAAAAAAAATATCAAAATAAGAAATATGGGCTTAGAGCACTTGTATTAGATGGGTACTTTCACCTTAAAAAGATCTCAAGATGCACCCAGTTCCTACAGTTAGAAATACAGTATAGCATGGAATCAGAGGATCACAGAATCTGCTGAGATGGAAAGGACCCACCAGGATGATCCAGCCCAACCCCTGGCCCTGCACAGACACCCCAACAATCCCAACAATCCTGTCCATCCCTGAGAGCACTGTCCAAAAGCTCCTGCAGCTCTGGCAGCCCTGGGGGCTGTGACCACTTGAGACCAAATTCAGGAGATGACATGCATGTAATTGTAGCAAATACAATCATTACACAATTAGGAGAACTCAGTGGAAAAAACCAAACCACTACACCCCCTTTTTTTCCCTCTGAATAGCTCAAGATCATTCCTGGAGCCTGAAACAAAGGTGACTGCATGCTCCTTCCCAGTACATGGGAACATGAAGTGCTCTGCATCCCAGCTGCCTGAACAGCCCCTGCAGAGCTCCTGTGACAAGAGCAGAAAGGAAAGACAGAATTTAGAAGCGCCCTAAACCTGATCCTTTCTGCCAGAGCCCCCGCTCACACAGGTAAGAATAAAAAGTGCATGGCAAGGCATAATGACACCCACTCAGCAGAAGCCAGGCTTTGTTTTTCACAAGCACATGAGGCAGAAGTCTCAATATTTTCCATTTTTTCCCATTTTTTTCTGGTGCTAGCTCAAGACAGAGCACTGTCAGTCCTGGGCCTCTGACCAAGGAGAACATGAGACTATTTGGTTGTAATATTTATCTAAAATAGCCACGATGGCACCGTGTTTTGGAGAATTACCTCCTGGAAAATTGCCTTCTACCTTCATTTTCTCTATCTTATAAAGGCACCTTTGGCTGTGTATGTCAAAGATACACAAGTATTTATTGGTCAGGTATCTTTTCTTTGTATTTAACAGCTATTTCTACCAGTAGATATTTCCTACTATAAAATTACAGCCTTAAAAATTTCAGCTTTGTGTTGCTGAAATGAATACACATCCATGCAGCTACACAAGGCTTACCTGGGGAATTGGGAATTATTCTCCAGAATTAGTCTTTTCTGGCCAAATTTCAGGCTTTGCTGTTTTCTCTTGGCTTTTTATTTCTCCAAATTTGTGGCCAAGAAATAAAACACTTGGAAAATGGCTAAAGGAACACTGTGGTAATTGAAAATATACAGCATTTTTACCATGATTTTTCCTTGTCTGCACGCACAGGTAGGCAATGAATGCCAGAGGTTGTCTTTAAAAGATTAGGTGAAAAACTAAGTGTGTCTGTACCATAAAACAAACGGATTTCCTTTAGCACCAAGGCTGCCAGAAAACACATCCTGGCTCCTCTCTAGCCAGCGCCAAAGGCGGATGTATGGCCCTATTTATAGCCCACTAATGCAATTGTGAAATGCACACCCCTTGCACTTCATTTGTATGGGCTGGGACTGGACTCTCCGTGGAGCTAAGCAGCTTGGAGGAAATAATAACACTTAGAATAGAATAACTCCCTAGAATAACACCATGTTCCCTCTGCCCACATCCCAGAGGCTGCAGAAACTCGGGGTCCCCTGGAGCCCCCTGCCCTCTGGTTGCTCTCTGGGTGCTCTGATGCCAACAGAGAGCTTGCAAAAGGGGAAAGCTCAGGTGAAAATAAGAAGCAAGGAAGTGATGATTTGCCTGTGATTAACTTCTGCTCCTAAAACAGGGATATCAACTGTTTCTCCACCTTGGCTCACCTTCTGTCTCTGTACTGTAAATCCCCACTCGAAGTGCCGAGTCCAGCTGTGTGTGTATCATTCCAAACCCAGCACTGCAAAGATCTGGATAAAAACAGCTCCCTTCCACTAAAGAGAATGACTTTGCAGAATAATTCCCTCATCTAATACCATGACAAGGGGTTGTAAAAACAGTCCAAGGAGATTAACCACCAGAAGAAGGTCACTATAGAGTGCACAGGCTGTCTAACTAATTTATGGACACCTGTTCTAAGTCCAGCTCTCTTTCAGGTAGGAAAACCTCAGCAACTTTTCCATGGCAAAGACTTTCTATCCATTCAGGAAAGGCATCTCTTCTTGGTCTTTCTGATTATTCTTTTCAAATAGGCACCAAGAAATATCTTCAAACACTGTTGCTCTACTGCCTGAACCATTTACAACTAAGTAATTTTCCAGCACCCAGGTATCTAAAAACCTACTCTCCCATCACTTCTTCACATGGTAGGTATCTTCTCTCCCATCTCACCTCTCCTTGAGTCCAGCCTCATCTCCTGGTGCTCCTCACTGCATTCCCTGGATCTGGTTCATTGCCATGCCTGGGACTGCTCTTTCTGTATTCTTTATACATCTATATATCTGTATTTCCTTGCTGGAGAGGGAGGAAGAGCTTGTTTTGTTATTACTCAGAGCCAACCCACAGTTCAGAGCAGCCTCTGCCCACTCCTGAAAAAGCAGCAGCTTTTCCAAGAGCTATAAAGATGAGCCACTTATATACATAAAAGGTGAACTTACAGTTTTAATTCATGTGGAAAGCACTCTCTTTGCACATATTGATCATGAATGCATAACTAGACAAAACCTGAGGGTGCAGTTTGGTTTTGTTTTGATTTTCTTTAAACTCTGTTGCTTCCTTATGGTAATAAAATAGTAAATTATTGACTTACCAAGGGTGTTGTCAGAGTTACACAAATACATCATAAACTCAGATAACACATGCAATTCTGTTACATTTCCCACATGAATATAACCAGGGTAGGTAGGGTTTGGTTCTATTCACTTCTCTCACTTCCTGAAACACTTGTTTAGGACTGCCCCCTGTTTACTTAGATAACAAGCAGGCTATCAACATACTGCTAAACAAGGTAAGGAAAGAGCATCACGGAATCACGGAATGTTTTGAGTTGGAAGGGGCCTTAAAGATTATCCCATCCCCCCCCTGCCACGGGCAGGGACACCTTCCACTAGCCCAGGTTGTTCCACGCCCTGTCCAATCTGGCCTTGGACGCTTCCAGGGATTCAGGGGCAGCCACAGCTTCTCTGGGCACCCTGTGCCAGGGCCTTTCCACCCTCACAGGGAAGAATTTATTCACAATCCCTAATCTCAACCCGCCCTCTGGCAGTTAAAAAACACAGAATCCAGTACAATTCTGGAAGATGCTCGTGCCCTTCAAGCCTCTGCTGCAATGCACTCACTCATCTGCTTTTCTTTAGCTTTCAAGCACTGGAACAAGACCCACTTTACAACATGAGCTGCTGAAACCACGAAGAACATTAAACCTTCCCTTCCAGGAGCTCGGCCGAAGTCTGAATTTAGGCAATGAAAATCTCCTCCTTTGAAACTCACCGTGATATTTAGTTTTAGACCCCTGAGACTGAGTTTTCAGGGAATGGGTACCTATAGGTCACTGACTTCCATGGACTTTGGATTAAGAACAAGTGCCTGTGAATGTACCAGAAGTATTTTTCATGCCTGAAAATGTCTTTAAAAGAAGTTATAGTCTCGAAGTATGCAATCAGGACACAGCATGGGGCTGGTCCCCGTATGCATCTGTCCCCAGCATGAGTAAGAGCTGATACTGCAGAACAGATCAGGACAGGCACATGAGCTGGAGCAGTTCCTCGAGGAGTTTCCACCAGCTAACCACCACACTCCATCAAATAAAGGCTGCCAGGCCAAGGGAACTGTGTTTGGGAGCAGTGAGACCTTCTGATCCCAGCACACATCAACACTTGACAGGACACAAGTTCTACTGCTTAAGCTACACCATTTCAATTCTCGTTTTCAATTTTAGCTTTTTTTTTTCTCCCCTGACAACTGAGGGGAAGGGGTTATAATGGTGTAACAACAGGAAGGTGGTATTCACTGAAAACACTTCTCAGGTATTCTTCTGACTGACAATTTTAATTGAAAACTTCCCCACTTCAAATGGCCAGATGACCTCCAGAATTCTGTCTACTGGAACAGGATGGGTTTAGAAGTTACCTCATATTAATTAAAGACATCTGAACAGTCTTGCCAGGCCTACAGGTATTTTAAGTTGTCCTGAGCAACATCCCAAGACTGAAGTTTTCAGTAAGATGATACTTCTGGCCTGTTAAGGAAAGAGCCTTCAAAGCAAACTAATCTCTACAAAGGTTTGGACACACTATTTTTGAAGATGACAACACATATTTAGGTAAGGTAAATCATGGTCCCCCTTGTTATTCTCCTGCATAGAGTGGACATATTTTAAAGGTTTCAATTATTTTAGCAATTTGGCATTTACTTCACACTAAGTCAGGGTTCTGCTGTTTTTGACAGAGACAGGAAAGGAAATACCTGTCACAAGACAGGCATGAACAGAAGGGAGGCAAGCCCATAAAACACATAGGAAGAAAGGAAACATCAACGTGAGAAAGAAAACTGTCCTAGAGCTTGTGAAGCAAGCAGATAATATCACAGAATCCCAGAATGGTTTGGGTTGGGAGGGACCTTAGAGCCCATTTCATCACACCCCTGCCATGGGCACGGATACCTTCCACCAGCCCAGGCTGCTCCAAGCCCCATCCAGCCTGCCCTTGTGCATTAATCAGTTCTTCAATCTCATTACAATACTTTACTGATGAAGATTTCCTTTCCTAACCTTCTCCCAGCTGTTCTGAGTTAAACTGGTTTATAAACTATTGTGCTTTGTGTTCAGCTTTATTTAGACAGCTTTAGCAACTGGAGCTGCTCTTAATAGGAGAAATCCCACCATGATCTTCCCATTTTGTCAGAAAATTCCTACCTGACATGTTCATTCCCCCTTTTGCAAAGCACCCAGAAGCTCCATGGAAACGTCTGGATTAAGCCTCTCAGATTAATGAACAGATTCTAGAATATTTTTTTCCCAAATCACATTACCACCTACTTTCTTACAGAAAGAATTACTTCAATAACCTCCTCCCCAGATGAACATCCCATAATTTTTTATAAAGGCACAAATAAAATTAATCTACAAGAGATGTTATATTATTAAAACATATGCTGAAATCAACAATGCTCAAGGCTCTATCATGGCATTTTGTTCTTCATTGGTATTTACATATTATAGTTCTTATGTATTGCCCTGGAAATCAGCTTTGAAGTGGAATGATGAATAAATGAAGATTTATTATTACTATCCTTATTAGAGGGATTTTAAAGTCATTAGAGACCAACAGACATAATAATCATATTATATTCAATCTTCTCTAGAACATCTCCTTTGATAGGCCCACTAACTCAATTATTTAAATATATATTACAGCAAAATGCAGCATGACTTCTACAGTTTGAGATAGGATGGAAATTTTTATGTTTTGGTTTCATTTACCACGATTTGTCTGTACAGAATTCATGGGTTTCATGATGGGTTTCTCCGTTTTAAACACCAGGGTTTCAAATTCACAGTGAGCACCCGGCTCAACATGTCTGCTCAGCTAAAATAAAAGGTTAAAAGCTGGGGAAGAAATAGGGTACTGGAGATCAATCTTAACCTGCAGTGACTTTTAAAAGTTAAAAAAAAAAAACAGCTCTCAGAAGCCATGATCTCCCAATAGTCAATAGACTTGGCTGCAACCAATCCACCATGACAGAAGAAAAATAGATCCAGAGGTTCTGAGGAAGAGCCAAAGCAGAACTGCACCACTCTAAGAAGCTCAGAAAATTCTCTCTGGATTCAATGTGAGTCCAGTAAAAACTACTCATGGGAAAAAAATAATCCACACACTGCTTAACTGCAAAGCACAATCCTTAATATTGACTCTCTCTGCCTGCAGCTTGTCTGGGGAAGGTGCTAGAGGAAGGAAGGTGAACTGTTTCCAGTGGGGTGTAGTCACACAGCGAGGGGCAACTTCCTGTCAGCCACATCCTTCAGAGCCCTCTGCCTGCCCAGGGAAGGCAGCACCAGCACTCTGCTCTTTGCCTTTAATGCTCTCATTGTTGTACCAAATCCCTCAGGATTTCCTCCCCCTGTGAAACATCTGAGGCAATGTGGCTATCACAGCCATAAGGCTCACTCCTGCTAGTTCTGCACAGGCACTCGATGTCACATTAGTCCCCAGGTGCCAACACTGCCTGTGCTCACTGTCCATGCACAGCATGGTTTATGCTCACTGATATTATCAGGGTGTTACTGACACACCAGCCACCTTCCAACCCCACGTGACTTCTGTTTCCTTTACTTTGCAGCCTCCTCTCCAGAAACTAACCTCTAATTCCCTTTCCATCACCTCCTGGCTCCTCATTTCCCTACCACTCACCTTGGTTCAGCTCTGCCTAATCATACTGCAGGGAACTTTCAATCCCTACAGGCAGCACTGATACTCTGCTCGTGGCCACTGGCTGGGTGAGACACTTCTGTCCCTTTCCAGAAATAAGAAAGGAAACATCAGGGTGGGGAGGCCCTGGCACAGGGTGCCCAGAGAAGCTGTGGCTGCCCCTGGATCCCTGGAAGTGTCCAAGGCCAGGTTTGACAGGGCTCAGAGCAACCTGGGCTAGTGGAAGGTGTCCCTGCCCAGGGCAGGGGTGGGACTGGATGATCTGTAAAACTCCAGCACAACCTCCTCATGCACCCAGTTCTGACCTAGAAGCTGTCTTTCACCAGCAAGGGAAAAATGTGACTTCTGTGGTTACCAGTCAATGAGTTAAGTCAGACTCCAACTCTGCTAAGAAGGAATCACTCATGGACTCTGATCTTTAGGAATAACAAATCCCACACCTAAACTGAAGCATGGGCCACAATATGGTTAACAGCAGGTAGTACTCCTGACAGTAAAATAGGGAACGATTAACAGCCCTCAAATGGATCCCAGAATAGCTAAATGATACTGCTGACACCAGTCCAGCTCTATAAATGGGAGCATTTTAAAATCCCTTCAATCTTCTTGATCCTCTGACTCCAGAAGCTACTTTAAGTTTCCCATGCTAAAGTTACAGTCTTTGGCCCACAGCATGTGGTTAAATCGCACAAAAAAAAAAAAAAAAAAGGCTGAGACTCACATTTTGCCAAAAATTGCTCCCTCACTAAGTATAAGCTAAAATCTAAACTCATATTCCCTTGAGCAACTGATAGAATTTTCTGCTCATGACAGCAGTTAAAAGCCCATTTTAAACAAAAGCAACGTACTGAGCTCACAATTCCAAACCCAGCATCTCCCAGGGATGAGAAGGAGCACTGAACACTCCTGAAGTTTGTTCAACAACTACTTTCTCTTCAGGTAACACCTCTGGGAATTCTTACTCTGGGATCCACTGGGAGAGCAAGCTAGCCCTCAGAAAAGCTGGAAAAAACACCAGGGAGGTTTGATGTACTCAGTACCAAGGCATCTGTTTTAAGAACAACAGTACCAAGGCAGCTTATTCACAGCTGACTTAGCTTTCAGATAGGTATCTTGGCAGATCTAGAAATTTCATTTTTGAACAGTCTTTCAGATAATTCCTGACATTTTAAAATCTGTATTTAAAGATTTATATCTTTATCTAAAAAACACTTCATGTATACTATCAGAATCTGGGGCAAAAAAAAAAAAAAACAACAAACCATTAAGCTGATTATGATTTTGTCTCCTATCACTTTACCCCTCCTGATGCACAAGACCTGGATCACAGACCAGTCTTCACAGTGAAACAGATGTTTTCACCCCACATTCCCAGCTTCCCAGTACCACTAAATCCCTCAGTTTCTAGTTTCATTGTACCTTCAAACCCTGTTTGCTACAGGACTTCAGAACTAATGTTTTATTGCTTTACAGGACAACACAAGTGAGGAATTACTTTTCTTACCAAACAGATTTTCATTTTTAGGAAATGAGTCAACTATGTTGGTACCCAATGACAAACATTTAACAGAGACACACATATAAATACATGAGGGGGTCGTGCAACTCGTTGTCTTTGAGCTATTCCAGGATTTGTGGAGGTAAAGACAGTGTAGTACTGCACATCACTTAAAATGTTATTTTTTCACTAAGGATTTCACCTCTGTTTCAAGTGTCATGGTACCCTCCCCTGGATGGGCCAACTGCTCTGTCACTGCGATATATTTTAACACGCATTTTGCTTTATATTTCGCGGAAGGTTAAGACTCCCTCGTACAGCTTCCAGAACATTCATGGTGCTGGGAGAAAGCCAATCCTGCAACACTCACCCCCAAACACATCTCCGTTCTGGTAGTTCTTGCCCTTCTGAGTTTCCTCTTCATTTTGAACAGTAGACACATGCTTGGCGGAGGCACAGCCCATAGCTTCATTCAGACAGCTCCAGCTGGACCGAACCACAGATCATCTCTAGCAACGCCCGCTCATCCTTGCAGAAATAATCCACCTTCCTGCTCGGCTCTCAAGTCCCTTTCACCTAAACACGGCCAAAGAGAGAGGAAAACATTCACACAAGGTACCCTCTACATGGGGAGCTTCAAGGACACAAAAAAGGGAGTTTGTGAGGAGGAGCACAAGGGCACAGCCTCCATGGCCTGAGGCTGCTAAAACCATATTCCATAACATCTGGTACAGGCAGGTCATGATAAAGGTACCTCCACCCTGCCCTGGGACAGAGCACAGCAGTTGAACTCAAAGCCTCTTCCAGCCTGATTCTTTAATCCATGGCTTGAAGAAAGCAACATGCAGATCTGTTTCCCACCCAGCCAGCTATTCTCACAGAGCGCAGAGGGTTGTGGGAGAGGAGATAAGAAATCGTCAATATCTGCTCCTCCTGCTCCTTTCACCAATCTACCCATCAAGCCAGATTTCTTACAAAGCGTTTTACTGATTAAGAGCTGCTAATTCCAACTGTTCGGACAAAATAACCCCCCTAAATCAATTAAAGATCTTATGTTGCCAGACGGGAAAGGCGATAGTCAGCTGTATTATCTCATCTCTACATGTTCATTATTCTACTCAATCCATAAAGCCTCCACTGCTCAGAAAGACAACTACCCTCATTTGAAGATGGAATAACACACCCTGAACAGTCCAGATGTCACATAAAACAAAAGGGAAAAGAAAAATCAAATCCAGAACTGTAATATTTTAGGTTAAAAAGAAATTCAAATTCATGAAGTGTTTATTGCTAAATGGTTCTGCACTGGAACAAAAGCTACCTCAAAGTTTGGTGAGATGACCTGGTTTGCCTTTCCACCAGCCAAACTTTTCAGAAGAAAGAAAAGTGAGAAACTCCCCCTTTAGTTCAGCTATAGCAGAAGATTATACCCACAATTTTTTAATTCATCACTTCTGAGCATGTACTTTACAAGGCTGTGTCTCATTTTGCTCCACACTGACCACAAGTTTATGTGTAACATCAGACAAGCACTCTTATCTTACCTAGGATTGGGAGAGCTGGAGCGAGATGATCTCTAAGGTCCCTTGCAACCCAAAGCATTTTATGACACAGCATTATCCATTCCAGCAGAAATGTATAATCCCAAGGAAAACTGTGAGTTTCCTTTCCCTGAGCACTCACCACTGGCAGCACACCAGCCCCATGCAAGGGCAGCTCGGTGGCACACCAGCACATGGTCTAGAAGGGTTCTGCTCCTGCCTCCAGAGGGATTACTTCCTGCCCATCCCCAAAGCCAAAGACACGAGGACGTGGCAGCCGGGCTCAGAATGATTCTGGTTCTGCTACAACAGACCGTGGCTTTCATCAAGCAAGGGGAAGGACTCTGGATGCAGAACCACCTCTAACTCCTACTCACAGCCCGCTTCCCCCTTCTCTGCACAGAGCAGTGCTTCCCTCCACTTGGTGAGGGCATTCCAGAACATAAAACGTTGATCTGCCAGTCCCTGTTCCCAGCAGCCACCCCTCCTGCAGAGTTTTATGTTGAGTACATCCCCCAACATGCTCTACGCCTTTTTTCCTTCTCCTGTACATGCACACCTGAGCCTGAATTTCTCATTGCCTCATCCTTCTCTTCCCCCTTAGCCACAGCCAATTACTCACCCCCAAAACACAGGATTTTATAGGATCATAGAAAAGCTTGGGTTGGGAGGGACTTCCAGCTCATCTCGTTGCAACCTCTGCCGTGGGTGGGGACACCTTCCACTAGCCCAGGCTCCTCCAAGCCCCATCCAACCTGGCCTTGGACACTTCCAGGGGTGGGGCAGCCAGTGTTCTGGGCAACTTACACCAGGCATTGATGCTGTTAGTGGAAGAGAGTGAGCACACCCCTCTGGAGATATATTTTTGACCCTATATAGTTGCATTACTTCCTCCCACCCCATCCTTGCACAGGAAAACATAGGTTTTACAGAAAAAGTCAGTATAAAGCCAGGGAAGTTCCTCAGTTTTTGCAGTTCAGGGAGGGTCACAGCTGACAGTTCATCCTCTCACGTGTCCAAGTGGCAGCCTGCACTAAGATCTTCATCTCACTCGTGGGGGGGAAACAAGGATCCAAAGGGATTTAAACCATCAGCCATGCTGTGCTTGGGGATAGGTAGAGATACACAGGAGTGTGGGAGAAACAGCAGACTGGGACAGGGAACTGCTACCTGGGCTGGAAATGAAATAGGGACTTATTTTCCCAGAGGGCATAAATTTAGTTAAAGGCAAGAGCTTTTAATGGACCAGCTGAAACAAACAAGGGGGTAAACTTGACCAACAGAGTCTTTGCTTCAGATTTCAGAGAAAAGGAGGAGCCTCCAGGTAGACAGAGCCTGAAAACACTGACTTCTGATTTAAAATACAATCAGTAATATTATTCCAGGGAAAAGGGTATGGCAAACTATGGGAAAAGGAGCAAGGCAAGGCTTGATATAACCCCGGAAAGGATGTGGAGGTGTTTGGGTGAGACCTGGGTAGGTGGCTGTCGTGGGGGAATTGCTGCCTACCACAGCTCAGCACCTCTGAGCAGCAGAACTGCAGGCACAGAAGTACCTGCTGAATGAATTATGCTCTTGCCATCTTCAATTATTTTTCCTGTTTCTTTTTCTGTCTCTCAGCAGGGACCATTTACAAAAGGGAAAACAGCTTCTTAGTACCCAAATACACTTCACAAAGGGGTAGTGGGTTGGGTTTAGGAAGAAGATTTTTTTTTTGTGAAGCCTTATAGAGCCAACATGCAGCACAAATTGCAAAATACTTTATTATTGATTAGTGCCCAGGATGGTGATGGTCCCAGGACTATTGAGCTGCAGGAACAATCAGGAGCAAGGAGATACAGAACAGGAATGCAGAAGGATAAAGCTCTTTGGGGGAGAAAAGGAAAAAAAGATCCACAGTCAAATCTCTCCTGCAGCATTTTGGTAGCACACATCAACCTCTAAAAATATGGTCACGTTTGAAGGCATGCTGTGATTAAAGGAAGTAGATGGGGATACAAGAACTGGAAGTTTCACCCGTCACATTAAAGAACAGCAATCACAGTAGCACCTGAAAAAGCTATACAATTAATAGCTGGGTTATGGAGGCAAACTTCTCCTAGTGCCAATAAACTGGGCTGAGAAAGCTACTAAAAATGACCTCCAAGGGGAGTCTAACACACTTCTAGGCGTGTTCCTTGGACTGCTGTAAACATAGTGCTGTGAGACACAGCTAAACACAACCCTGGGATAGTTGAGGATTTAATACAAAGAACAGAGTGGGAGGAAAGCAGCGTTAATTTCACAGAGGATGAAATCCGAGGTACAAGGCAGCATGATGCTTCCCAGCCTCGGGGAACCTCCCCTGCCTGAGGACCAGAGCCCTCAGGGATGAGGTTTGGGAATCATTCACAAGAGGAGTGTTGGTCCTCACTCAATGGGATGCCTGGCAAAGCTTTGGGGATGTGAAACACAGCACTTCACAAACAGCAGCACAACACATCCGTTCCTCCTCCCTCACTTCTGCACAAACGTAATTTTCGCTTTTGTCTTCCACAGCATTTTGGGGCACACAGATTTCCAGAAGCCAGAAATAAAAACAAGAAAACCTCAAACCATTTGCAGTTCATGTTCACCACCCACCATCACTAATTATCAAGATTCGAGAGGCAATTTGCAGGCTCCGATCTGCAAAACGCCAGCGAGAAAAATCTCTCAGGCAGATCAAAAGTGTCTACACCACCCCCAAATGAAATGCAGCAGGTCAAGGATTAACATCTTACATGAGGGTCAGAAGAAGACTACAAACACTCTCAGATGCTGTACTTTGTACCCCAGGTTTCTTCTGAGCTAAAAATGGGAGAGCTCAGCTCTTAGTTAGGATAGAAAACACCTTTGGAAACCTTAAGCAATTCTTGAGTTCTTTCTTCTGAGCAATGTCTATGATGTGTTTTTTCTTCCACCAACTCTTTCAACACTTCATTAATCCTCTCATTATGCCCTCACCTCTTATTTCTAACGGTCAAAGGCTGCATCCTTGACAAAACACATTTTGCTTCCACAAACACTTCGTACAAATGGAGGACTTCCAGTGTTTTACAACAAATGCATGTTAATTCTTCTATTACAACAGGTGTATTTGTTTTCATCTTTATTGCATTGAGATAACTGATTTTTCATTATCTTCAGGCTGCAGATACATCTACAAGTTTCTTTCCGTGTTGACCACACAGGAAATCAGGTTAAAATTTCACAATGCTCAAGAGATCAAAGCAACGAGTTTCATACAACCATGAAAAACCAGTAAGCTACAAAGAAAAAACACACTGGCTTTTCTTATGAAACAACCTGTTCCAGGCTGAACTTCAGGATTTAACTTACTGCTATTAAGTACATTTATTTCTTATAAGAAATAGACCTGTTTGATTTCCACTTCATTTTTTTTTCCCAAAAAGAAGAATGCAGAAAGGAATTCCAAATTTGTCCTGCACAAGGGCTGCTAGTAGTTAGCACCTGGGATTTCTCCACTGTGACATCTCTCTTTCTCTGCTACCCTCCACCACTAAAGACAGCTTTTTGGGTTTTATTCAACAGCCAAAAGGGATTTTTTTGAGCCAAAAAGATAACACATTTGCCTTTGAAGTGCACCAATGCCCTAAGGAGGGAAGGAAAAAAATCTTAAAAAAAGAATGTCCATATAAGTTCTCTTTCACCTTCTTCAAATTATTCAAATCGGCATGAATAGTGCAGTTATATTGAAAATTAATCCCCTGACTTGCTAAATGAACAGCAGAATAGAGGTTTGACAGCTACAGCTGTCTGTAGCTGCACAGATACCTTGGCCATAACAGACACCGACCCGACCAGCCCAGCCCGTTAGAGAACAGAAGTAAGCAAGGCCCCAGGTAAGACAATGATAGGTCAGATTCAAATTCAAACAGGGCACCCCAGCCAATCCCATTGAATCATGCAACAATATCATTGGTCAGTGAGATGGGCAGAGCTAAGACCCCAACCAATCAGGTGTGTAAGCACAGGACATTTGAAGCCCCTACAGAAGGAGCTGCCCAACAACAAACTTCGGCTGTTGTCGCATGAAGAGTGTGTGTTCTGTCGCGTGCCTGTCTCCAACATCAGCGACAACTGGTGACGACGACACAATCCAACAGCTGCCACAGGTAACGCAGGGAGACAGAGGGCAGGGGGGAGACAGAGGGCAGCAGGGATTGCTGCCTGCAGCCTGAAGCCTGCGGAGAGAGCCATGGCAATCCCGGCGGAGCAGCAGGTATAGCTGCGTGCAGCAGAGAGAGCTGGGGAAGGCCACGGAGAGAACTGTGTTGGTCTGGACCCTGTGTAAATAAAAGACACTGCCAGGAAATATGGGAGCGTGGGCTTCGGTGGAGGAAGACCCTGTTATCGAGGTATGGACCCTCTTTTTAAGGAAACGGGGGATAAAATATGACAAGCAGGCTTTGCTAGCCTTGCTAATGTGGTCTGAGAACCACAGATTGGACGTGACTGAAGGAATCGCCCTTGACTTAAGAACGTGGGAGCAAGCTGGCAGATTTATAATTGAGGCAGCATCCATACACGATGAGACCACTATTAATGTCATAAAGCCCTGGAGGCTCATTGTGGATTTGCTGAGGCACTGAAAGATCGAGCGTGATACGAGGACAGCGGTGGGGACGTCATGGGCACCTCTCACTGAGGCGTGCAGTGAGGCCAGGGCAGCAGGCGAGGCAGCAGGAGGCACGTGGGAGAGGAGGATGGGTGAGACAGCCACGTCGCGCCACAAAACCGTGCAGCGCAGTGAAGCCACTCTGTGCATAACATCCTGCAGCCATGCAANGGTGCCACGAAACGGTGCAGCGCTGTGAAGCTGCCCGGTGCCGGGACACCTTCCCAGCATAACATCCTGCAGCCATGCAAAACTGCACCACCACCCTGTGCTGGGACATATTGCCAGCAGAGTGGGTTGCACCTAAGCCAAGCCACTGCAAAGCCACACCAAGCCCCTGTGAAGCAGCATCTGCCGCTGTGCCATGCTGCTGCATCAGGCGAGCACTCTGCTACCACACCGGACCGTACTGGCCCTGCACTGCAGCGGCACTGAGGCGGCACATGGCTCCCAAAGAACCAGAGCGCCCTGCAGCTGCATCGAGTGCACCTGTGCGGCCATTCCAACTACACGTGCCAGAGCCACACACACCCCTTGTCCCCATGGGCACGCTTGGACCACCTCTCCCCGGAGCTGACTGGCCCAGTTCCGAGACCACGCCTACAACCCAGCCTCTGTTGGGCATGCCCACTCGCCACTGCCATTCATGGGCGGACCCTGGGGACACATCATCAGGGATGCCAGGATGCCAAGCCAATGTCATACCCAGAAGTAGCGGCGGGACAGACAATCTCCAAGTTGCACTGCCACAAGTGTTGTCGCCGCCACTACCAGAGTTGGAGCAGCCCCTGGGATATATACCGACTAGGGATTCGAAAGAGACCAACAGAGAGAACCAGAGCCATCACCCCTCTGCGGAACCCCGGGAGAATGTCACTGCCACTGTGCTGCCAATGGCTTCACCCGACCCAACCAGTGTCTGGCAACAGGTAAAGTGAGCTGCGGTCGCAAGCGGGTATTTTGAGGGAGTGGACAAAAGTGATGTGCCCCTGTCGGGTGGTTTGGGGCCTGGGGCCAAGACACTTAAGTATACTTAAGTACTGAGAGGCAGTGGAACTGTGCCTGACAAATACAGACCCTTTCAGTGGCCAGTTCTTTCCAGCTATGACAGCTCATTGCCAAACATGGACTGGGGTCTCCTGCTGCTGCTAACGTTCTGCGATTTTTAACCACTGAGGAAGTAACACCTTTTGATATCAAGCAGCAGGTAAAATTGATGTATACCCCGGTTCAGTATATGGTTTATGAATCAACATGGCGACGTGCTGCAGAACAAGAGGAGCTAAGAAACCTAAAAGTAAAAAAAAAGGTCTTCTTTCAAAAGAAGACCCACACTTTGGGGCAGGGGTTCCTCAACTCCTAAGACCACCACCACTGGGGGACCCACAACTTTAAGACCAGTTATACCCATTAGTCTGGCACAGGTTAAAGATTTGGGGATGCAGGCATTATTTAAGGTAGCAAACATGGCTAACCCGACCCAAAGGTATTCCAAGATCAGACAGGGGGTCAAAGAATCATACCTGAAATTCACAGAGAGACTGAAGGATGCCATGGAAAAACAAATCGTGAATATTGAGGCTAGAAACCAATTAATTTTACAATTGGCAAGAGACAATGCTAATGAAGATTGCTGGAAAATCATAGAACTGCTGCCAAATGAAAATCCATCATTAGACAAGATGATAAATGCCTATGCCAATGTTGGCTCTGATTCCCACAACATGTCCTTATTAGCAGATTCCATTGTAGCTGCTGTAAAACTGATGTCCCAATGTTACAGATGTGGACAACAAGGCCACCTGAGAGCAAACTGTTCCCACAAGCCCACTCTAATGGGGACATTTCAAGGATAGAGGAATGTAAACATTAACTGTAACCAGTGTGGGAAACCAGGTAATATGACCAGACAATGCAAATACAAAGTCTGTACTAACAGGCAATCTTTTAAGGACCAGGCAAAGGGAAGATCAAGCATGAGAGGAAGACACAATGACACAAGCAACTTCCCGCCTTCCTGTGCAAGCCTATGTGACCAGCTCACAGGAAGGTCTAGAGGATCAGCTGGAATGGATGTTTCCACCTCCATCTCAACAACCACAAGCTCATTAAAGGTACATAAAGGCCCTCTGAAGGCGCAGGGGCCCATAGAGAGAGGACTGAGTGTACTGCTGATCGGGAGATCCAGTGCTACTTAGTAAGGTATCTTTGTACACCCAGGTGTTATAGACACTGATTTTACAGGAAAAACACATGCCATAGTATCAACCCCTACTCCACCTGTGACTATCCCTGCTAAAACCTGAATTGCTCAACTCATCCTTTTTAAGTGTTCTGTCCCAAAAACAGAAGCTAAGGAGAACCCCAGGTATACTGGACCCAGGTCATGTGTGATCAAAGACCTAATATGGTGGGTACCATCACAATGCCTCGGGCAAGTCCCTCACAAATAAAGGTCAGTGGGATGATTGACACAGGGGCAGACGTCACTATCACCTCTGCCAACACTTGGCCTTCATTGTGGCTCACCACAGCTGTGAGATCTGCTGTTGCTGGCCTCAGAGGGACCACAAAGAGCTGCTTGAGTAGCAGGTCTGTGTTGGTCAAAAATCCAGAGGGTCAGACAGCCACAATTTGGCCATATATCACTGCTGCACCACTTAACCTGTGCGGGAGAGATGTTTTATCAGCATGGGGAGTCCAGGTGGGGACAGATTTTTAACGGGCACCACTGTATTAAAGGGTGTAAAATACCCCACACTAGCCCTAAAATGGCTTACAACTTGACCTGTGTGGGTACCACAGTGGTCCCTAGAGAAAGAGAAACTGCATGCCCTTAAATCCCCAATAAAAGAACAACTAACTCAAGGGCACACAGAACCATCCACAAGCCCTTGGAACACCCCGGTATTTGTTATAAAAAAGAAGTCTGGTAAATGGAGGTTTCTCCATGACTTGAGGAAAATCATTGCAGTCATGGAAAGCATGGGAGCTTTACAACCTGGTATGCCATGTCCTACAGTGATTCCTGCCATCTGGGATATTCTGGTTGTGGACCTAAAAGATTGGATTTTACTATCCCTTTACACTCAGATGATACCTCAAAGTTTGCTTTCACGGTGCCATCCATTAATAACGCTGCACCAGTCGAGCATTATCCACGGAGAGTTTTGCCACAAGGTATGGAAAACATCCCCACAATTTGTCAATGGTACGTTGCTCAGGCATTATCATCAGTGAGAGAACAATTTCCAGGGGTGCACTGTTACCACTACACAGATGATATCCTAATAGCAACTCCAACAAAAAAAGACCTTTCACAGATTTGCCAAGCCTGATGCAAGCATTAAAACATTTGCGCTGCAAGTAGCACCGGAAAAAGTGCAACAGCAACCACCCTGGAAGTACCTTGGACTCAAAATAAGGGATCAGACCATACAGACACAAACAATTCGACTCTCAACAAAAATTCAAACTTTAAAGTCAAAGTCAGTGGTGATTTCTGTTCCTTGGGAGCCATGGACAGAACATGCTCCCCTAACCCACTGGTACAAACAGCCAGGAAATTAAGCATTTTCTGCCCTTCTATGAATTGTTTGCCACTGTGATGCACAAAACCTGTGCTTATTACACATTTCAGCCTCCTACTGGAAACAGGCTGTCCCAGAGAGTCAGGTGAGTACAGCAGTGACTGCCTGGAAGGGGAGGGAATCAGCTCCATGCTGTAAAACCAGGAGCACAGGGAAACATACCATGGCTTTACACTAAAGGCCCAGAGGAGGCAACAAGGCTGGTGAGGGGCTTGGAACACAAGCCCTGTGTGGAATGACTGAGGGAGCTGGGGTTGTTTAGCCTAGAGAAAAGGAGACTCATGGGTGACCTTATCACTCTCTACAACTCCCTGAAAGGTGGTTGTAGTCAGGTGGGGGGTTGGTCTCTTTCTCCAAGCAGCAACTGATAGAACGAGAGGACACAGTCTCAAGCTGTGTCAAGGGAAATATAGATTGGATATTAGGAAAAAGCTTTTCACAGAAAGAGTGATAAAGTACTGAAATGGTCCGCCCAGGGAGGTGGTGGAGTCATCATCCCTGGATGTGTTTAACAAAAGACTGGATGTGGCACTCAGTGCCATGGTTTAGTTGAGGTGTTAGAGCATGGGTTGGACTCAATGATCTTGAAGGTCTCTTCCAACCTAGTCATTCTGTGATTCTGAATATTTTGTACACTCTAAGCACAGGTCTAAGCATCATCTCCCTTCTGAAGGCTCAATCCCCTTGCTCTGCCTTCATAAAATAATTTAAAGATGGAACCATTACACCTAGGCAGTCACCACCATCATGTCAAATCAGATTAAAATAATTGATGTAGAAGCTGCAGCTACTTCATCAACAAGACCCAATGCTTTGGAGGAAAAGCTTAAGGGATAATTACCACACTGAAAAAACGGCCTTGTTCTCCTGAATTCCTCTCCTCTTCCGGCCAGGGCAGGGGGATGCATCTCCAAATGTCAACACTGACCCTGGCCTGGAGCTGAGCTCTTTTAAGCACTGCCCCTTTCCCAGAAAAAGCAGTGGTTTAACAAGTGTCTCCTAAAAATGTGAAGCACATACTTCTTTATTTCAACAGGAAAAGCATCAGGACTTAATACCACCCACTAGTGTGGTAGGAAAGACCTGGAATTTCAAGACTTGAATGTCTAATCTTCATTTTTTGTTCTTTCACACTTTGATTTCCTTCCCAAACTACTTCTTAATCTTTCCTGCGTGCCACTATGAAGGTAGAAATAACCACACCAACATGGGTTCTAATGCAATTATCTGTAACTGCACATTTGCAGGGTCTGACCTCCCTTTAGACCCACTGATTTATCACAACAGCTCGACAACAAAAAGCCTGATAGTCAGTTGACTGGTTATTCCCTAGAAAATCCTTAAAAATATCCACAAATGAGATGACAGACCCTGGCATTTCCCTCCATCTCCATCAATGAATGATGAATACATACACAGCAGCAATTCACCTCTCTGCTCAAAAATCCAGCACAGAATTACCCCACCCCCCCTCAGGAAACTGCTTTGACACTGCCTTGAAGATGCACTCTCCACTTGTGAGCTTCCAGCTTGCACCTGGAGACCTTTCCTGGCATCCTGGTAAGCTTGGCCAAACAGCATGTTTGGGCTAAATTTTTGCCCAGAGAGGAAGAGGAATGCAGCTCCAAGCTGGAGAGGAGTGGCTGGGTGTCCCTGGATGTCTCTGCATCCACACAGAGCCCACAACCCGCCCGCCCCTTGGGTTCCCCCCACAACCTCGCTTCCAAGGCATTTTTCATCCCAAGAGCTACAGCAGGAGCTACTTTATGTGCCACTGAGGATAAACTTAACACAGAACAACTGAGCTATGCAGAAGCCAAGGGGCTGAGATGCTGGGGACCTGCTGCTAATGTGTCAGCAAGGAAACATTTGCCATATGCACGTCTGCTGCTGCTGCTGCGCAATTAGGGGATGCAGCAGTTTCAAGGGGCCTCCTCTTCTTGCAGATGAGCTAGAGAAATAAGAAATCTTTCTTCACTAACCTGATAACACTTAAATGACAGAATAAGTGCAGAGATGCTGCTCAAAACCACAGGAGGTGACTCATTCAGGCTGCTGAGGAGCGATCCCAGCACAGGCACCCATTCCATGCACGTCTGCCTCCTCCATGGCTGAACCGGCAGCTGCAGCCTTGCTAAAAATCAGCAGGTAAAATTCAGGATAAGAGCAAACAAAGCAGCTCACTTCACTCAGCTCTTCTGAACAACTGCATAGGGTTCAGTATTTCTACTGGGGTTTTTTTAATGATTTCCTAACTGTAGTCCTGTGGAAATGGCACAAGCAGGAATGAAAGGGGTGCACACTGCAATCTGCATTCCCAAAATGACACTACTGACTGCTCCCTCCTGCTTTGCAGGATAACTCCTCAGCATCAAGGAGGAGAACACAGGATTTTTGGTGCTGAAGGCCATGGTACCTGAATGTTTGTGCTGGTATGGTTTCACCCAAGAGCCCTATGCCACATGCTATTCAATCTCATACCCTATCCCACAGGTTATCCCCGAGAATCCCCAGCTGGGAAGGGAGCTGAGAAAGCAGGCTGTGCTCTGAGCAGCAGAGCTTCAGAAACCTCCAGCCCAGAACAGGGAGCTGGAAAAACACAGGTGAGAGAGGAATCAGGTTTTGCTCCTGTAAAATCTGCTGTGATGCATTCCCTACTTTCATCCCACCGCCCTGCGCAGTACTCAGACACGGGAGATTCTGGACATCCCTGACGGAGGCAAAAACATTTCCTTCAACACAGATTTGGGAGTTTACTCCAGTCCCAGCTTTGGGCAGTGGCGCTTTTTTTTTTTTTTTTTTTAATTTAAAAGAAGTCTTAGAACATCATCAGTTACAGTTCCATGGTGAGATGTTGAATGGATACATCCATAACCAAGCCTAGATAGTCACAAAATAACAGCTAAATCATGTTTCAGCCTATGATATAAATAAATGAGCAGCAGACTAGCCAAAACCAATTGCAGCATTTTCAGTTCATGTTAACACAGTTATAACTCAAACACAACCAGCCAGGGCAGAGCTGGATCAGTGGCACAGGAGCAGGGAGGGCTGCAGATCTCTGCTCCCACTGATGACAAGGAGCACTCAAGTCAGCAACAGACCTCATTAAGATTCAAAACACAGAAACCAGCTTCTGTCTTTCTTCAACTACCTACATCTTATTCCAGCTGGTAGCATCCTGTCTCTGTATTCTGACTTAATGTCACATTTCCCAACAGTGACCATGATAATTTTCTGTGTATAGGGAGCTGGGTCCTACTCTCCATTTCATACACCTGTATAGTGCTCTTCAGCTTTGAGCCACAGTTTAAGCACCTGTTTGAACTCAAAAACCACCATTTAAAACAAATTGTGTATAAAGCACATCTTTCTGTTTCATGGTGTAAACTTTTCCTGGATACCACTTGAGTTGATTTAAACCAAATACCACACAGAATAGTAATGACGAAGCAATTTTTGGTACATAAAGAGGTTTAAGAACCACCCTGAGAACATTTACACCTCATCCATGAAGCCCAGCTCAGCAAAACGCATGCAGATCTGAAGCAAAGGGACCCATGGCATCCTTCTGGAAAGGTCTGTTAGATATTGGGTTAGATTCAGCACCAATGCATTCAAACATCACACCAGTGCTTCCTGCATGCACAGCATGGATGCAGGTACTGCAGAAGGCATTAGATAATGCAAGTGATCTTTGCAAAGTGTGTGTGTGTCTTCACATCTCTGCAGGAATAGTGAAGGGGATAAACTTATCTGTGCTGTCCACCACCAAAAACTGAAACTGGAGCTGACCTGGCAACCAGGAACCACTCCAAACTATTTTGAGTCCTGTTTGCAACTCCCTTTAGGCAGCACACGGAATGTAGGCAGGAACTTCCTCCTTCCATCGAGGAAGAAGAGGGGATCACATGTCAGTCCAGCTGTGGGACTGGGAGGCTTCTGGCTGCAGGGAGATGAACTGCTGGCTCGTGGTCCTGCAGTTGTGAAGGGTTCTCACTGATCAGGGGCAGGCTGGGGGAAATAATCCTGAAAGCACAGGACAAACGGAGCGTTCTCCCACGCCCCCTCACAGCCGCCTGGCCAGACCACACTGGCATTTTCCTGCCAAATCGACACATGAATAGAAGCGGGGGGGAAGCCCAGCTGGAAACAGCCCCACAGCAGTCAAAGCAAGGAGAAAACCCATACAGAGCAGGGAAAAAATACACATTCTGCTCAGCTGTAGGAGCAGAGAAAAAAAAGTATAATAAATAATTGAAAAGGCTTCCAAAAGACCATTGAATACCATCAGTAAGAATTGAAATGTAACAGAACTTCAAGAATTGTACTTCAGAACAATACAAATGGCTATAGGATCATAATTCACGTGGAAAACCCAGGTCAAAATAGGCCAGAGCAGGCATCCAAACACGCTAAAGCTCTGCAGATATTCCTGCAGTTTTCTCATGAAGAGAAAACTGATGGGGAGAAGAGCTAACGCAACACTGTTCACTTTGTGAGAGTGGGACAAAATAATACAAGGCCATTGAAGAAGTCAGAAATATGGATTGCAAAAGACTGAGACAACTTTGAAAAGCAAGGACAACGTGAGTTCCCAGTCTGTTTGGTTAGCCTTGAGGAGGGACTGAGCAGGGAGTGGCTCTGAGAGTGTAAAATGCCCAGGCTGGGCCTCACTAGGACCCTCACTCACACCTCAGAGCAGAGGACAACACCCATAGGCAAGTGAAAATTTCACCCACCATACTGCTTTCATCATCTTGAGGACAACACTGTCTCAAAAGTATTTTCCAAGTTCTTCCACTGTACTCCAGGCAGATCTCCTTTTCACGGGCATCAACTGAGCTGACCCTCTAGGACTTACTTTGAGTCCTCCTCCTTCTGCCCACAAGGATTCTCCTTACAATTACTTTATTATTCAAATGTTCAAATCCTGCTCCTTTTCCAGTCCACACATCAAGGCCTTAGTTATTATACAGTGTGAGTTATTACACAGTGTCACTAGGTAAGGGGCCAAGGAACATGTACCTCTGTGAACTACCCACACAGCCACAAAGAATTGCTAACACCTTCAACAGCCTTCAACCTTTATGTACGTTGGCCTGCTGATAATTTGGGCAGAAACTACATGAGAACCATCACATTTCAAAGGTGCTTATACTCAAGTGTCCAAGGGCAGGCTGGATGGGGTTCTGAGCAACCTGGTCTAGTGGAAGGTGTCCCTGCCCATGGCAGGGCATGGAATGAAATGAGCCTTAAGGTCCATTCCAACACAAACAGTTCTGGGATTCTATGATTCAACAGCACAGCATCAGTTCAGAATTTCTGAAAGCCTCTCTAAAAGGCTGTCAAGTTTTTACGATCTTCCCCAGGGACTTGTCTCTAAAGTTTTTTTAACTCTGTCATGCTAATTAATTTGGGAAGTGATGCAGTGCTGCTTAAATTCCATTTCTATTTTGTTCCTTCTTTTGTTTTGTTGTTATTTCCCTCCTTGTGTCGAGCAAGGACTAACTGCAGTAACTTGAATTCTCCATGTCCAGCTCTGCAGGTCCAGCAGGACCATTCCACTGTCCAGGGTATGTGATTCTCTGTCACAGAGGCACTTGGACACAGCTGCATCCCATGTTCAAAGGCAGCCACCCAGCAGCTGGACACTGTCGAGCTCAAAGGCCCCTTTACTCCCACATTTAGCTTTCTGCACATGAAAACAGCAGCTGCTTTCCTGAGAGTCAATTCTGCAATATCTTTATGGGCTTTCTCTCTCCCTTTTAGGGTCAAGTGTGAGGAGGTTCCTTTTTAAAATTAGAAAAAGAGACATTTATGAAGGATGAATCAGGCTGGCTCTCTTAGATACACTTCTATTACGCTAGGAAAGCAGTACTAAGACTAAATTCAAAAAACATTGAATTGGATATTAAAAAGCAGAAGGGAAAAAAAAAGGAAAATGGGAGAGCCAATTGCGCAATGTGATTGCACCACACAAACCCAGCTTTGAAACAGTGCAGCTACAGGGCCCCAGGTATAAACCAGTGCCTGTGCAAGGTCCTGCAGACTGCCCAGCTCCCTCCCAAACCCATGCCTGGGATGGTCATGGCTGCACAAGGAGCCCGTAGCTGGAAGCTGATTCAGTGTTATTTGTAAGAAAAACCATTTAACCGAGTCCAGTTCCCTAGAACAGCATTTAACTCAAAACAACACAACTGTAAATGCTGGTTGTCATTTATAGCACCCGTAAATCATCCCCTGCCAGAAAACTGATAAACTCGGGCTCAGGAAAATCAGCGTCCAGAGCAATATGCACCAAAACAGCATAAATCCTTCAGTCACTATCACTGTATTTTTCCATCCCTGTGTTACATGCAAATCCTGTGCAACTGAATTATAATACCATAGCTGAGCACTTATCAACTATATTTTAAACAGACTATTTAAAGGTGCCTTTATCCCACTGCAAAAAACATCCTCAGGACAGCAACAGCAGAGAAGCATCCACCCCAGAAATAATAACCAAATTCTTCGCTCTTGACTATGTTTCTCTTCAGTTGCATGTTTTACAATTAAAAATTACATGACAGGGAGTCACCATTGTCTCATCTCCAGTGAATCATTTAATACTTATGTCAGTGCTCATAAAAACCCTTACTGCATCCAGGTGAAATTGACATCCTCAAAACTCCAAAGGCTACATCCAGAACATCATTGTGAGAGCTTGAGGCTAAAAAAGAGCAAGGCCAGAAACACTGTGTCAAGGCCAGAAATACTGTTCATCAAGAGCAACCAGTTTCTGTACAAGGCCAAGTTGGACAGGGCTTGGAGCAGCCTGGACTAGTGGGAGATGTCCCTCCCATGGCAATGAGGTGGGGTCCCTCCCAACTCAAACCATTCCAGGATTCTATGAGAGGTTTTAAAAGATGCTGAAATAAAAACTAAAAATTTTATGTTTTCCTGAATCTCTTTTTTTAACTCAGTTCCCCTTGGCTAAAAAAGAAGCAAAGTCTAAGTGCTCAGGTTTACCAAAAATGCTGTTAAGTTTAAAACCAAAAATAAAAAACTCAGGACATTCTGCCCAGAAATAGTTTCACTTTGCTTGCTGATAGGCAGCTTTCTGTAATGCAACACTTTCTCACCTCCTTATTTTGCTGTGTGGTAACACCTGAGCCCTTCCTATTTATGACACCACCATCACCACCCCGGAAGGGCTTTTTCAATACAGCCAGACCCAGTGCTTGGCTGGAAACCTGCCACGGGAACTCACAAGGAACCCAAGCAGCACAAGAAGCAGTTTTGATAAGGAATTAGCTGAAATCAGCTTTGTGTTGCACCAATACCATCCTGCTTCCTCACAGCAGGATTATGGGAAGTGACTGCTTACTGAGATGGAAGAGACCCTCTAAAGTCCACCAAAACACCAAGGAAGGAGAGAAATGCCACGGGAGGAAGGGAAGAAGTTGCCTAGCAACTCTCTTAGTCTGACAGCCAGTTGGGTGAAAGAAGTTGAAAGGATAAAGGTAAAAGAATTAAACATAGAAACTTTGTCTTCTCCAAGGTCCTCAGCTGACCTGAGTCACATTACTCAGATGGTTTTTGATGGGCTCAGTCAGCCTGCGCCAGCTGTGGATGCAGGGCAAAAATAACAGGAATCAGCAGCTACCCAGTGAAGGAATAAAGCAGCAGAAACCTTGGCAAGGCAGACTTGATCACCTTCAGGATCCACACAAAGCAGCCACTTGGATTTCCATACCCAAATGCCAACAACTTCCTCCCAAGCAGCCCAAAAAGTGAGTTTCCAAGCAAGTGCCAGAGATCAAACTTCAAATGCAGCCAAGATGCCAAATCAGGACCAGCAATTCCTGGGGCATTTGCCAGCCAGCACCAGCTGGAACGGAGGCTGTAACCCCAACAGCTCAGTTAATCCTCTCTTTTTAGGCAGTAAAAAGATCTTGTGCAGGCCTCTGAATTCAAAGAACAAGTGATAACATTAAGTTAAAATGGGACAGAGGAATGATGTGGGTGCTCGCAGATCCCAGGGCTTAAAGCTGGGCTTTTCAGCAGCTTCAGCCTGGGCAACATACAGATCCCCCAGCTGAGATCCAACAGAATAAGGGAGTTACTTGATGCAAATGAGTGTTTCTGTAGATACAGGGGTTTAAAAAGAAAAATACAAGTATTGCTTTTTGCTATTATTTGACACAGAAGATCAATCTGCACGTGACTAGTGCATTTCAGTCTGTAACGTAACTAATAAAAGTGTAATGGAACATTGATCTTCATTTGGAGTTAAGTGCCTTATGGGGGGCAGAGAGAAGGATCTGATTTTATACAAGCCAAAGTACAGCCTCAGAGAGGGACATAAACAAATTTTTTATCAGTGTATAAAAACCAAGACTGGTATTTCAAAGCACAGCAGACTTATTCATAAGGAAAAGAGTAGGTAATCCAATTTTACATGATAAAATCCCAAACTTTTGTATTTTTACCATGGCACTTAGCTTCCCTCAATGGTTTGAGAGTGAAAAGCCAGCCCAGGCTGGCAATTTACCCCTGAGTCTCCAGGACTTCTTTCTCTCCCTGCAAGCGGCCACGCACCCTCTCAGAATACCAATGGGATGGGACAACTGGGAACCAAACCAAGGGGCTCCAGAATAGGCCAGCACAGTGCAACAATAAATTCTGTTTGTTTTAGCAAATCAAACTAAAGACATGAGGTAAATACATTGCCCTGGTCACTTCTCACCCACTGCACAGTGGGAGTTAATGGGTGCATCACAGGCAAAGCTTGAGGTGCATGGTGTGCCCCTGACACTTCCCTGCGCCCCACTTAGCAAGAACACGGTTGATTGATTGACATAAAGCCATAAATGATTGATTTACTCACAATTTACCTGGGAAAAATATTCCATTTTCCATCCAAGCCAGTTAGAGTGGGAAACACTCAGAAAGAAATTGAAAATTACAAACTGATCGGCCTTACAAGTTGTTTGAAATCAGAATTAATTTATGATAGTGTTTGAAACCAACTACAGGATGATGTTAAATCAAGAAATTTTAAGCTTCAGTCAGGGAAGTCAGTGTGTTTTGTTTTTTGGGATAAAGAAAATGTCATGTTACCTGAATGTTCAAAAGCCAGGGACAGTGACTTGAAGGAGTTTTATTGGAGATGTCTGGGAAGTAGCTCGGAAGGAACCTCAGAATGTTATCTGGCCTGCCAGAGGGAAAAGAAGAGGGAAATCTTCACAAGAGCAAGTTCACCCTCAAGAGGCTTCACCAAATTTCAGCGTAAGGGAAGAACAACTCTGGGAACGCTCCAGAGCCAGAGCCTAACCCGGGACTGGTGAGTGCTCCTAGGGCCTCCCTGTCTCTGTTTAGTCCTCATTAATCCCACTCCAATCACACAGTAATCAACTTCAGTGACAAAAAAATGCCCCAAAACCCCACACCAGCATTTGTCCTTGAATACAGATACGGGCTAAAACACATTTCCTGCAAGGAGTGGTCAAGGGAGAGGTATACACTATGGGTGGTACTAAACTGCAAATTCATCAAGACTGGAGAAAATGGCAAAATCCCAAGGGGCCAGAGAACAGCCAGACAATTAAACTGCCTGAACTTGAAATAAACTTATCTTGACAAGCACAAAGTAACACAGATTAGGAGGAATAACGTGATGTGGGCTTTACCATAGACAAGTCAATGACAGTGTTTCATTGGGATTCAGAAAACTCGGTGAAAACCTGACAAAAAACAACACAAAGCTAGATCAGCACTGTGACATTTTATTTCTTGCCTTCATTTCATGATTTAGCATAGGATATTCTGAATACTGAGTTAAAATACTTTTAAAAAACAACATCAAAATATTTGTACTGATTTGTACAGCAAGATGAGCTGTAACAAATACTTACATTTTATTCTGGTGATCGGGATCAGATCTCACAATCATCCTCACACAAACTTTGTTTATGCACATCAACAGTCAACTGGTCTCACCAGCAGAAGGCTTCACCCTGATAGACTGTGATTTAGTAGATCTCTCACAAATTCTAAAAAGCCCTCTTGAAGGCACAGCACCATTTCACAGCAAGTTCTAGTCACAAGAAACACTCTGGAGAGGTGTCATGATGTGGCATCATAACATGCCAGGCAGTTCTAGCAGATTATGCCTGTCTCATACAATCTCTGGTGAAAGCCCCTCGCTGCTGGGAACTATTAGCAGACCCATGAGCTGCAGCTCCTCTTCCCTAATTTCTACCAACCAGGGGATGTTGTTCACCCAGATTAAATTTTCATGCTCGGCATGAGACATTCCATATGCAGGTCTAGATGCATTCCCTAAGAGGGAAGCATTTGTATTCCTGAGCAGCATCACAGTCAGCTTATGCTCCCAGACAGCTCCTTGCCAACAGCCCTTCATTAAGTCTTCAACTCAGCCAAAGCAAACCATGAGCTGCCCTGTCAGTGGATGTTTTCCCTGCAAAGAAGCATCATACTTTGTACAAGGAGGCCCAATCAAAACAGCAGAGCTGAAAAACAATCCTGACTGGCACATTTCCTCCCACTTCCCCAGACTGAGGGCAGTGCACTCTTCCCACTTGGATCATTTCCTGTTGGTCCCACACACCAAGTCCATACATTTTCACTCATCTCACAGTAAGAGTTACTTGAATTTCCTTTTTTTAAGGAGTATTTTGGGCTGCTTTTTTAGCCTAGAAAACCTCTGGAGTAAAACCCTACCTGAGCTTTTTTTTTTTTTTTTTCTCTCCTTAGACATTTTATGAGAGTTCATTAGCTGTTTCTAACAAATTACTGGTGGCTAGAGGGAAAAGCCCAGCCACCTTTAGCTCCTCTAGATACCCTCTCCATTCAGAGAGCAAAATTTGTATCTTTCAAGTCCCCAAGGTAAATGAGGCAAATCTAGGACACATCATGAATGAGCAAGTGAGCAGAAGCTCTGGGTACCTCTGAATACGTGTTCCTATTCTCCCCTAGATCTTCCCCCTGGCATGAAAATGTCACAAAGGTCTATCTGCCCGGACAGATATATATAAAAAGTATGTATATGCACATAAATATATATAAATATACGTATGTATATCCTATAAAGCCAAACAAAGCATCTAGAAGGCACCAATACACACATCTTTGCGTTTCAAAACCAGGATTCCTAAAAATGCCCATCCTTACCTCCTCCTCCTCCCATGGTGCCAGGCTCTCTCAGCTCGAACAGATTTAAGAGCACTTTGTGTGCTAGAGCTTCTGCCAACTGGTTTCCAGGACAGAAAACATCTCCCATCCTCTGAAATATCAAAATTGCTTTCCAAAGGGGCTGCAAGGCAAGCTTTAAAACTGCTTTCCAGTTAGTTAGCCCAACACTGTTTTTTAAAATATTTTCCAAAACCATTGCAAATACTTCCCATGATTATAAAAGCTGCATTTATTTATTGCCTTTAACCCAAACCTCAACTGGTCTTGATTAGTATTAATCCAAATGAGATCTCCCCCTCTAAATAACCACACTGTATGGAACGTCTAAATTGAAGCCGCATATTCTGTGACTCCTCCAAGAAGCTGGGAAGAGCTGCCTGCAGGAGAGGAAGGATGGGGTGGGGAGGAAGAGCCCATAACCCTTGTGACACGTGCATGGCAAGCTCCCCAAGACGAGGCTCTCGCAACCACTCCAGATGAATTTTCAGTGATTCTGGGAACCTCCATTCCTGACAGAAACAGCCCCAGCTTTCAGGTTTACGTAACTTCTCCTCGATGCCAAGCAACAGCCAGCAGCCTCTGCTGAGCTGTGTTCTGATGGCTCAGGTTAAGAACAAGCCGTGAAATCACAGCACAATTCCAGATGCCAAGCAGAGAAATGGCTGCACCCTACTGGGGTTCTGCTCTCCGTGCCTTTCCAAACATGAGATGACAAATACAAAGGTCTGTTAAGACTTTCCATGTCTGGCTGAGCACGCATCAAAGCGAAGTGTCTTGCAACAGAGCAAATATCTTTGGTTGCAACAAATAATAATACAGGTTTTAATTGAAACACAGCTCTCCAGGAGCACCAGTTTGGTATCTGCTATGGAAGTACATCACTTGGAAACTGAGTTGTTCGGGGTGGGTTTGGGGTTTTTCACTAAAAACAAGGCATTTGTTATGCACTGACAACATTCTTATTATGCAAAACAAAGCTTTTCACACTGCACACTACTAAAAAATTTAAAGCAGGAGACAAGGACAAAGTATAAATGCTGACAAACCTACAGTAGAGTACAGTGTCAGAAACCTTCAGATACTGATAATATCCTTTCTTAATTGTAGGCTTCTATTGTTAGAGCTTCACACTATGGTGATGGGAAACAACACACGCATGAAAAATAAAATAAGTTTTAAAAATTGCTCATGCCATTCGTGTGATTCATCCTGTCCCCTGCAGAAGACAAACCAAGAAACAGATAATTCTATCAAAACAGCAGAAGAACAGTAGAACTTTAAATAATAAAGAAAGTTATTAAAACTCTCCTGCTTGTTTGTTTTTACCCCTGCTTTAAATTTTACTCTCATCTGCTGAGCAGAATCTTGTTTTCTTGCTTTAGATAACAAAAGCACATTTGGGAGTTTGATAGGATGCTCTCACATTACCTCTCTCTACACCCAAAAAAATTTGTCTCTGAGTGCACTTATTTTACAACCCTGAACTTGTTTGCTTTAGTCCCTGCCAAAAACAGCCCTTCTGAAAAACCATGAAATACTCACCAAGGGCCTCCTCAATTTGTAGCTGCAGCTGCTTAGGCTGTAAGGCCCTGGTAGAGGTGAACAAAATTGGGTTATTTACAAAATTGGGTTTTAACAACCACAGCTGTCCAAAGAACTTGTCTCGTTTCACCAGGTACAGCAACAGTGAGTGTCTGACAAAGGATGCTGATTTGGGGGTGAGCAGTAAAGATGAAGAGGGACTGTACCATTGAATGAGACCAAATTCAAACTCCTGTGTAACCAAACCTACGTGGCTTATCCCTCACACAGTCACCCCAGGAGAAAGGAGTCAGCCTGGAATGACAACCCTGCCACAGCTGACCACACCCACACTGAAGCTCTTGAAGGACTTGTGACAACACTGCATGATGTTTTCCATAATCCTTTGAGACAGTTCCCATTCTTTATCTGACCACTTCTTTAGCCTGACGCTATTTTATTGTTAAGGTTTAAATTTATAACATTCTGGCCTGAGAGAAGCCACAGTTCACCCAGACAGCTGAACCCTGACTCCACTAAACAAGATTCCTGCACTGCTCAGGACTGTCACCAGAAGAGATGCTACAAGCACATTACAGTATTTATACTGTAAATGCTAATTTTAGACTGTAAATGGATGATACAAGTCAGTCCTTCTTTTACATACAGATGTTGCTGGCCTACAGAACATCTGTCTTCTTCTAAGTATCACGAATATCTCTTTATTATTTCACCTTTGAGCTTTCTCCTTGCACCTGAAAACCCCTTCCTGGTGTCTCTGCAACCTTTCTCACTGTAGCTTTCCTCATGATCAGCCTGTTCTAGAAACATCCTCACAGGTGAGACCAACCACACCTCCCCCAGCACGAGTTATCGTGTGGTTATTATTGCACGGGCAAGAGAATCATTCCACCAGGACTTAAACATTCACCGTGTATTGTCTTCTATCACCCAAAAAGACTGCAAATGCTTCACCCAAGTCAAAGAACTCTGTCTTTCTCAGAGAGCCTCTGCCCCAAGCCTGTGACAAGAGGCTGATGTGGCAATGCCACCTGAATATGTCTTACTGTCACTGACCCCATCAACAGCTGCATCATAAATCCTTGGCACTAACAAAAGTACAGGTGGAATGTTCAAACCTTGGAATGCTCAAACCTACCTGGAGCTGCTCTCCCAACCACTGGAGGAGGACTGGGTGCAATATTGATCCTACCTGACTCATCTCCCTCGAAAATACGTTTCCTCTGGGCATCCCCAACAGCCCAAAATTTTGCCATCCAAAAGCAGAAGGCTCCACTAATCCCTGGGATCAAAGAGAAGCTTGAAGCTTCAGGGATTTGGCTATCCTTGGAATGGTGTTCCACCAGAACAGTATGTATGTTAGATGCCTTCACTTATGGCTATTTTAATGGCATTTGGAAAAACAGTACCCGAGGTTTATTCTTCAAAATGGAGATATGCTGCATTTGAAGTCTGAGGGTTTTATACAAATCATATAATTAGTACTTGGACAAAAAGATCAAGAAAAATTTGTCGCTTTTTTCACTGTTTAAGTGCAGGTATAATTTTTAAGGAAAAGATGGCTATCTGCCAAGAAAAAAGCTTGTAGCAGAAATTTGTCAAGGGAAAAGCATCATGTTCTATTCAGTTTGTAAAGTCCTGAGTATTCCTGAAGGCAAGCAAAGAGTCAGGGAGCATCAGTTAAAGGTTTCAATGCTATTGCAATGCAAATCGTAAACCATTACAAAAAGAAATTTTAGCAGACTCAGTAAAATGCATTTTAACACAGCATCTTAAAAAATTATACCTGCCAGGCATCATGATAGCACAGTTCATTCACTGTGCCTCATGAATAATCTCTCATAAGCCAAAAGGTACGAGATTATGTAGTCAACAATTGCCACGAGTGTAATGACCAAAAGGGTGATCACTGCTGAGACATAAGGGGCACAACCTCTTAATGCAATAAAAAAGCACTTTTACAGGAGATAACAATGATTTCAGAGCTGAGGTAGTAAGCTGTCATTCTACAGAGATTACTAACCTGCCCTGTATACAGATACAATTGTACATGAGGCATACAAGCACTTTTCAGTACACTAGCCCCTTTTTAAAATAATTCATATTTCGGGAAAAAAGCCAAAACAAAACCAACTCCCCCCTCCTTTATCAAACAGCCTTAACTTCAACTGCAGAGCCAGAGGTGTTCAAGTTGTAAAAAGTAAGCATTTAACAGCTAGACAGACTAGAGAATAAGAGCTCTGTGCAGGCAATGATAACTGAAATTGCAAATATAACATCTTCTCAGATTCCTGGAGCCACCTTGAAATCTGGGGTAGGAGCCCCTTCAGGATCTGCCACGGCAGCATTTGGATCCCACGCACAAGCCAGAGGTGCTTGCTGCCAGCATGAACAGGATTTGGGGAACAAAGCACAGGGGCAAAATGCCAATAATTTTCTAACTTGGTTTAAAAAAGAAAAAAAAAACATTTTGGTGTTCAGTATTTCCTGTATCCCAAACGCTCAAGAGAAGCAAAAACAAGAAAAGAAGAAAAAGTTCAATGGAAAAAGTGTTTCCCAGTGCCTAAAGGGGCTACAGGAGAGCTGGAGAGGTGCTTTGGGCCTGACCAAGGATTACCTTCGTTTTCTGCCTCATCCAAAATTTTATTGTGACTGCAAATCCATATCCAAAAAATTCAAATATTCACACACCCTGTTCAACATCCCCTCTCAACACGACATCCCACAGGGGTTCCCTTCTAATGCAAGTGGTTTAGTTCTTACAAGTCAACCAACACGCTCACTGAAGTGGCATTCCCTCAGGAAAACATTCAAATGAGCTCCTCTATTAAATTACAAAATAGATCTGCCTGCAGTTGTTTAACATGCACTTGAGTTTCTCTTACAACAGGGCATCCTTCAGTATTTAGCAGGAGCATGTTCCTGTACTGTTCAATTATTTTCCTGCTGAAGGAACATCAGACCTCTGAAATGAATGTTAACCATTTTTGACGTGCAAACACCGTGTATGAAGATATTTAGAACACCACTCATATCATTAATGACAATATTGCATTTATATGTAGTCTGCCTGCATGAAATTCAATGAAAAAAAACTGGCTGCAGGCTGCAAAAGCAGGTTTAAAAATGGATACCATTATCATTCAGCAACATTAAAATCCAAGGGGGGAGAAAACCCCACCAATCTTAACTCTGTGGTCTGACTTTTTACTAATTTAAAATCTACAGAAGGATTTTATTGCAGGGTACTCTTGTTGATAAATAACAATAATAATCCACAATCCTGATGATCTGGATTAGAGAAAGGTTTCTGCATCCTTGGCAGGAATTTTTCTCTAGAAACACAAGACAGCTTTGACCAAGACCTTTTCCACGGCTGTGAAGATGCCTTCCCTGCAGAGAGGTAGGGAAACATCTTGTTGGATCCCCTAGCAACTCCTCACTCCAGATAGATAGATAGATAGGTTTTAAACAAATGAGTTCAGTTGCACGAGCTGTGACTCCAGGTGAAGATGCAGAGATGCTCATCCAGGCCACAATGACACATTAACCATTCTGCACTGGAAAGCCTTAATACCAGAACATTTGGGAACGTGGATTCATGCTCCAAGCATCCTGACCCTGCTATAAACAAGAATGGTTACCACAAACTATCTGTACTGCACAGCTGGAACCAGGACCCTCAGCGGCACCAAGGACCAGGAAAACTGCACCCAAGGCTGTGACAGAGCAAGGCAGGACAGACCAGAGCTGGTATCCAGTGACACAGATAGTTGCTCTACCACGGGTCAGGAAGGAAAAGGCCATGTAATGTTCACAGAGCACAATATGAACATAGGGGGAAAAAAAAATCGTGTTGTTTCCAACCAATGAAAAGAAGCCAATAAAGGAAATTAGCACTGCTCTGGTAGGATTCCAGCCCCAAAAGCCAATAAAATCTTCCCCTTTCATGTACATGTGTTTTCTTTATATATAAAAGAAGGAAAACCATTCCATTAAATGAGAAAATAAACTGATACAGTTCTCAGTATCAGGCTTCGTTTTCAGCCACTCACAAAACCCAAATTCTTGTATATTGTACAACAGGAACGCACTGGCAATAAGGCATTTCATTTCAATCCTACAGACAGGGATCAGAGAAGCTCTGCCAGGGAGGTCAGGGAGACCTGAAAGGGAAGGAGCTTTTTCCCAAGGCTCTCTGCAGATTTGCAGGACAAGATGCTCCATCCCACAGCACCAGGGGGACCAATACACCCACAGTTATTCACAAGGAACTCTGTGCAGTTCTTCTGCCCTTTAATGCTCTCAAGGCTGCATCCACACACTCAGCAGAAACAGGAGCTCCTGTTCTTGTATCTTGTAACCTTTAAGTTAATTCTTGTACTTGAAAGGAAGTGTTTCAGATGACAGCAGAAAAGAAGAGACCGATAATGAGAAGCAAAAATTCGGTGGGGAATAATTCAAATGTGAAACTGTTAATTAAATATGGAAAATACTTCCAGAAGTGGCAAGGGATAGGAAAAACAACCAAAACAAAACCAAGTGCTGCATCTACTGTAAACAAGTGTGAACACAGAGAATAAATATATCTACCTTCCAAACTGGGATTTCACTTTCTAATCTCTTGTCTACAGATTTCAGATTTGCTTCTTTTTTAAACACATGTTCTGTGAAGGATGTCTCTGCAAGATTAAGACAAGAAGTAAATATTTCAACATTTAGAAAAGAAACAGGAAAAACTGTTTGTTGTTCAAGATTTCTTGAATTCCTCAGAACACAGCAAACAGCTTCTGCTCCTGTTTAACATAAAGGGTTTACCAGTATGGAAGTAAACAGGGTCTCTTGTTACCAAACAGGCAGCAGAGAGCTGTGACAAGCTCAGAACAATGCTAGGCATAATTCACAGGGCTGCAGATAAGAAAGGAGAAGTTGAACAATTTAAAGCAGCTTGTGGAGGAGAGGAAAGAGAGCTGAATGCAATTTCATTGCTACTTCAATTTCTGTAGGACATAGGAGCAGCATGAGAAAGAATTCCACTGTGCTGGACACTGTAAACACGGAGCAAGAGCAGGCTCCCCCCAAAAGCCTGTGATTGAAGCATAAAACAGAAGATAAACAAACACTAGCACAAAGTCACAGAGAAGACAATTTGCAGTTCCTACTCAAACTAATTTTACTTCTCTATACACAAAAAACTCAACTGGGTTTACAAATAAACACTATAACTGCTATCATCCAGTCCCTATAAAATGCTGCTCATTCCAGCCACCACGCTGAGCTTTCAGAACATGGTGGGTACCACACAGAAGATGGAGGGTACCACCATTCCCATCTTGCATTGGTGCAAAGAGACGTCTAAACATAATTGCAGTGGATTCCAGATTACAATGTATCAGCCCTCAACCTGTGAACATAACAAATCACCCTCAGCTTAAAGACGGTGTCCTGGTTTAGGCTGGGAGAGAGTTAATTTTCTCCCTAGTAGCTGGTAATGTGCTGAGGTTTGGATTCAGCCTGACAATAATGTTGATGCTTCAGTTGTTGCTGAGCAGAGCTCACCCCGAGTCAAGGACTCTGCAGGGTCCCAGGCTGTGCCAGCCAGGAGCTGCAGCAGCAGCTGGGATGGAGCATGGCCAGGACAGCTGACCCCCTGGGCAGAGGGATACTCCACACCATGGGATGCCGTGCCCAGTGTGGGAACTGGGGCAGTTGGCCAAGAGGGGCTGATGCTGCGGAGGGATGGGCTGGGCATCAGTGGGGGGGTGCTGAGGGACTGCACTGGGATCACTCATCTGTCTAGATTGTGCTCCCTTCTTAAATGGTCTCCCTTTTCAGTATAGTAATAACAATATTATTGCTTAATTCAAGTATTAAACCGTTCTTATCTCAACCCAGAGGTTTTACCTTTTCCTTTTTCTGGTTCTTCTCCCATTCCCCAACATCCAGATTAAACCATCCTGTTAAACCATGCCAGATTGTTTCCAGGAGCTGATCCAGTCAGCTGAGGTCTCTGCAGCAAGCCTCTAGCATCAGCTCATGCTCACAGACTAAACCAATGCTCAGGACACTGCTGGGCTCCTGACAAGAGCAGTTTTATGGGAAAAGGGGAGTAAGCCTTTTAGAGGGAGTTTTATGGGGAAAAGGGAGATGCAGATAGACCAGATGAATGTTATACACACAAACTGACAAGGAGAGACATGCAGTGATTGATGCTGCACATAATAAACACAACTGGGAAGAGTCTAGACAGGCTTTCAGTGTGTAAATATCAAATTATATGAAACATGCTGGAGGGACTTGTAGCAACCTCTAATTTTAAGGTTCTACCTGAAATTTAAAAGAAAGGCAGCAATATTCTCCCGGGCTCTTTGCCTAAGCAGATTCTGCTGATTTGCTTAACCAGACAAATCACATAAACCCTGTGGTTTACAAACACCTTTACAAGTTTATTCTCAATGAGTAAATTGAGAAAATCTATAGGTCTGGGGTTTTTTTTCCCTGAAGAAGTGGGTGAGGGAGTAGAGTTCCCTTTCCCTTCATCCTTCCCCTTAATTCCTCTTCATTTTCACAGTAAGCTACAAAACTCCATTTTGCCCAGCACTGTCACTGTCCTGCCCAATGCTCACAGGATGATTTCTATTTTCCCTTTGAGAACAACATGAAAATATTTTCCCACTGCGTTCTTCCCAAACACTTTGCCTAAATTATTAAAAGGCAACGTTAACTGTTCCTGTCACAACCCTTGTGCTCTGTAAACGCTTCCCACAAAGCACATCTGAACCACCAATCCTTTATTACCTCTCCAATTTCAGAAGTGTGTCCTGCAGTTAAAACTCCTCCCATGCTTTTGTGATGGGTAGCAAAACCTGAAGTCAGTGGTACACTACGTAACTTGCTAAGTAAAGTGAAATTAAAGATTTGGGGGGTCTGAAAAGGGGGTTTGATCTTTCACTCAATAAATAAACAAATAAATAAATGACCTGCAAGATGAATGCGGCTCACCCTGAACAAAGGGAGAACACCAAAGGGATAACCAGGATTGTATTAAAAAAAAGACAAGTTCCAAGAGCAACAGATGTTTCCTCTTAAATCACTCCTTTTGGGACCAAAGATAAAATCACTGGGTTTCTGCTGGATGCAAAGCCATCAGGTGTAACTCACCTGTCTCACACCAGCCACATGTCAGTAATCTCTACCACAGAGCATCACATAATGTGGAAGAAATTGGATTCTCCCCAGACAACCTGCTCTTTATGTTGATTCCCTCTGAAAATTCAATTTTTCTCTCTCTTCTCTTTACTTTTTGTCCTTCTTAAGAGAAAAGCTGGGCAAGGAAGGTTTTAGCAGACCCATCTCAAAATGCTGAAATTGCTTCAAGGGTTCCCTGATAGAGAAATACCAGCACAATAGTGAGTTTTTAACAGAAAACCTGAATCCCATGAAAAAAAGTTAGCATTTTAAGCAATGTAATATTTCCCATCTCCTTATCAGAATAGTACTGATCTTCTTTTCAGCCAAAGCACTTCAAACACACACATACTTCAACCACAACAAGCTTGAGGGCTCAAAGTTACACTTATGCCAACAGAGTCTGGTGAAAGACAACTAAAACTACCAGCAGTCTTTTGGTCCAGCAATGAAGTGACCAGCTTGCCACAAGTACTTCCACAGTGGGCCAAAAGCAGCATTGTGTGTTTATTTTACTAACAGCAAGTTCACTTATCTTAAATATGCCTGACATCACCATTGCTCCACATCAGATGCCATTCTCCAACTCTGTCTCCTCCTCTCCTCCAGGCTTCCAGTAAAATTAGACCTTGCATTAAACTTCCAGTAAAATAATTACAGTTGGCAGGTATTTTTCAACACTGATTTGGAAGCCAAGAAACCGAAGCAAAACAAAATCAAATCAAGCATTACCCAACTTTTCTCAGAAATAGCTTGTTCTGTAGATCAAATACTGTCACTGGTGGATGGTTTTGCTCTCCACTATTTCACATGCTCTACAAACTTCACAAAAGCACTGGCTGTATACCTTGCAAAATTTTCCTGTCCTAAAATAGCGGAAAATGTGTCAAGGCCTTCAAAACAACAACAAAAAATGATGACAGAGAGAAAAGGTCCTCCTCAAACGCAGTGGACATTTTTATTGTGGAGAAAAACAATGAAAAGAGAAAGGAAAGCAAGAAGGAGCCAGAGTCCTTCACACAATTTCTAAGCAGCATCCATCAGCACCATCACTTTCTTCTGCATGCAGCTTATCATCTAACAAGCCCTTTAGATAATTCAGTCCATATATATATATATATATGCTGTGTAGGTGTTTGCTAAAACACTAATGCCAGCATCCAGTCACTACAACGGGTGTGCTTTCTACTTTATTGCATTAAAAATCGTTAGAAGAAGTCACAGAAAAATGTGACAAGAAAGAGAACTCCATTTTCAGAAGTATTTCAAGTCAGTTCACCTCCATTTATTTTTCACCAGCATCAAGGCTGTCGTTAGAGCTGTTTCCTCCTGGTATAACTCAGCACTCCCTCGATTCCCACACTTTATCATTCCCCTTTCCTGTTTTTGTACTCACTGCTGCCTTTTGAGGATGCTGAGTAGGGGCAGGAGGAAAATAGAGACAAGAACCCTCAGCTTTCTGAACAGCAACCTCAGGAAGCAAGGCATTTAACAAACACACTGGAATGCTGATCTTTCATTTTCAGGTCATTTAGCCAAAAAGGTGATGTACAGAATGGAAAAAGTGATGTTCTAACAATCCCTGAGGTTTCAAAAACAACAATTCTGTGCATTCACAGAATCACACCTATTACTTCTTCCTCTGTCTATTCCTACCACTTCTGTCTCATTCCACATTCTTAAAAAAAATCAGGATGTTTAACAAAAAGTGAACCAGGTTTGACTGCGAACTTCTTTTGCCAGGATAACTCTCAAAATTGCCTAAGGGCTTGAGACACTCAGATGCTTTAACTAATAATTGAACAGGACACTGCATTTTGTATAGCTCTGAGATGGCTCTGAGACCTTTGTCAGTGGTTTTTTTTCCCCCACATATATATAGCCAAGAGGATGGATCATTCAGGAGATGAGTCACTACTGAAACAACAGAATAAACTCCTGTGAAATGCTGTGGGGTTTCTGCTTAACATTCTCTAGCTCCTTTTTGGGAGAATTTGGCGAGGTACTGGCAAACGCTCCTCCCACAGAAAACAAGCAGCAAAATTTGTCAGTGAAATTAATCTAGAAGTGCTTAATATTAATTTCAGTCTCCACTTACCCTCTCCTCCTGCTTCCAGTTTGCTTCCTCACAAAGCTGGAAAAGGAGAACGGAAAGCCACCAACAGCAGGGTGACTGCAGACAGCAAAACCCACAGCCAGGACAGACATCCACAGCTCCAGACAAAGCTCCAGCACATTTGCTACTGCTGTTGTGTTGCATTTCTGAAGATCACCTCAAAGTGCCTGAATATGTACAATGCTACAACGTGGTTTAGATTGGCTTCTACTTGTAACAAGTTCAGCAACAACATCTTCTGCCCTAAAGCAAATTAACACATATAAAAATGGGGGGAGAGAGAAAGGTAGGGGTAAGTGAGGCCTTGGTGCCAAGCAGTCAGCAGAAAATTCAACCTCAACCCAGTGCTTCCTGCTGCCATGGTCTGCCTGCAGGACATCCACCCGCCCTCCCAAAACCCTGACAGACCCCGACATCCTCCTTCGGCACAGGCACCACAGTAATTACTGCCATCCAATTCAATTTGCACATGAAGCGCTAATTAACTCGGAACATGCAGAAGGTACCAAGCCCGGATTCACAGATAATGTCCCTGTCTGTAACCAACGCTAATCTCAGGGTCATCAGGGGACACCGGGTGCTTACCTGGACAGCTGTCCTATGCTGCAATCTGCCCTGTTGTCTCTGCATGCATCCTGCTACTTATTTATTCCTATTACCTTCCTATTTATCCTTATTACTTTCTCTATTTTTCCTTATTACTTTCTGGCTCTGCACAGCTCCCTGACAGGAGGGTGCAGACAGGTGGGGGTCGGGCTCTGCTCCCAGGGAAAGGACAAGAGGCAATGGCCTCAAGCTGCGCCAGGGAAGGTTTAGATTGGCAATACTGGATTGAATATTAGGGAAAATTTCTTCGTTCAAAGGGCAGTCAGGCACTGGAACAGGCTGCCCAGGGCAGGGATGGAGTTACCATCCCTGGGGGATTCAAAAGACAGGGAGATGTGGCACTTGGGGACACGGGTTAGTGGTGGGCTTGGCAGTGCTGGGGGAACAGCAGGACTAGATCTTAGAGATCTTTTTAAACTTCAATGACCTTACAATTGTACTTAAAAGCTACCATAAAGATTATTATCATCAATGTCACAAATATACCTTCAGACACGAACACTTGCACCTCTGATTAGAATTCCTTTGGAACAACAGGCGCATTCCTACCATCCCTGCTCCCACATCTGCACAGAGGCACTTCAGGAGACTGGACATGGCAAACCCTTTGTTCTTAGAGTCACTGCCCAAAAACTTCAGTCGTTTTATACCAGCCTCAGCTAAGGCAGGAATCTGATGGAGAATAGAACAAACTGTTTATTTACCATACAGGTTATAGTAGGACTGAAAACATTCTGATTGGCTGTGCATCCTTGAGGAGGCATGAGGAAAAATGCTACTTGCAGGCTTCACAGGAACAAACACAGTCTTAAACAAAGTGACCAGCTGTAAAAGTAAATTAATTTTTTCACTGGCTTCAAAGAGACTAAAAATAAGGGGGTTTTAAATAAGGGGTTTTACCAAAATAAATCATTAAGTCTATAAACATGAAAATAAGTTGTGTCACTAGCAAACATTCGTACACCACAGACACTGAGTAACAGCACACAAGGAGCAAGTGCTGAACACTGTAAGTGTGTGCTCAAAATTCACCATTTCAATTAGACTGTCAGACCCTTAACAGATGATAATCCATCACTCCTCAGAGACTGCAGAAATACCAGCACTTCCTTCAGCACTCTTCGAAGAGGAAGATGAGAAAACAATGCAGAAGAAATTAAAGATAGGCAACACACCCCCCCCCCACCAAACCCAACAGAACAGTTGCTCCTTTTTCATGAATGGGAAAAGCATTTTACATCTTCATTCCCCTGTGCTGAGCAGAGGTGGTTGGCATTTTTACACCGTTTGGCAGACAGGAAAGCATAGGACAAGTAGCACAGCAGAGGCAAAAGAAAGCACCACCTTTCCATCCCTCTGCTCTTATATCCATGGAAGAAACAGGCCTTTTTTGTTTTCAAATTTAACGGCAAACTTCCATTATATTCCTTTACTTTCCCAAACTGTTGTTATCCCAAAAGCTCAGCTGGGGATGTACAGAAACACAGAAAGAAGCAATTCCTTCTTTAGGAAGCCTTCAGTGGAATCCCCCAACCCACCCAGCCATCCTACACTGACCCCACAAGCCCACCCAAGACTTTAAAGATGAGTTGACAATGAAGTTATTCCCAATAACTACATCCAGTCCATGAAGTCCACTTCATCCTGCACCCAAGAGAAACCAAACACAGATACCTTGGGAATGGTGCAGGAATACAGAAACCATCATGTAGTAACACCCTCTCCTACCCCAACTCAAAGACAGGGGCAACTCTTTTCAAAGAGTAATTAAAGTTGTAGGAAGTGCAACGCAGCAAGTCAGCAGGGACTCACCATCATGGCTGTTGGGCTCTCCTGTCCATTTCCTTGTTCCTTCCCTCTTCCCCACCTCGTGAGCTTTGGAAAACCAATCTCCTTGCTGAAAGGCATGACTACAGTTCCCAGAACAACACCTGATCTCACCTGGGGTTTCCCTGCACCAAGGTAACACAACTGGCAATGTGGTGAGGGGAAATTTAAGAAGAGGAAATGGGAAATGGTGCTAATGCTGGTGAGAGGAAACTCCATAAGAACATCTTTTTATTCGGAAGCAAAATTAACCAAGGAATTTCTTAAGGGCTTTTTAGAAACGCCTTAAAATTTTAAACCAATAAAGAAGACCCCCATGGAACAACTTTATGTTGCCTAAGACTATGCAGATACCACACACATGAGCTTCCCTGCCCAAAACCAGCACTGGAGCTCTTTGTCCTGGACAGGAGGCCCTGCTGCACCAGCTCTGTGCCTTCCCTCCATTACCTCTGCTGACGAGCCAGCTCTTGTTCCTTGGTGTCCTGCCAGGACCTCTCCTGTAAAACATCCCATGTGCCAGCACAAGTGGCAACATGAAACTGCATGGAAACCTGTGCTGCTCTGGCTTTTGCAGGTCACTGCAACACCACATAGCACGGGTGGGGATATAAAACAGAAATATCAACAAGCTTCCATCTACAGAGCAGGGCCTTTAACCAGCCAAAGCTACTGGAATCACAAACCACTGCATTCCCACAGCCAGTGCTAGTGCTCCCTCTTACCAACAGTGTGTCCATGCCACACGGAGACTGATTTCTTCAATCAAGCCCCATCCCAAGTTTAGCAAGTGAAGGCTCATCCATTAAACTTCACCCATACCCTCACTTCTCCCCCAAAACCACACACTCGATTAGCTACACTTAAGGTGCCACAGTAAAACAGATTTTAATCAAATACAATTTCTTTTTTTTTCTTGTTGCTGTTGCTTTGCCTTTTACTTACTCATCTACTTGCCTGTCTTGCAATCAAATCCCAGAATACAAACCAGCACCACTGAGATCAGGGAACTAACACAAGTGGTGATTATTTTGCTGTAACACCAGTTATCTAAGTGGTTTGTGGTAGAAAGAGAGAAGGTTTAGGGAACAAACAAGGGGTGCAGCCAGGGATCAAAAGAAATACTGCTCCTAAGTGGAATATTAACATATCTCCCTGAAAGAGATGACAGGAAGATCAGTAAAGTGCATTAAGCAGAATCACTGCAGTTCACAACTGGAATATTTACAAGCTTTTTGGCCAATCTTTAGTATTTCAGAATTGAAGAAAAACCCTGACTGAGTCTGTCCTCTTCTGCCTTGCCCATACCTAGAGGTGCTGTTCAGCATGATTCGGGTGACAAATTTTCCGTCTGGATCCAGCCCAACTGTATGTCACCCATTAGAAGAGAAGGGTGCACAATGAAGAAAAGCAACAAAAAGCCATGGTAGCCTAGAGAAATCAGCTCTGGCCCTGAGCACTCACTCCAAGTTTTGATTCATAACACACACTGTATGAAGGACAGGAGAAAGCAGCATTTGATCATTTCTGCCCCCGACCACACACCTTGAGACAGCAAGGCAAAGCACACCTGTGCCCTTGCACAATTTCCTTTCCAACAGCAAGCGCCTCCTTTTGGTGTTGCTAGGCTGTGCCTCAGTTTCTCCTGCTCACGCTTCCAGCCTCATGCCATCAGCTGTTTAGCTTTTCACGTTCCATCTCAGCCCTCCATCTTGCCACCTCCTTGTTAATTACATTTATGAACATTATACTTCCACTCTCCATGTCATTTTTCTGCTTATTGACACCAGCTCTGGATGGTGACAACCCAGACACAACATACTCAGGCTCTGCCTTTACCCCAAAATGAAGAGTCAGCCAACATGAAATACCCAAGGCCGGGCTGGATGAGGCTTGAAGCAACCTGGTCTAGTTCTAGAAGGTGTTCCTGCCATTCCAGGGGTTGGAATGATATAATCTTCAAGGTGCCTTCCAACCCAGGCCATGCTATGAGCATCTGAGAATACCTCCTTTGCTGGGCATCATGCTGGCCAACCATTACTCTGAACTCCTTCCCAGAAGTTAATTTTTAACACAGGCTAAGCCCAAGGCACCTGAAGAGTCCAGTCTGTATGAGGTAGGTAGGAACTGTAGAAAGGTGGTGGGGAGCTGAAGCTGGGGGACAACCAAACACCAGATGTGCAGGGGAGCCATCCACCTTCTAAAGAGGACAACCAGAAAGACATGTGCCAAACCTCATCTGCAATGATATTTACACAAATTTTCCTATTTGTAAACAAATTAACATAGCCACAATATCTGACTGTACTTCTGTCTTCCATGACCAATGAGTCAGAACTGTTGTTTACAGTTATTAGCAATACAACCCTGAAGTCCATCAGCACTGCCTTTGCCCTGCAGAGGTGAAGCTTTGAAAAACGTCAGGTAATAGGGACACACACCCCAGCCCCAGGGCTGCACTCTGAGCATTAATACTTGGCATAGACAGTAAGACAGCAGAGAACTACTCTGTCATAATTCTGAACTTAAGAACTGTATTTGACAAGCAAATCTGCTATGAGAACAAAATTAAGCTACTGAGGTTCAAGATGATCAAAGGATTTTGAAAAATAATCCAGATTTCACTCTGGATTTGAAAAAAAAAAAAAAAAAAAACACACCACCACCCCAAAACTCAAAAAAACCCAATTCAAAAGCGAGAAAAAGAACCAGTTCTTATTTTTGTGATAGCAAAGCACAGAACAAGCTCAGAGTCTTACCACAAAGACACTGTTGTGGCTGCAGAGAGCCTGGATGGGCAGCTCCCATCACAGGAGCTCCACAGCCCCCTGGAAAAAAGAGCTGTGGTCTCCCAACTCCCATCCCAGTGCACGATTCCCTACCCCATGTCATTTTACTCCTATTCCAGCAACATCTGGAAGCATGTACATTTTCTCCTCCTTATCACAGGCTTTGAAACCATTTTACCAGTGCATGATTGTTCTCTTTTTTCCCCAATATTCCCTAAAACAAAGCAGCAAACAGGAGAGAAATCAGGGGAACTGCCAAAGACAGATGCACACAGCACTCCTACATTTCCAGGCAAGTACAAACAACTGAAGGTCTAAGGCGCTGCCCCTGAGCCCACTATAATTTCCATCAGTTTTAGACTTAGTCCTAGAGCACCTCAAATCCTTCAACCTACTCAACCTAGTGGGTAATGACCAGGTAGGAACAAGGAATTGGTGACTGGAGACAGCTTCCAACCCCTACCACCAACAGGTATACTCTGCCTTAAGGGCCAAAGTCACTCCCATTTTCTGCTTCCCACCATTCCTCTGACATTTAAATCAAGGCTCAAAACCAGTCCCTCAGTCTGATGATACAGAAAGGTCCCTGCACTCCTCCAGTGCTGGGGTTTTTCTCCCGCAATACTGGTCAGCATTCTCACAGTCAGCACCTCAGCTTAGTTTGCACTTGGAAAAAACCTTATGGATATGGATGCTAGCTCAGAGTGTTTGATTCCACTGGCACTGAAGCAGGAGGCTGAAGCTCACATGGTACCTTCATTTTTACACCCAGTCACACTTAGTATTTTGAAAGTAGTAAAACCATTTCAATGCAAAAATTCAGGCATGTTCATGACATGCCAGGGGAGATGGCAGCAGGTAAGGAATGGAAAACGATGGGCAAGTAAAAGAAGAATGGGAAATTGAAAACTTAAAAAAGCAGAGAGGTTATCAATTTACTCATGAAAAGAATCCATCAGCAAACCAGACAGCGTCACTTACCAGGCAGCAACCACGAAACAGAAATCCAGAAGTCTTGAGGGCTGCCTGCACTCCTACTTGCAATTTTTACTCCTGAGGATATTCAGTCATAACCAAGATCAAAAGTAATCTGTAGGAAAGCCCACAGATTTTGGGGGATAATTTCCTTATCCTTATGGCACAGTTAACTCACCTGGGATCTTCCCTCCCACCTCTGCCTCTGACCAGGACTGCATCAAAACTTGCCTCCTGCTTGGCTAGACCATCAGGAAGATGACCTCGGGAAGCAGCTGATGCCGATTACGGCCAACAACAGCCTGTTTGTGCCTTTTCAAAGCACAGGATGATGTAAAAATGCCCCAGAAAAGAGTTGTTGCTTCTGCATTTGGCTTAGGGCACAAACATAGAGAAACACAACAATTATCCTGGTTATTTACTCTCCCCTAAAGAGATAAGAGCTGTGACGACAAGAGCAAGCAGCTGGGTTCTTCATGTGCTTTCCCAGGATAGCAGCAGCTCTTGGGAGAGCAGGGCGGAACAGAAGAGAGGAAGCGTTGTCATCAGTTTCCATCATAGCCAGATCATTCCTGTACCTGAAATGAAGTGTTTTATTTCAAAATCAGGTGTTTAGACTGGTGGGGGTTTGCACGTTCGGCTTTCTTTTGGAGGGCAAGCAGGAGAGAAAGGGCAGCAGTATAAAAAACTACTTGCCTTACTCATCACTAAGGGAGCAAAGAAATCTGTCCTCATGCACTGAAGGCATGGTAAACTCCAGAAAAACAGGAGCCCTCGATGTTACACTTAATTAACTTCTTCAGTGAACTCCCCCTTGTTTCATGTAGTCTTCCTAGTCCTGTGCTGCTGCCCAACCTGTTCTGCCTGCAGAGGAAAGCCAGGGCAGGGCCCAGAAGGGTTTGGACCAATTTTTCACCGAGCAGCAACATCACTATGTGCTGATTCTGCCACATTTGCTATTGCTTCAACCTCAGCACCTTCAGAAGCCCAAAGCCCTGAGGCCTTGCCCAGCCGATCTTCCCTGACTCGGCAAGAACGCCATCCCAGTCCCAACCCCGTGTATCCACGAGGGCAGGACTCGTGGCCTGGCTGGAGCTGGGACACGGGGCAGGAAGGGCGACGGCCCCGTTTCCACCCTCGGCAGCTGCTGGGTGGGAAGGAGCCGGGAGGAACCCGGGGCACATCCCAAACTCCCAGCGAAGTTGGGCGGCTGAATCAGCACGGGTGGACGGTGATTTGCTGCTGACACAGAGCTGCAATAAATCACCACCTTTCTGGAGCAACGAGGAAGTTGCAGGGGTGACTTAGTCATCCTCCATCCTGACGCCATTCCAGGAGCAGAGCCACAGACATCCCCCGGCTTTGGGCCGCGCCCGTGGCCCAAAAATAGCTTTTAAGCCAAATCCTGCAGTCATCATTTAAACCCGAAACCCTTTTATTTACACTCAGCAAGAACTCATGTATGTTTTTGACAATGCTGAGAGTAATCAGTGCTTAAATTATTTGCTTAGCAAAGGAGCCTATTTAACTACAAGAGTTACACCAAGTATGCAATGTTTTCTGACCCACATAGAAGCTAATAATTTGCATTTTATGGAAGCACTTTGCATAGACAACCCATCTTAATGGCCAACAACTTACTGTACAAGAATTAATAATTGAAAAGCAACTCGTCAGCACTGTTATTTGTGTTACAGGTAACTCACAAAGCTCATTACACTGTAGCATTAAATTTCCAATGACCTTCCAGAAAGCTGCTCACTCTGAGAGTCTTTTTCTAAGGCATGATCTCTCAGAATACCAAGCAATTGCAGAGAAAGTATGTGACAGCTACCCAGAGTCTGTGGGAGAGGCCAGGCAAAACACCCTGTCAGAAATTTATCAGCCTGATCCCCCTTTGGCTGAAGAAGTGACTTTGACTTCATGAATCTCCCCTCTCTCCAGCCAGTCACTTGGCCAAGCCCCTCTCAAAAATTTCTGCTTTAATGCCAGATTAATCCTACTTCCTCCAGTCCCCAGACATCTAAGAAGCTCCAGCTCTTTTTCCCTCAAATCACTGGCTTTTAAACTATTTCTGTTGCAGTACCCAAGCATTTGCTGTGGATGAAAGAAGGCTCAGAGACTAGCACAGAAGTGTAAAGGCAAACAAAAATTACACGGCAAAGCCTGGGATTTTCATAGTCTTAGGGAAATTAGGCCCCCTGAATCCCATGGCAACTCTGAGAAGAGTCGAGTGCATAATTTTCCATTATGCTTGTAAAAAATCCCCAAATAAATGTACAACTAAATGCAGCTTCACAAGGCTGAGCATTTTTATTCTCCTAAACGCTGTCACTAAGCCTGAGGTCTCTTACTCCATGTTTTAAGGTTTGATTTTTCCGAAAACAGTCTTTCTCTTGCCAAAATGCCAAAGATGCAGAATGGTAGCTACAGGAAAACGCAGCTCGGAGTCCTGTCCTTGGGGAAGGAGAGCAGAGCAGCCCCACGTTTGGAGCTGCTCACCCCAATACGGCCGTCCTGCTGACGGAGCCTCTCTGTGCCGGGATCACAGCCACCCCTCTGCTCAGGGCTGTGCCCGGACACGATCTGCTCCAGAACACGCTCACCGACTCTTGGCCATTCCCAAAGCTTCTCTGGCATATTTCTGCAGACTGAAGCAGGGAGATTTGGGGCAGCCAGGGGCTAATTTGTCTCTGCGTGAAGGCCTGCGGGTGTAATTTGTGCAGCTCTCCCAAACAAAACATTTTCACTGCCATAGCAAAGGCAAATTTGCCCAAATCCAATTTGTTTGGTACTTAATTAGCATCTCTGCTGCAATGCTGGAGACAAAAGAAAGAAGCACTCCCCTCCTCCCATGAACATCAGGAGTTTTTAATCTCAAAGATACACCTCATCCAACATGACCAAAGCAGAAAGAATACAGCTCCCTCTTATTATTAAACAGAGATCATGTCAGGAGCTTGATCACCACAAGGTTTCCATTTTAATTTCAGTAGCCTGGGCTGATAGACTCCCACATCTGAAAACTAGGGAGTAATTTAAAAACACAAATCATAAGAGAAAACAATTGTATCCATTAGACATTTGAGTGGTCAAAAGAACAGAGATGGGATTAGGAAACCCTGGCTGGCTTTCCTTTCACCCACTAACCAAACAATTCCCTGAAGTACCCGCAGGAGTTTGTCCTCTCCACATTTCTGAGGTGGACGAAGGGGAGAGCCAGATCTGCTCCCTGGATTCAGTCTGCCTTTTTCAGCAGCTTCAGCTGTGCTATTTCAGATTCCTGCAAAAATAAAAGCTCGGAAGCGAAAGCTGAGCCTCCGGGCATCCACCAGACCACAACTACTGCACGCACATAAGAGGCACGGCTGCACTGGGAGGAGAGGAGCAGCAGCCTGTCCTTCAGCATCACATGGCTGGCCATGCTCAGCAGCCCAAACCACAGCCTGAAACAGCCAGCTCGCAGAACACCCTGGAGCCGGGCACATCCGTGGGTAACAAAAGAGCGGCTCCTGCACCCTCCCAGTGCATTTACTGCACGTCAGCTGTGCTCCCTTCAACATGCAGCTGGGGTGAGCAGGCCTGCAGATGAAATTAAGCAGCAGGATCCAAAGTGGATATTGCCAGAACAGAGAAACATCTTAGTCATTCCTCAAAGCTGAAGCAGGAATGGGCTTACAGCCCATCACCAGCCCTTAGAAAATCAGCATTTGTTTTGGTTTACCAGCCCATTCTTCCCTCAGACTGCTTTCCACTGGAGAAGTGCAAAAGTCTGCTACTCAGAGCTTTACTGAATAGCAATTTAAAAGGAATTCTCCAAACACAAAGGTGAACTTCAACAAGCCTGCTTCCCCAGGAACAGCACACCAACATCATGAACGTGCACAGGGCATGGAAAATGGTGCTGCCGCTGTAAGAAAGTGAATACGAGCAATGTGTTCCTTCCTCTGTATCTTCCTGCAAAAACAGTCTCCCTGCCCAATATCCAAAACTGCACAGGCTCCACAAATCTAATTAGCCATGACTCCAAAACACAGAGCTCTGTCTGCCTAAATGGATAACCATTAAATTTGTTTTGCTTTTATTAATAAAATCTTGGGACAGGATGAGATAAAAACTCTAAGGAGGAAGGTCTAAGAGGTAAGTACCTCCCTCTACCCAAGTAAAGAGCTGTCTTTGTGTGAATAAACTGGGCAACCCAGATCAACTTTTCCTTGTTTATTATAAAAGCACAAGTTCACCAAGGTCCTTTTATGTCCTGATGTATGAAATTATTCCAGCTACATATAATTTCACAGAGCCAAAGGGGTGAGGCTATGGTATTTATAGATATTTATACATACAAAATCCAGGGCTAGAATTTTGGTTAGCAGCAACATTTTTATGGCCTCAACACCTAACATACTTTTGGGAAAATGCCCACCTGTATATATAGATCCTGGGAAAATTTCCCTATTAAATACATATTTCAAGTGAACTTGCTCTTTATCTTTTTCCAAACTTGACACATAAAGTCTGTGCTTTTCTCTTAAGAGATACAGAGACAGAAGGAGAAAGAAGAAACTGAGGCCACTTCCATGGCAAGAGGAAAGCCTCTGATCCCATCCTGATGCTTTCAGACATGTTCACTGGTTTTTTTTATTCTCCAAAATAGGGCCTCAGATTTCCTAAGCACATGTCACACATTAAGTCACGAATCTCTATAAACAATTCAAAACACAAAGAGACAGACAGGGTGCCACCAAAAAAAAAAAAAAAAAGGAAGAATGTTTTTCTCTTATTCAGATAACAAATTAGGAGCTCACAATGGTTTAAAAACCTGTATCTCCAAACTTCTAACCCAAAGCCCTGCCTAAAGTCTGCTCAGGACTGGATCAATACTCCACTTAGGCACTGGCATATCTTCACTCCAGAATTACCTTCCTTTGAAGCAAGCAACAGCAGACATGCAGGCAAGAGATGCTGTTGGATTAACACTGTTCCAGAGAATTTATCCATATCCATATACTGTTGTTGTGTACAGCATCATTATGTAAGCCTCTCTTTTTAAAACAAAATGTTTGTCTGGTCAGTGTCTACTATTATCCCACCCATAAACCATCAGGCTGAAATTCCACCCACTTTAATCATAAGTTTACAGGCTTAAGGGTGGAATAGTAGGAGAAATGACAAGATGAAGTATTTCTATTTGCTTTTAAAACATGAAAATTCTACCCATTTTTATCAACAGGATTTCAGAACCGGCCACAATAAGGGCACTGCCCAGGCTCCCCAGGGAATGGGCACGGCCCCAAGGCTGCCAGAGCTTCAGAAGCGTTCGGACAATGCTCTCAGGGATGCACAGGGTGGGATTGGTCTGTGCAGGAACAGGGTTGGACTCAGTGATCCTCAAGGGTCCCTCCCAGCTCAGGATACTCTTTGATTGTATGATTCTGATAATAAATTACAACCTTTGAAGAGCTTCTTTTAATAAACCAAACACAACTTTACCACCAGTATCCTGAAGTCTGTGACCCAGAGGGCTCCTGTAACCCAGACTCCTCAACCACCAGCAAAAAAGCAAATACTGTAGGTCAACTCACAGCCAAAGGATCCTGCTTCCCTGCCACACAATGAAAAAGGGGAATTTAAAGCACAACTTTGTAACCACCCATCTATTCCTGAAATGGTCAAGGATGGCGTGGTGGAAGCCAATGTATAGAAGAGCTCAGGGACTGAGTTACTGCCTTTTCTGCATCATGTGGCACTTACTAGAATGTGTACTACGTAACTTCAAGCTCCTTAATACAACTTTTAAATTCTGTTCCCCGTATTCTTATGCATCCCCTAAAATGTTGCACCAGATCCCTTGCTAAGATTTACTTTGTTAAATCTTCCAACAACATTGCTGAAGTTGCTCCTTGGCTTGCAGCGACTCTTTTGTCATCTGAGTGTTTCAGAATCAAGACTCACCCCATCTATGTCCAGGATGTACAGCTGCAGATATCACCTCTTGTATCTGAACATCTTTTTGCATGCAGTCACCTAAATATGACAGCCATAATGGTACCTATGCATGAAAGGTGACTGTAAACAGGGCTGGGATTATACCTCACTGCAAATATAAGGCAGTTATCTTCACATACCTTCTAAGACCACTTAGTACCCCCACATATAGTTCATTTCTGTGTGAAAATCTAAAAAGAAATATATTCTTCTAGAATTCAGATAAAATTAAAATGAAATAAAATCCTTCAAATGGCAAACTGTAAAATGAAAAAAATAAAATCTTTTTCAGACTGGACAATTATACCCAAAGTTCACCATCACAGGAGGTTGTGAACACTAATGCCAGGAAGTTTTTCAAAACTGATTATGACATTTTTCCAGAAGACAATCCATCAGCAGCTATTAAACACATAAGCCTCCCTAGAACTGCCAGCCCAAAGGTCTCCTAGAGTGGTGACTGCTGCAAAGGTGTACCAGGAGGAGACCTTCCCTGTTCCAGTTTTTCTATGCATCTGGGAGTGGTCCCATCAGAAGAGCTACCAAACTAGACAGACCTCTAGTCTGACACAGAATAACTGCTCTTACTTCATTCACAAGATTGAAGATGACAAGAGACCAACCTGTTAATAAATCAGAAGCAAACTCGTACCAGTAAAAGACATAGTCTTAACGTGACTGATTGCACATCACATTCCACCCTACCTCCTCTGAACATCCTACAACAACACAGCCTTAATAATATTACCTATTCCCTGAAGTACCTCTTTAGATTCCAGTGTACCCAAAATCTGCATGTGTACATTTATCACAAATGTTATACAGCACACATACAGAGCAGCCAATAGCAGAGTGAGAGATATTTGCCTCTGAAACCCCTTTGCAGTTACATATCTGCTTACATAGAACTGAACACAGCCAGCAAGAACAAAATAACAACAATAATAATAAACTCTTTCCAGAGTATTTTTGAACAGGTATTCAAAATGTAGTCCTGTTCCATCCCCTGCTAGAGGATGGAAGAGCAGCACCCTCGAAGGGTCCCTTACCTTCCCCTGAATGAGAGGAACATTGGAAGGCTCAGGCTTCACACCAAAACGAAGGCCTCTGGAAAACTGACTGCAGGAGTTGCTTAGTCCTCCTTTCCCCCATACATTTGATACCATCACATCCTGTATTTCCAGACAAGATGCACTCCTAGAGCTGCAGAGCCCAGGCGAGCCCACCGCAGTGCAGCTGCAGACGGGGGTCCCAGCGAGGCACTACGCACACACACACGGAGAGGTCCATGCTGGCCAACACCTCCCTCTCCTCCCCACACTCCAGATCCTTCCCCCACATCCCAGCCTGTCCCTTCCCCTCTCAGCTCCCACCTCTGCCGGCGGGGTGTCATCTCCAGCACGGTAGCCATGCCTGTGCCAGCCTTTGCGGCGCGGCCCGCGCGTCATCGCCTCCTCGCTGAGCAGATTCAGGGAGACAAGCCCTGAAAACCTCTCCTGCAGCAATGCTACCTCCAGGACAACGACAAGAAACGGCCAACTAATAATGGGCCGGTTGAGGGGCTGGCAGCTTCAGCAAACATGGCTGGAATTGTGTTGTTTGTTTAATTTAGGAAGCTTCCAGTTGAGCATTGGTCATCTTGCTTGACCCAACCCCTGGACTGCAGCAGCCTAGAGCCCACACAGCACCCCAGGCACCGCCGGCTGTGCACAAAGACGTTCCACGAGGCCTTGGATTGTCAACTAAATGAAGCTGAAAGTAAGTTTGCCCATGCGTGCAGGCAGCACCTAAGGCGCTGCAGAAGCTCCTGGAGCACAGATGATCAATAATAAGTACATCATAATCCCAAAGAGATTGCTAAAAATTTATTTCGTACATTACTGCGTCCACTCGTGTTTCCATCCCATATTTGCAACATGCCGAGTGCAGCAGATCTGCCTGGTGTAAACAGCTGCCCTAATCCAGGCTGTTCTATAGATCGTGTTTACCCAAAGCTGAATGATCATTTCAACCTTTGTTAATCTGATTGCATAACAAACCACAGCAGCCTGAAATAACCAAGCTGCTCTCTCCGGCACACATTAGTTGAAATCAGTCATTTCAGCACCCAGCTTCTTCTACAAAACAGAACAAACCAGATCACGCAGAAAGAAGAAAACAAACAAAGCACCTGGCCACTGCTTTCACAGCCAACCACCACGCACATCGCAGCATGCGGATGCCACGGAGCACATTCGCACCTGGAGTGGGCTGCGAGCACAAGGCAAAGCAAAATGTTGTCAACCACTGAGCTCCACTGCGCAACTGAAGCACATTCTGCTGGATCTCATTCACAGCTCGGGCGCAGGCTCGCAAGCAAACGTGGATTTTCAAAACATGTAATTGCACGTATATAAACAAAGCCCATAATTTACATGGCAGATCCTATGAAAGCTTATCTAGCACATGACATCACACCCATAAATTACAACTTAAAGCAACTGTGCCAAACTGCTCCCACCCTCCCACCCCAAAATGAAGATGATTAATATCAAACCCTGCTCATCCACGTCTGCACCTCTTGAGAATAAACACACATGAAGTACCTCCCAAGACAGAGCAGTATTTAAAGATTCTTCAGACAATTAGAAGATTTATAATTATTATGGCATTGCATCATCACAAAGCCTTAAACAAATCAAGCTGCCTCATCATACGACACCTAAGATAACACAAGGTTAAACAGCATCAAGCAGTATCGGTTAACTTCACTTGTACAGAAGGGCAAATACCCCCAGCCCCTGGGCACGGGGATCTTCAGCCTTGTAGCTATTATTAAACAACAAGTTAGATGAGCAAAATCAAAACACACAGATTTCTTTGAACAAGCTCAGAACCAGAATTTTTCCACTGAAATCCAACTAACCAGGGCATAGGGAAAGTGAAGGGCAGGCGAATGGGGAACAGAATAAGGTGAGGGACGTGTTTCAGCATCTCTCAGCTTTAGTTCACTGGTCCATGATCAGCTTAGGAGAAATCAAGAGGCGGTATCAGGAGCTAACACGACACTGCCTATTGATCACAGCCGGCTTTCCACAGCACACAACAGAATTCCTCCTCTGGACTGATGATACCCGAGGAGGTTGCCTTATGGCACAACTGGCAGACAAGACAGGCATCAGCCGACTCTCTAACCAAAACACGCCTGAATACCTTTGTAAGGCAAAACCAGCCAAGTATCTCTGCTCCAGGCATAAATATCTGCTGCTCCGAGTCCGCAGCTACCCACAAATAATTGTTAATTATCGCAGTGCCCCCACGCTCCGCCCGCGCCGTGGCAGTGCCCCCGCAGCAGGCCCTGCACCGGGGAACAGAGTGGCTCCGCCGGGTCTGGCCCCGCCAGCTGGGTCTGTCCGTCTCCATCACGCTCTGCCCGCACCGAATTCCCATTTCTGCGCGTTATTACCAATCTGACATCACCCCAGAGCAAGCACAGCCTGACATCTACAGTTAACTCGGTGATGGTGTAAGTGCCGCCCGGCGCACAAGCGGTCGGTGTGGCAATACGCTGCTGCCGAACATGGAAAAAGGAACATAGATAAACAGACATACAGCTACACATATAAAACCCGCCGGAGAGCGGCTCGCAGGGTTCGCTCCCGCCCCGGCCGCGGAGCCGCAGCCGAGCCCCGCGGGCGCTGCCGGGCCGGGGGAGACCCCGAGCCACCCACCCGCAGCCATTTCCCTGCCGCTGCCGCGGGTCCGGCGCTCCCGGCGAGCCCGCTCCGCACAAAGCCTGCCGGGCCATGAATAAAACATCGCCCGGAGACGGCGGCGAGGGGGGGTCGGGATACGAGAAATAAGGGAATGGAANCTCATCCCGCGCACGGAGCCCGCGGGTGCTGGCCCCGCTCATCCCGCACACGGGTGCCCGGTTTCGCAGGGCAGGGGCTCTAAGGTCNCCCGGAGACGGCGGCGAGGGGGGGTCGGGATACGAGAAATAAGGGAATGGAAAGGGGCGCGGGGAAGCGGCGGCGGGAGCGGCCCCGCGGAGAATGGCGAGGGGGGCTCCCCCCGGCCCCTGAGGCGCGCTGCCCCGGGCCCGGGTGCTCACCTCGGCAGCCGCGCTCGCAGCGGCTCCCCCGGGCCGGAGCGGGCGGCGGGCGCGGGCAGCTNCTGTGAGGTCACAGATGCACAAATACGGAATCATGGAATCGATAGGGTTAGGAGGGATCTCGAGATGATGCAGTGTAACCCCTCACCGAGGCAGGATCACCCGGAGCAGGTGACACAGGTGGGTTTGGGATATTTCAGAGTTGGAGACTCCACACCTTCCCTGGGCAGCTGTTCCAGGGCTCTGCTACCCTCCTTGGAAAGAAGTGCTTCCCCATGGGAGTGGAGGGGCAGCTCCAGTCTCTGCTCTCTGTGCCCAGCGACAGGACCCAGGGAACGGCTGGAGCTGTTCCAGGGCAGGGTCAGGCTGGAGATCAGGGAAAGGTTCTTCCCCAGAGGGTGCTGGGCACTGCCCAGGCTCCCCAGGGAATGGGCACGGCCCCAAGGCTGCCAGAGCTCCAGGAGCGTTTGGACAACGCTGCCAGGGATGCACAGGGTGGGATTGTTGGGGTGTCTGGGCAGGGCCAGCAGCTGGACTGAATGGTCCTTGTGGGTCCTTCAACTCTGGATCTTCCATGGTTTCATGTTGTTAGACTTCTTGTGTTTTAGTTTTTGTCAATTGCTCCTCTTCCAGTCACTGAGCACCACCAAAAAGGGTCTGGCACCACCGTCTTGGCACCTGCTTTTGAGATATTTATATGGATCTCAAACACAGCCCCCTGTGCCTTTGGTGTCCGTGTCCCACTCAGTGCAGGGATGAATGCTTCAGAATGAAGCAGAATGCTTCTCTTCCTTAGCATGGAAATTGTTTTCCCAGGAATGCAATGCCTATCAGCTCTATGGCACCATACACCCAAATTTTCTCTGGAAACCCATGTTTTTCTGTTTGCAGAGGCAGAGTTTTTCATAAAAACAGCTGAAAAACTGGAGAAGGAGGTGAGGCCTCTGAAGATTGGGTTATAAAAGCTGTCTCAGACTGTTCCTGCCAGGAAATGCTACCATGTGAACTAGAAAGACTCCAGCAAGCCTACATCCTTTTCATCACTTAGAGTTTTAGTATCATCCAATAATCCAGGCAGATAAGTTTTCATCTAAGGACACTTTTCCTTCACCATGACGAAAATGTTGAAATAAATAACAGTTTGTTTGCCAAATCCTTGGCAAGATCCCATTTGAAGTAATTTCTACCTTCAACTTTCTAGCAATTAATTATTTTTCGCTGCACTGGAAATCATTACCAGAAAGACGCACATAAACAACATCAAGACATTCCAGAAGAGGGAATATTTTCAACTTTAGGTTGATAACTGTGAAGTTTGGCCAACTTTGTTTTTCTGCAGAGAGCCTGATACTGTTTCCAAAGAAAAGTGGTGCTTGTAGAGTGATACATATATGATTGCTATGCCTGTATAAACTGTGCTTCCAATAAAAATGACCGTGAAAGAACAGCATGAGGCAAACATATTAGGTTTAGCCTCTACAAACAAACCTCCCTGATGTTTTCCTGATGATGTATGCAGCTAGTTAACATTCATAATAATTATTTAAATGAAAATCCATTTCCTTATGTACAAATTTGTTGATGGAGTCTTTGTCTGCCGCTCTCATGTAGTCAACAATATGTCTAAAAGCAGAAAATAGTTATTTCCCTGATTTCTGGGTTTTGTTTTACTCATTTCTGAGATGAGACAGTGCATACTGGGGAGTTATTTTTAGAAGCTGAAAAATTATAAACAGTGTAAACAATTTCTGATATCTAGGACAACTTTGGTACTAAGAGTAGCCCCCATCAGCTGTGCCTGGTGCTCTGTCCCTGCCTAGTGATGCTCAAAGCAGGTATCAGTTTATTAACTCACAAATAAATTATGGGTTTAATATCAAAACCAAGTGCTGGGGGTTGTTCTGGCAAGAAGGGGACAAATTTCATCCTGACATTTTTGTACATGAGAACAGAAATTGGCTTTCCTGCTTCAGTTCTCCTGCTGCTGTGGGAATGAATTGACTTGGATCTGGGAGAGTCATGGATGAAAAGTAGCCAGAGACAAATATTTGCAAAGATAAAATTATCATTATTTTTATAATAATAAGCCCATCAAAACTCTTGGAAGGAGGAAAGATGAGGATATAATTGAGTATGGAAAGTCAATGGCTTGTACCTGGTTGTCTTCTTTTGAAAGCACCTCCAACTCTGTGCCAAAAGAAAAGAACGAGTCTCTTAAGATAGCAGGTAAAATAGTGGTGTAGAAACACCAATTTGCCCTATTTATGAGGGGGAAAAAATTGCCTTTCAGCACAGTACTGCAGTGTAATCAGTGTGTGCATGCCTCACGTGTTGCCTCAGTTATATCAATGCAGCAATGCTAATGAGGATCTCTGTCTTCCCCTAAAAATGGGAATGCAGTTCACTTGTGTGTGCCAAAAGTATATGTATTGTACCTGTGTCCTACTTGTTATGGGTGAAAAATAGACCATTACTTGGATCAGGTAGCTGCTGTCAGCACAACTGTCTATGCTTCAAGCTGAAAACTGTTTCAAATGCCTGTTACCCTGATTTATTTTCTGAAAGGCACTGATGATTTCCTGATACTTCAGTGAAGCTCTTCACTTCAGAAATGGGAGAAATGAGAGCAGTCATGGCTCACCTTATAGAAGAATAACTGAAATTGCTGCACATTTTTCCCAATTAACAGGAGTTCAGCAGAAAAACTAAAATGCTGCACAAGCTGCTGCCAGGAACAGTTTAAGAATTTTGATTAATTGTTATCACCTCTATCCTGGCTAAAGTAAATTCCACTATGACAAATTCATTTTCCCTTTTAAGTATTGTAGTCCCAAAACATTGAACTATTTCCTAAGTGTGCTGATATTCAAAGATTTTTATAAACATAACCCCAGGGGTTGGAAAATATGGTCACTGTGCATGGACTCTGACTGCCAGGGTGATGTAGCTGTTCCTCCATCCCCAGGGACTGCTGGAAAATCAGTCAGGCTCACGTGGACCACATTGCTGGTGCTGCTGGAGAAAGAAGAAAGGGCACAGAAAAGCACAAGCCCTGCAGGTGCAGTTTCCGCCCATGGATTTTGCATGTTCTATAAAATTTGAAGATGTCAGGTACCAACATTTTTTACAGAATGCCAAAGTCGTTGAGGGGAGTTTGATGCTGCAAACCAACAAGCTGCTCTTTGAGCTGTTCTGCTGCTTGACAAGCTACACAGGAACAGACGTGTGAACCTCCCAGCTCCTTTTTAATGGTGTATTAACATCAAAGACCAGCTTTACATATTTAAAAGACTACAAATTAGCGGACGTTTGTTTTGCACGGTCTGGCCCTGCTTGTTGCATTTACTGTCGTTATGAAAACGGATGTTAATCTGCAATACAGAAAAACATGGATTGCAAATTCTGGGCTTATAAGAGAATTAATTTTAACCAATAAATAATTATCTCTGAATAAATAATGCCCTTGGAAGTAGGAACTGCTCTCATTCACCTCACCCAGCACTACACCTGTTCAGAGGGCAAAAAGGAAAATGAAATCTTTAAAAAGAGTCAAAGATTATTCTGTGTCACTTAACGCTGCATAATTCTCCAGAGTTTTCTGTTTCTCAACTTCATCATCACAGAACAGGGCCTACATTAAAACCTCAGGACACAAAGCAAGCCCAGCTGTAGGGAAACCTACAGATACACCTGGGAATTTTCAGAAATCTTTACTCATCCCAGTTCTAGCTGCAGTGCTTGTTTATTTACTCTGCAGATTCAATTATTCTCTTTATACCTGAGCTTGCAATTAGGAAAGATAAGACAAAATAGGTAGATAAGCTCTCCAATAAACCACCCACATTTTGAAAGCTGTGTAAACAAGAAGAAAATGTCTGTGGCAGAGCATCCAATCCTGAAGTCCTAATTCCAGATTAACAGCTCAGCAAAGCTGTCTGTTAATTCCAGGCAAGGGCTGAGAGAGGAAAGAATAAGCAGGAGCTTTAATTGTGAACTGTTCAACATTTGGATGCAGCACAGGTACAGCCAAAGTTAGTACACTGGGGTTGGAGCCCAAAGTATTCTTCGTGCTGGGACCGGAATCATAGGCCATGTGCCTATGATTTATTTAAAATAAATCATTTATCATAAGATAAATCAGCAAAGATCACAGAATCACAGAATCATGCAATACCCTGAGCTGGAAGGGGCCCACACGGATCATCAAATCCAACTCCCAAGATCGACTTTTATTTGTGTGCCTGAAGGTCCAAGTCGCCAGAACCCCTCCCCCTTTTATTGTGCCACTTCTCTAAACAGACAATATATGGTCTGAAAGCCCAAGGAAGGAGTGACAAGTGAGGATTGGGTACTGTGGTCCTATCAGGTCACCTGCAGAAGGTCCCTCTGGCTTTCAAGGTGCAGAATTGGATCCAAAGCACAAGCTGAGTTATGCTCGTTATGGAGTTAGCACCAAAAAAGCTGAGAACATTTTCTTCTAGGCTGCACGTTTGTTTCTCTGTACCAGTTAGGCTTGCACAACTTTCCCTTTAGGCCTCCTATGCTGTAACATAGCTCATTCTGCCACTAAATTATACAGTGCACACTTGTGTGAGCTGCTCTACCTCCTCCTGGAGAAAGGTGGGCGTCTCCTTCCGGGAGGGACACTGTTCACTGGCGATTTCTTCTCTGGCACAGGTGTTTGCAACACACAGAACCACTCCCACGCCTCACCTCCCTCAGGAACATACACAGTTTTGAGTTAAAGCCTAGTTTTAAGTTAGACTTCTAAGTGACAAAAAGAGAACCTGCCCCACCAGACACCCTCTGCACAGCACTACTTTGGGGTCTGCAGTACCAACCCCTACAGGCTGCTGGTGGTCACAGACCGAAGCCATGAGGATGTGCTCCTGTGGAAATGCCTCGAGGCAACCTGCTAAGGCCTTGGCTCCAACGGGGAGGGGCACTGGGAAGCCATCCTTCACACAGCGATGTTGCACTTTGCTGTCTGGTTATTTGGGGAAGGGTTGAGTTGCTGTGATAGGAGGTGAGAGGGGCCATGTAATGGTTCCTTGGCAGGGTGCTAGAATACAATAAAAGCAGTTTACTTGTTGTGATAAGATCTCAACTGGATCTCCTGCATTAGGAGATAAACACTGTTAAATGTTATGTAAATCAGTCTTTCAGGGATCCATAAAAACACTGCTTGCAAGAACACAAAGCAAAAACTGGTGACTATCACAGTAATGAATAATTTGGGGATTTTTTCATGTACTTTTTCCACAAAAACACCCCCAAACAAACAAAAAACCAACAAACATTCTAAATTCATAACTAGCTGAAGGATGGCTTTGAGCAGTAGAACTGATATGGGTGAAGTCATCATTCGTGCTCTACCCAGGGCATTTACCAGCATCACAGCAAGAGACTGTGTGCTATGTGCAACTTAAACCTGTACACAGCTTTTATCAGATCAAGTCTCAGGTCTCAACATCTCAGGCAGGCAAACAGGGATTCAATAAGTAGCCTAAAGCCCAGAGTGGGCTGAGAAGGAAAGCTACAAGCCATGGCTGAGTCCATGTTCTAACTGCTGGCACAACTTCCCCCTTTTCATGCCCTGGAAGTGGGCATTAAAAAGAAATATCTAATTGGTTTTTCCTGCATCCCTTTTCATACCAGAAAGGAGGACACATTGATTTCACAATACTGCTATCTGTATGGAATTGAAGGTCTATTTCCTTGTGCACCAATGTGTGTTATTCCCTTTTAATTTCCAAGCTGAGGAAATAAAGAAAAAAAAATCATTTCATTATGCTGCTATTATGGCAGAGAAGAGAATTTAACTGCATTCAAATCAAGGCAAAGTTATGATTCCCTTAGAAATTGGAACTTGAGTAAACACTGAGCTCTTCTGGAGCAATTGTTGCTGCGCACCTTTACAGAAAACATTAAGCTGACAGGAAGTGTGTGTTATGGTTCATAAGGGAACTATTACATGGAATTTCACAGCTTGTAAGGATATGTGATTAATCACAAATGCATTGTGCATATAGGCGATGATAGGGAGCTGTGGGTTAGGATTTGCCTGCCTTCTCCTGACATCTCAGAGTCAGGTCTGTGCTGCAGCAAGTCCTCCATGGAACCCTTTTGAGTCAGTGAAAGGAAATAAGGACCTCCAAAGGCTGCTTTGTGTTGAAATGAAGTGAATGACCTTCCAGAGGCTTGTGTTTTGCTGGCTTGTGTTATGCTTAGACTGGCACCTGATGTCTAAGCCATGTAAGGTGAATCCACCCTTAGGGCAATTTGATGGTGTTTAGGAAGACAATAATTTCCTCATCATTTTGGGGAGCTTCCTCTGAATAAACATATCAAAAGTCTTGCCTTTCTTTCTCTCCTACATTTTTAGTGTCTGTCTGTCCTTCCTCCTCGTCATTTTCATCTTGCAGATCTGTTGAAAATGCTTCCACTTCAGCAGTACCTACTGAAAAAAGGGTTTTCAGTTCATTATCAAAACAAACTCTCTTGCTCCCTGGGCTGCTCAAAAGGTTCTCTCTGTGAGGAAGAAGGAAAAAGTTAGTAGAAAGAAGGATGTTCCTTACAAAAAGGCAGGGACAGTATTGCCAGCAGTTTTGTCTTAATCTTCTCTGTAGGTTAGACACAGAGAGAGGAACTGGGACGGCAATAGGAGGCATTAAAAGGCAAGTCTTCCACAAAGACATAACAGAAACTCAAGGCAATTTAAAGTTGCAAATCACTCAGGAGTTCATTCCGGGTGAGGTTAGTTGGTTTGGGGACAAGTCAGAATAAGTGTTTCCATTGAAATGTGTTAATATATAACACATTGTTTGGGTATTATTTATGCATGTTTAATCAGAATGAAAAAATGTGCTTTCCATCATAATGTCTGGACAATGAAGACTATTATGGACCTAGAAATTCAATGTCCAGTTCAAAAATGTATACGTCCCAGTGAGAGGCTGTAGAGAGGCTGTTTGGTTAAAAATGGTATGAAAACATTCTGCCCACTCTCAAACCACTGAAGGGCAGTACCAATATGCAGTTCTGTGTTATTTGTTATCACAAAATTGAACTATATTTCTTTTTTTAAAGTCCAAAGACCTCTGTCAAATGGGGTCTTCTCACCAGCTTCTTCTGTTGCTGAGCAATAAGGAGAGGTGAGGGGAAAGCCAGGACAGGTTCACAGGATGATGTGGAGAAGGCTGAATGTCTTGCCCAACCCTCCCTGAGTCTGCTTTGGTACAATCTGTCTCTGAAGCACTGCACAGAAAATCTACTGGTGTTCCTTATCCCTGTGCAGGGTTCCAAATGGATGGAGTAGGGTGCCAGCCTCCTGTCACCCCCTTCAGGAAACAAATCTCTGCAAGGAGGAGAGATGCAAGTCTGCCCGTGGGTCAAATGGTGTTTTCCATGGCAAAAAAAGACAATGGACACCCAGAAGAATGTCAGTCACCATTGACCATGGGGACTGGAAGGGAATCTGACCTTAGGAATAAAAGAGAGAGACATTTCCCCCACAGTCTGAGCCTGTGACAGTCCATGTTAACAGTAGTTTTACAAAACCAGCTGAGGGTCACTAATCACTTCCCTTAATTGCTGAGCCACAGCAGAGGCAGGCATTGGGCACACGTCTATGTATTAATACCCACCCAGGTGATCCAGCTAAATATAGAGATAAGGCAGCCTTTTCTGGGTGGGGGTAAGAGAGGAAAGTCTTACCAACAGTGCTACAGGAAAAGAAAGGAAAGCTGCAACCTTTCTGCATCAGCTCCAATGGCATCTGCAGTCTGCTGCTGCTGGGATGGGGTGCCTCAGGCTTCAAAAAGTGTGGAGGCATCTCCCCTAAGGTTACTCTTGCCCTGGGAGTCTAAAGAAACTGTAAGCCAAACTAAATATTAACCTGCCTCCAAGGACTGTGGCAGTGTAATTTTTTACAGTATGCTACATCTGAGACCACACAAACATCTGTTACTGGTTTGTTGTTTGTTTTGAGTCTCTGTGTGTGTGTGCTTTTTAGAGAGGGAAAGAACTGCCAGTCTCTGGAACTCACTGTGACTCAGAGGCCCAGGTGCCATGCTAAAGAAAAGTTGGATTGAACTAAATTAAAAGAGAACACTTTAAAGATCCTTAAACAAGTCTCTGCTGATGTTCAGAGGTGGACCACTTCATCTGGCTTCTAAAAACCTCTTGTTTCCATCATCCATGAAATGGTAAAGGGAGATTTCCCACCTTTGCACAACTATGGTAAGGAAATGCAAAGTGTTATTTCCTCCCTTGGTGGCCTTGGGGCTGTGCTCACCTTTGTGACCTGCTGTTGGCATTGCAAAGGTATGGGGCAAACCTAAACCTACAGCTCGTGCTATTTGTGACTTCTGCTCTTGACCAAAAAGGGAAAGGCAGTCCTCAGTACCCAGTGTCCATCCAGCAAAGCCTTTCACAAATGGAAGAACACTGTCCCGTCAGCTTTGCTCAAAACCTCTCTCATAGTTCCTTGTGCATCTCCTTTCCCCAGATGTGTTTGAGTGGTGTGAGAAGCCTGATTAAATCTGAAGTGTAAGGACTAGCTGAAAACGTGAGGTCTAAAGGCATCTGTCAGCAGTGGCTGTGGCATTTGGTGTCTTAGCTGGTGTCAGTCTGTCCTCAAACATCTTCCTTAGGCTGGCCTACTCCATCTCAGGCTTTGAGGTGTCTGGATGAGCAGGACCTCATGTTTCATGAGTTCATTTAATGTGCAGAAGGTGGAGGAAAAAGCCTTACCTATTTGTACTCTTTTAGCAGACGCTCACGCTTGTGACTTCAGCCAGTGGTGGAACAGGTAAATGAAGGAAAAAACAGAGTAACTAAGAGATTGAGCACATCCCAGTTATCAAAAAGCAGAGGACAATTGTTTTTCTGCTTTCATTTCAATGAGGACCAAATCAGGCTCCTAAATGTCCTAACACACATCCCAGTAGCTGGGGAATGAGACTACTCGATTCATCTCCGCAACCACCTGCACCCCTGTACTTCCTTTTGGAAAATAATTGCGCCCATTAATCTTATTCCATCTAACTGAATTAAGTGTTATCTAAGTGTTATCTACATTTTCTATGCTGTGACCAGACAGGAGCCTGCACACCACACATATTCTCGTTATGTATTTGTGTGTACAACCAAAGAAGCAACGGAGGAGGTTCGGCCTCACCCAACTCCGTGGTTTTGGACAGGGAGGAAATCAGCCCAATAACTTCTGAGAATGCATGGAAATACACCAAAGGTTGTGTTTCTGTGGTTCAAAATAGCATTAGGTCTCCTTTGAACGTGGCTAACCATTTCCAAAATAAAAAGAGTCCGTTCTTCCCTCGGCGTGGTGGGGGCCAGCACAGCTGTCCCACCCGGGCGCGCACTGGGTTTGTGGGGACATGGCGTCGCTTCAGCCACTCGCTTTCCAGTGAAACAGGAATAAACTCTTCTTGGTTCCCTACCCCCATGGTGCAAAGCTGCATTTGGCTGTATTTGAAGAGGACTTTGAAGATGCAAATCCCAAGCATTACGATTTGGTTCAACATGCATGTCCAGCTAGTAAAGTGCTGTGTAAAACCCAGTGCTGCTCTCAGCCAAAAGGGTATGAGGAACAATGCAAATGATTCAGAAATGTGAGTAGTGCAGAGCCCATAAAACACAGCAGATGTAAATAAAGCCAACAAAAAAAAAAGTCTGCGTCCTACAAAGCTGTATTACAAAAGACTCTCGTAAGAATAGTTGCAGAATATAATTTCTATTGTAGGAGAAGCCCCCAGTATCCTCTCCGGCAAAAAAATCGTGAGTAAATCACAAAAATCTTTTCCAAGATGCTCTAAAAGTACATCAATCTTGTAGGCTAGGAGATGAGTTGGAGACTGGTACTCAATTTGCCCTGCAGCAGGCCAGGGAAGTCAATCTGCTGCTGAAAGAGAAACAATTTCCCTGGATTTATAGCCTGTAAATATTTTATTTACTCTCCAAAGAAGGAGTCCATACTCATAGCAAAGAACGTATACAAAGCATGTGTATACAAAGGGATGTGTCCTCTTTGGTTTGGTGTGGCTGTGAAATTAAAGCATCACTGGAAGCCAAGGGAGTTCAGGTGTCCTTTGGTCCCGTTCTCCACAGGGAGGGACAGGGAGGTTCCTCAGGCACATCCATCCTGCAGTGTCCTCACAACCCGTGACTGCAGGCAGAATTGTTCAAGCCTTACTCTGAGCTGAGAAAATACAGAGGAAACATGAATACAGAGCATTCTGGAATAATTTCCAACGCATGAGCTCGTGTCCAGCAGAAGCTGAGAGCTCTTTCTGCTTTTAGCTTTCTTCCAGCTGGGTCTAAGTTAGCTGGGACAGAGCACATCCTCTCCATTGCTCTGTACTCTCCAGGCCCTGCCTAAGGCTAAGCAGGGGTTGGTGTGTGCATTCTCCAAGTCTCATTAGAGGTAGCACTAATATTTACCTGTTTGCATTTCAAATGAAAGGGAGTCTGTTTAACACCATCAGCAATTTGGTCAATATTGCCAGGTGGAGAGCTTGATGATGTTTTCATTAACTTCAGCACTCTACAGCTCTGAGGATTTCCCCAGGAGATTGTTTTCTGTCACCAGAGTGTGACCAAGACTGTGGAGGAAGGGCACTTATAGGGCTGCCTACTAAAATCTCAGGTTGTTTCCTGAATTATGCTAAAAGGGCCTCCAAGCTTTATTCTCTATCATTGTTGCTTCTGTCCCAGAACCCAGATGTCTGTGCTTGGTCCATGAAGCATCTTCTCTTCCTCCTCTTTCTCTATGGGCTCAGGTTGAGCCCCACAAATCCTCAGCTCCACGTGGAGACCTCAATTTTTGCCCTTTTTCCTGCCACACCACCCCTGTCTGTGGTACAGTTGATACTTGTCCTTCGGCATCTGTGCTATAATTTTGATGTGACTGTAATTCTCCATTCCTAGGGTGTAGTTATCTGGGAAGAGGAACACAATGGATTTCTTTATTCATAGATACACTTGTGAAAGCACATCATAGATGACGCTGATTACGCTGCAGTTTGCAGTGGCAGGCATCACAGTATTCTGTAGACAGAAGTGGATTTGTTCTCAGAATTGGTCCAAGGAAGGAAAGTGTCCTGATCCCCACGTTAGAGATGGAAAACCTAAGGAAGCAAGATGACTTGCTCAAGGAGTTGTCAGTGGAGGAAGAGTGGGAGTGGAAATCCCATCTGCCAAAGAAGGAATTAATCCAGACTACAGCAAACATGGGAGATGACTCAGCTGCAGATGATAAGAAGGTTGAAAGGCAAGTGAAAGCTGGCCTGAAATCTGGATCAATGTGACAGAGAGGATCTGCGTTTTTGAAATGATGCAGAAGAAAGCCCCTGTACACGTGCAGCTGAAAGGGAAACCAGTGCCTGGGCCTGGGCTTATCTGTCAGAAAACAGAGACGGTGAACTGCAAGGTCATCTCCACTTGGCTGGAGCCCTGCTGGGCAGCAGGCTAGGAGCAGAGCTGCCTGCACACAGAGAGGCTGAATTCCAGCCTCTGAGCAAAACCCCCTCCCTGGATCAATAGTTCTGTTCACAGCAGAGGTTGCTAGACAGGGTCACAAGAAAGAAATTGTTCTTTTACTGCTGAAAATTCTCCATTTCTAGTCAGTAACCATTGCCATTTTCTGTCTGTTGTGTGTTACTGGGCTTAAGCTCCTATTACTTCACATATTTTAATACTTTTTATCTTTTAAAGTGATGGCAAAACAGTCCTCTGTCATGCCCCTAAGAGTTTTTATCATTCAGGTTTTTTGCATAGTGGCAGAGATTTAGGTGAAATCTAAAATTACAGAAACAAATTATTCATATGAATTTCAGAAAGTTAATCTATACTGGACCAAGTCTATCAGTCATCTATGGTAGTTTTTCACTTTTCAAATATTTCCCAGGCAAACAATTCCCAGGAAGACTATTTCAACTCTTAACTCCAAACTTCATATTCAACCACCAAAACACACTTTGACCTCTGCATCATCTGATGGTCCTACTCAGTTCTTTAGATAATATCCACACTGATGTCCTGAAAGACATAGTGAACAACATAGTGAAAAAAATAGGGAAAAAAACACAACATCATGGAAAAACTTTGTTTCTAAAATAAAGAAAAACTATTTCTTAGGGACAGGATGAAAATTCCCTGTCAGCAATGATTTAGTTCAGCAACGGTTCTCTCGCTGTCGTCAAGATTTCACAGTGCTCTTAATGAAGAAATACTGCACAGTGTGAGTAAAACTCCAGGCTTGGATCAGCCAGCAGTGGAAAAACTTACCTGTGCCTTCCTTCCAGCTGCTGACAGAGCAAACCCGTGGGTGCAGGGCAGTGCCCAGAGCAGCAGTGCCTCGACAGCGATGAGTAAAGCCCGGTGATGGGGGCAGGCGTGTTCTCCCTGCGGACGGTTCTCACAGCTCCTGTTTCCACGGAGCCTGCAGGTTCTGAATAGAGATACTTTCACAGCAGCTCTTCAGAGTTGCAGAGGGCAGAAGGCAAATGTAAACCCTTGGGACAGGGCTCCTCAGGCAGCTGAGTGTGGCAAGCAGCTGAGGCTCATTTGCAGAGAAGGTTGGTAGATTGGCTCCTGGAGTTCCCTTGCCAGCCTTGCAATAGATGTGCTCTGGGTTGTGTCCGTGTTGAGAGGTGGCTGCCTGTGTTTCTGCAGCTCCTGTTTGTGCACACTTGGGGCTGCAAGGTGCTGCTGCTTCTTTATCTGCAGCTAAAAGGGAAAACAAGGAAGTCCTGCCTCTCCATTGCAAGGCCCCAGCATGTTGCATCTCCTCTGAGCCAGACCAGAAGTGTCCTGAGCTCTCCCCATTATTGTCCACTGGCATCTCTTGTCACCACTCCCAAGGATTAAAATGTGCTAAGGAAACATAGTATTCCTGCTTGATGTGAAGCAACTGTCCTTCCTGGGATCCACACCTTCCTGACAAAGGCATTTGCTGATTTCATTAGCAAAAATAACCTTTCCATTCTGATAGCTGGTTTTAAGTTACCTCATCCCTGCCACAAAATTTCCTCTGGATGCCAGTGAGGGGTGAAAGAAACTTCTAGAAATAAAGACCCAATAAAATATAAATAAAATGCACCTCTAAAGGATGTCTTTTAGAAGAAAGGCATCCTTCAAAGCAGTCCAGTGGATAGTGAACACGATGCCTTAGAAGCTGGCAAGCACCCAAACCAGCTTCAGCGTTGAGATAACTGAACATCCTTCTTTGAAACCTGACAGTGGGAGAAATTGATGCGAAGATAAAAATTTCATTTGCATAGAAGAGAAGAACTGGCAGAGCCATACACATATTGAGACCTGAAGAGAGAATTTCTTCATAAAATGACATATTTTAGCTGGCTTTATTGCTGCAGCGTTCAAAGTCTTGAATGATGTTTTAAATGCCCTGGTATATTTGCAGTCCCTCACTGGTCAGGCACTGCCCAGGCCCCCCAGGGAATGGGCACAGCCCCAAGGCTGCCAGAGCTCCAGGAGTGTTTGGACAATGCTCCCAGGGATACACAGGGTGGGATTGTTGAGGGGAGTGAGCAGGGCCAGAAGTTGGACTCTGTGATCCCTGTGGGTCCCTTCCAACTGGGGATATTCAATGATTCTATTACTAAACCACCTGCTGGATTGATGTCAAGTCTATCACCAGAATTAAATATTTTAATACAATTTTGTTCCGTTAGTCCTTAGGGCCACAATACCTCTTTTATCCTGAGCCATTGCTAGCAGCAGCCTGCCTTAGGTTTAAGGGCAGTTAAAATAAATTTTTAACCGGATCAAGACAAAATCGTGTCCTTTCCTGAGGTGAGCTGAGGTGTATTTCCCATCTCTTTGCAGTGACTAAGGCTGAACAGCCAGCTTGGGATGAGTGCTGGGCAAGTGATGGACACCCACCAGAGGGACGGTGCAGGTGATGATCTCACTGCCTAATTGAAACAGCCACACTAGAGAGCTTTGCCTGTCTCTGCTTGCAGTCAGTGGAGCCCAATTCACATTTGGCCCAGCCCAGCCAAGTTGTGCTGTCTGAGGAAGAGGGTTTTTTAGCATCTCCTAAGGCCCTGGAGCTGGATGCATGGAAGCATAAGCTTGAGTGACCCCCTGCCCCGAGGGACACAGTCACCTTGCATTAGGAGAAAAGCTGATGGCAGCAGCCTCCCTGGGAGGATGGGGCAGGAGCTCTGCTCTCCAGGCAGGCACAGTCCCATAGGATTGAGCCAAGGAAGGATGGAGAAGTCAGTGAAAACTGAGGAAAATTTTTAGGTGACGCATGGCCAGGAATGATGTAAGGGAGAGGAGAATTAGCTTGATAACTGGGAAATTATTTGTTTTCAAAATAAAAAACACTGTGGATTCAGTCCTCAGCCCTCTCTGTGTTTCCATACAGAACCAGGAGTTTCTCTGGTGACAGCCTGGGGAAACCTGTACAGAACCACGCACGTGGCGAGGTGGGCTCCCAAGGGACCCACCAGCTATCGCTTTTTAATCCAATACTTCAGCAATTGCTCACCAGGAAGAGGAGAAAATGCCCATTTGAGTGTGCAAAATGCCCATTTGTTAGTAATTTCATGTTCTGAAGCTCAGCTTATGCATAAGCTGAGGGTTGAAGGGAAAATGCAACTGGTAGTCTGCAATGGCAACGGCATCTCCCTGAAACTCCAGGTGTGATTTCTGAGAGCAAAATCACACCAGAGTTATGACCTTGTGGGAAGCTGAGTGAAAGCAGACCCAGCCATCAACTCTGATCTGAGAAGGAAGTGTGTTGAATGTCACAGCAGGAAAACACTAGACAAATTCAAAATACACATAGTCTAACTATAAAGGTAAAGGGGTAAACTCCTTTGGGTCAAATGAGAGGAGATTTCTTCTCTTGAAGGAAATCTTTTCTTCACAGGAAACAGCTGGTATATTAGGGGGGAATATATTTAAAGTGGCTTAATGTTACGTAAGGGTGTGCCACCTTAATCATATTCATTAACATATCTTCTTAAAAGGCAAAGTCACATAGACAGAGAACTGGGGAAGTGACCAGATCTTATGCTCAGCCCTGAAAAAAAGGCAAGGAATAATAAAACAACAGTGGAAAGAGAAGGAACAGTTTGCCACATAGGACATAGGCAGAGCCTTGTACCATGGACACAGGATGTTCATCTTTGGTCTGGTTTGTGTGTATTATATTGCTCCATTTCCAAACTTCCTATCTGATAGCATGGGAAGAAATATGTATTCTAGACAGCTACCTCAATAAAGTACAGATTTGTTTTGTGGAAAGCCGGATGTTTTCAATGACATGCAGGAATGCTGAAGCTAAAAAGCATTAAAATAGCTACAGCTTGTGGTGCATGTTAACGCAGAGGGAGCCTGCTTGAGAACACTGTGCAAAGAGCTGGACTTCTTCCACTGGGATGGAAATTATTGCCTGGTTTTTCTTGTTAAATGAAAAATGTGCTACATTAAAGATTTGCTTTAGCATAGTATTTTATTTTCCCCATTAAAAAAGTGAAGAATAAAATCTTTCTTTTTCAATGGCAATTTCAGATATTTTCAGATTTTTGAAATCTGAATCATCCTTGTTACACCACGTCACATTTGGAAGGTGTGATTGCGATTTGGAGTGGGGAAGGGATTGTTCAAAGCTCTTCTACTATGTAATGAATAACTAAAAAAAGTCTTTTCCAAATCTCATTGAAACAATATGTATTCCAGATTTAACACTCAAATTTGAAATAGCTGTTCATTTACAAATTTCCCAGTGTCTCCCACTGCAGAAATGTGGAAACAACAGCTCTTTAACATCATGGAGCACTATTCCAGAATTTCCTCATTTTGTTAGAGGAAGAACCTTTCCAATTAGAGGTGCCAAAAATAGCAATTTTCTGATTGATACTGTATAGCTAAATATGTATCATTCGGAGAGTGATGTAAGAACAGGGAAGAGCTAAACCATCCTTGTAAAGCAAAGGTATAACTAATTTGTATTATTTTCTGTTCTCAAAAGATATCAAAGACAACAATATTATGACAAAGAGCAGCTCATGGAATGTCTGTTGCGATCAGGGCCTTGCCTAGAGCTTCTTGGAGACATGCTTAGTGTTGTTAATTCTTGTGATCACATTGAGTTATTCATCTGCTGTCAGTTCAGATGACTTTCCTTTGGGGGACAGCCCATCTCCGCTGAAATGGGCCGTGTGCTGTGCTGAAAGGCTGCAGCAGATTAGATGGAGCAGCAGGAAGGTGTTCCTGCAGTGCCACATGTGACAGCGAGGGCCACCCTGGTGATGGCAGTCAGGAAAAAACAAAGCCTTGAGAGCGAAGAGAGATGTAAAGTGGGAGCATCGCTCGGATCCAGAGCTCCCTTTCATCCTGCAGTGCAGTGCTGGGGTTTTGGACCTGCATGGTCCCTCTAAGGAGGAGCTCCGTGTCCCCAGGTGACAGACACAGAGGTGACAGGATGTGCCGTGACGTGTGGAGTGTGCTCTGCCACTCCCAACTCACAGGGCACACACTGAAATCACATCCTCCTCCTTTCCAGGGACATGAGCAAAGGGGCATGGCAGCGACTGGCCAGGGCCAGCAGCAGGACACGGCCCTGGGAGGGCAGAGCTGTCCCTGTGTGGTGTAGGGCTGGCAGGGGATCCCACTGGCAGTGTTTACATCCCGTGCACCAATTCATGTTCTATGCATTTACCCGTGAGAAGGCAGCGCTGTATGTGCTCCTGCTGCAGTGTTTAACTCCTGCCAAAGGAGCCTTCTGGAAGGCAGCTGGAGCTGTGTCATTTTCTGTAATTGATTATTTTAAGTATACTGGACTTCCATACCAATGGCAACTGGCCTTCGAGCAAGGCCATCAAGAAATTGAAATGAGACACAACCTTGGCAGTTTCCAGGACGCAAATGGGGCGTATGGACAATGGAGATGATTAGAGAAATGTAATTTTGTTAGCAGAGGGAAAATGCTAAGGAGGAAGCAGAAATTTTGAGCAGTTTATAAACCACACCAGAAATGTCACTTCTAGTTGCAACTAGAGCTGATGCTTTTTCCTTTTGTTGTACATGTCAGATTAAAATTCCAGCTCTATAGAAGAAAAGAATTTTCTACCATGATGGTAGAGAAAAACTGACATCAGTTGCTCAGTGAGGCTGTAAAAGCTCCATTTTTCGAGATATCCAAAATGAAACTGGACATGGTTCCAAGCAACTCACTGTACCTGCACTGATGAGGAAGTGGGAGTGAGCAGAGGTCCTCTGGAGGCCCTTTACAACCCGTGTGGTTCTGTGCCAACAGCAACGTGGTCTCTTCCACTGGCATATCAAATACCGGTAGAGGTGGATCTGTACAGTGTTCAGTGATATCACCTGTAATTATAAAAGTGCTCAGCAACCTCCCTTTCCATATTGTGTTTAATTTAGATTTAAAATGAGAGAAAATGCCTCCATTCTGGTTCAGTATCAGCTTGGTGAGCAAGTACACGAGCAGGTATGTGCCCAGCTGGAAATCTCTACACAACTGCAGCCGAGGAGGATTCACTACAATGGCAGCAGCAACTGCAGTTCCAGTTCCCAGCTAAAACCTGGAGCACAGACCTGCCAGGAGATTACATTAGTTTGTTTCAGGGGATGTCCTTGCATCACAGAGAGCAAACACACTGATGCACCATGTCAGAGGGACCCCGAGGGCACCAGGGATGACGCGCACCTACGACATGTGGCCGCCTCACGCTGGAGGAGGGGAAGCTTTCAGCCCTGCTCAGCAATGCCAGGCAGGACAGGATGTGGAGAAGGATGTGTCCCTCACTCAAAACAATGTGAGGCTTATTTTTTTAATCTAGTCAAAATACAAAGATTGAAATTTGGCTGCAAAACCTGGGCCAGCCTGTCTACAACAGCAGAGTGAAACAAGTTATTGAACCTTGGTCTTTGGAAGTGTCTTTGGATTTTTACACCATGAGATTCTGAGGCTGCCTATTCCATTTTTTTAGGGATACCTTTATGATCAAGTTGAAAAATTATGTGAATTTCTTAAAGCTTTCTCTACTTATGCCTACCTTCCTGTTAAGCTCAAAGTCAAACTGCTTCCATGGGAGTGACAGCTCAGATGTGAGTGAAGGGCCAAATGAAAATTATGTGGAGATCTCATTTGACAAGGCCACTTCAGACAAAAGAAATGTTAAACAAATAGCCTTACACAATGGGAAATGGTGAACTTGGGCTGACCCTCGCTGGTGGCTGGGTGCCAAAGGAAAGTTTGAAGCTACCCACATGTTCCCTTTTGGAAAGCTTTCTGGGTTTAATGTCCAGCGTTTGTATATCATTTTAAATGGAAAATGAGGAGTGTTTAATTATTTTCCCAGGGTATGACAGCTGATGGAAATTAAAATGTCTGCCCAGAACTCCTCTGCTTCACAGAGCAAGTCCTGGTAATTACTCAGACGATATAAACCTGGGCCATGTTAAGCCATAGACCACAAATAGATGAGACTGGATAATTTTGCAATGCAAAGATAGCACCAAAGAAAATGAAATTATTCAGGTGCCTCTCCCTAGATGAGTGTTGCTTTTGGGCTGCCATCTGGTGCCACAAGCAGTTACAAAGATCACAGTCTGGGTAACCTCAGATTTGTCTGCTTGGGCAGGGAACACAAAACACTGGGGGAGAATATCTTTTCTCAGGGTAGATGGAGTTAGAAGAAACTTTTCAGATTTCAGGACCACAAGTCCTTCAAATATTATAATAAAACTTCATTTTCCTTGCCTGATATAAACCAAATCATGGCCAGGAATATGAACTCTGCCTACCATGAAAGACCCTAACATCCAATCACCTTGCCATTACCGTCTGGTATTCCAGATTTACTTTTTATTGGCCACTGCAGAAAAGCTGCAGTCTAATATATTCTGATCATTGCTGTCTGGAGTAATGGCAGAAAACAAATTACTAAAGGGATTGATCTCATAAAGCAAAATTAACTATTTGAAATGGAGAGCTGCCACCACAATCTGATGGCACAGTCACAGTTGCAGGAAAATGCAGCTCAGGGTTTGAGGGAAGAGGACCACAGACCCCTGGCCAAGCTGTTTTAAGGTTTGTGCTGGGCATTCTCCTTTTAACTCAAGATGAATCTGAGCTTCAAATGCAAGTGTCCTGAGAGGCTAGAAGGTGCTTAGGGGCAGGTTTGGGGGTGTTGGTCTCTTCTCCCAAGTAACAAGCAATTGGACAAGAGAAAATAGGTCATGTTGCACCAGCAAAGTTTTAGATTGGATATTGGAAAATTTTCTTTGTCCAAAAGGTTGTCAAGCACTGGTACAGTCTGCCCAGGGCAGTTATTGAGTCCCCATCCCTGGAGAGATTTCAAAGCCATGTGGATGTGGCACTTGTGGATATGTTTTAATTGTGGCCGTGGTAGTGCTGGAGCAGCTGTTGGATTCGATGGGCTCAGAGGCCTTCTCCAACCTAAATGAGTCTAAGATTTTGTGATTCTATGTACCCCAGCCCAGCCCCCATTTTTAGCAAGAACATTTCGTTCTCCTGGTAGAAGAAGGATGTTCAGAGCTTTGAGTCAAAGATGCTCCTGTTTGTAGAAGTTCACTGGACTGGAGAAGTTCATGGACTTGATGGAATTACAACCTGTTTCTCCCCATCCCTTTTCTGTGATGGCTGCAAAATGCTTGGCCACAAGAGGAACCACAGAGCCCTCAGACCAAGGTTTAGAGCACTGGTGAAGTCAGACTGGCGCTACCTGCATGTTCTCACTCCCCCTGGGATTTTGGATGACTGGGTTTCAGAGTGAGTTGTTTGGTGCCAATCCTGAGGAGCTGCCACAAACCCAGCTGCTGGCAAACCTTTACCTGGTGGACTTGCTGGGTTGGACATGTTTTGTTGGGAGAAATGTTTCTGCTCTCCTCCCCTGGCACAGTCTCCTGAAGCAGAGAAGGGTGGCTGGTGGCTTTGTTGCACTGATGCCATGACATTATGGGGCAAGGCTGGATAGTCAGGGAACACAAGGCTGGCTAGTCATCCTTCTAGAAATCCTTTTCCATGAGAGGCCTTTGAAACTTCCAGGGGGATCACGGCAATCTCATGGAAATACCCATTATACAAAATGGGCCTGACGAGTGGTTTGTCTTCTGAGGAGAAGACAAGCTGGGTAAAATGTCATTGTTGAATAGCAGGAGGAGCAGAACGGGTCAGTCCTTCTCATTAAATCCTCCTTTGCAGAGATGATTTGACCCCAAGGAGTTGTAAAAATAGACTGCAAAGAAGCTGAGCCTTTCACACGGGCCAGACTGCAGCAGTGGTGGGTGTTCTAATACCTGAATCCACACACTCCTTGCAAGATAATTGCCCATCTCCCTTAATTCAGCTGACACCAGCTGAACACTTTCCAGCATGATGACATGCTCAGTGCAGTTTTCAGGGACAAATTATAAATATTACAACAAATTATAAACATTTCTAGCTACAGGCTAAACACAACTTGTTTTGCCAAGTGGGGCTGAATGTGAGATGTATTTCTGCTGATGCAGGAAGACCCATGAACAAGTCACCAGCTTTCTGATCCTTTTCTCTGCAAAAACATTAATCCATGGCACAAAAGTTACTGTGGAAGCTATCAAAATGATAAAAAAAGAATTCTTGTAGCCTGGTTTCTTGCAGACAGTCACACGCTGCTGTACCTCTTCAGTGCTATAGCCTGAGGTCCAGCAAACCTCCAACAATACACAATCATCGAGCTCTGTCTCTTCAAAGCAGCTTCAGTTCTGCTCTCTTCCTCTCCTGGATCTTTCCTTTCATCATTTCCTCTCTCATGTCACCCATGACCACGACAGAAAATTCACTCAGCCAGAAGACTGCACAAGCCGTTCCCTTGAGTTTCATTCCCATGGATTAGTTGGTGAGTACATCCATGGCCAGCAGCATCTGCTGAAGGCAATGTCTGGGAGGAAAGTTCTCCCTGTCTTTCCCTCTGTGGCAGCACCAACAACATCACTTTTCTCTATGTGCTTCTCTATTCTTATGAAGTTTAGAGGACTTTATTTTTTTAAGCTCTTTACTGCAGCCTGGTTGCTCCCCTGGATTAAGCTGATCACAGCCTGATGGTAACAGCCTTATTTCCACAGGAAACCAGGCTAAAAGCCTTCTCCTCACCTGCACTTGGAAGCTGCCAGTTTGACAATCTGCCAGAACCTGCCTGGCAAAAGCAGACCCCCCCATGCTTCCTCCTGCAATTACTTTCCCATGGAGCCTAAAGGTGAACTGCCAGGTCATTGATCTCGCTGCAAACCAGGCATTGGCAGGAGATCTCTGTGGGGATGAAGAGTCTGGGAATGACACATGCTGGCTGCTCCTTACATCAATCCAGCATTAACTGGTCCCTAAATTAAGAGGAGTCACCAAAAGTGAGCCACAGGCCATTGGACTTACTTTCATTAGTAGCTCCAAAAAAAGCAACCCACTCAAAAGTTAGACAAGGGCTTATCACAACTTATTTTCAGCTTCAGTTCCCTTGCAAGTTTATGCAGTTTCTGAGTGGAACCCTTGCTTTAACCTTTAGAGGAGCACTTAATACCAAGTCAACACAGCAGGCTGCGTCTTCCTCGTTATGCATTTTTAAGCCAGGTAATGTCCACAACTGATCTGATAGCCTGGCCCCACAAAGAGTTTTCCTGGCACCACTTAGGGACAAGACACTGTGGTCGAGAGGAAGTCCTTGACTAGCTGGTGATAGCAATTTTGGGGCCCATTACCCACTTCTGCAGTGGAAGGCAGTGTCATGTCAAACCACGCGTTAACCACACGTTCCTGAGCTCTGTCTGCTCCAGGGAAAAGCGCCTGTAAGCCAGTGAACAGCAGCTGAGAGAACTGATTTAAGTTGGATATGAAACTTTAATGCTGGCACTTCTGAAGTGCTTGTACTTGCAAATCTAACAGCCCCAGTTTAACACCGATGTTTTCAAGTGTTCAGGCTTTTTAAAAGGAAGATGAGCTCCTGGCTGTATCCAGAAATCCCACCCTGAGCTCATCAGAACCAACCTGAACCACCAAGAAGGCTGACATCCTTCAGTGTGCTGCCCAGACCTCTGCCTTAATGACCTGAGTGATGGAGGATGGGGCAGAGAGCACCCTCAACAAGTTTGCAGGTGACACAAAACTGGAAGGAATGGCTGATGGACCCAGATGGATGTGCTGCCACCCATAGGCCCCTCAACAGCCTGGAGAAATGGGTTGGCAGGAGCCACACGGATTTCAACAAGTACAAGGTCCTGCCCCTCTGGAGCAACAGCTCCAGGCACAAGAAGGTGCTGGGGGACAACCAGTTGGCAGACAGCCTGGGAGAAATCCTTCCCTGGCTTCCTCATATCCTGGCTGGGGTGCCCTGCTTGAGCCCCAGTGAGGGGAACAGGTGGTACCTGCCTGCCAGCAGCTCTGACTGCCTGGATTTGTGCAGATCGCCACGGAGAGATGTTAAAACAGTCATTCCAAGAGCGTGGCATGAAGTTTCTTGTGCTGTGGACGGCACTTGGGCTTCTGCTCAAGGAGTGCAAATGAAACCAACAGAACTTGTGCATGATCCAATTCACTCCCTTCTGCTCCTACCTTGTATCTCCAAGTCTATTTTAATCCATTAAGAGATGAGGCATGCACCATTTTTTCCATGATGTCTGTCTGACACAGTGAAATCACAACGAAGTTTTTAACATTAGAAAGAGAACAAATTAATTACAGTGCGCAGAACCCTGAGGAGATCAATTTCTCAATGCCTACGGAAGTCTGAAAAAAGCCAGGGTTTCAATATTTTCTTATTGAAAGCTGGAACAGTGTGTGAGAGCAGAATTAAATGGCTGAAAAACCTGACTGTTGTCAGGCACCAGTACAAAATGTGACTCAGGATATTTCAGTACATCCCAATATGCTCTTGCAACTCTGTTTGCAGAAAACTTTGTCACAAGAGGTGCTCAAGGAGCAGCATGGAGTAGGAGAGTGTCCCACTATTGATTTGCATCTGTGGAAATGCACAGATTTTTATAATTTGTCTTGTTAAGCACAACCTCACTCAGTAGGAAAGATTTCTAACAGCAGCAATGAATTTATTAAAGCTACATATGGCACCAACTGATGGTTTATTCCTAACAGGGTGAAGAAGAGCTGGATTTTCCCTTTTCCCTTTATCACATGGAAGTGTCTAACCAAAGCAGCAGACAGAAATCTCATTTTTATACAGCAATGTCCTCCCGCCCAGGGTAGGCAGTGTCTGCCAGAGGAGTGAAAAGCCAGGGCTGTGCACACTGAAGGGGCTGGAGGTGCTGTCTGCAGCAGTCATTGGCAGGAGAGAGACTTTCTCTTGAATTATTCAGAGCTGTTAACTAGAAGCCAGTCTAGGGTGAGATGAGACCATGGCATTAATTTTGGTTGAGTTTAGACCAAGACAAAATAAGAGGCAAACCTATTTTCACTGTCCATACACAAACACAGCTCCTCTGGTGGGTCGAGGCTTTCAGCTTTATCATCCCCTGATATTCTCTGATCAGAAAATCCCTTGGCAAACTTCATCACACCATGACATGGGTATCACTGGTCACCAAAGCCTGAGTGCACAAAGATGCTTTGCAATCCACATCCTATTCCTTCCTAGGTTCACTAGGTTTTGAGTTTGCTCAGGGAGGATGAATTACATGGTCAAAAATTACACTTGGTGGGTTTCACGGCTACCAGCCAGAAGAGTCTGCACTCCAAACATGGCACTTAGTCCCTGTGGCTAAGCCTGGTAAGCAGTAATCATAAAAAAGCCTCTGGGGTAAGCATCTGGCTTGACTTTTATCTTGGTTTTCTAAATTATGCATCTAAATCATGTTTCTAAGTTTACCCTCCATAGAAAAAGGCCAAAGTTTAACTGGCTTTTCCCCCTCTAACTTCTTTGGCCACAAAAGTTTCCAGTGGCGGAACAAATTCCTTCCGAATGCCAATAAGCAGCCTCAAACTCAACATCCTCATCTGCAGCCCCATGGGGGAATCTTGCCCTACAGTGGGGCCTTCGGATGATGTGTTTTAGCCCAGTGGTATCCAGGGGAAGGAATACTTATTTCCCATTGCCCCGGCTGCTGCAGGGCCATCACTGCTATTTACAGGCTGATAGAGCTCGGCATGACACGGGTATGAACTTCTTGGGTTTTTCCACTGGAGCTGGGTGCCTGAGGCACTGCACTGATGTTGTGCATCTGCCCAGCACAGCAAGAGTTACTTGATGGGCAAGAGAGAGGGACAAAAGAAGCAGTGTCCTCGAGTTTCTCAGTCCTTGGGACAGGTCCAAGCGGTGTGACTGTGTCTTCAGCAATTAAAATTGTGCCGGTGTTAACCCGGAAGTGATCAAAGAATGCAGTTGATGCTTCTTGTTCATCACATAATCCTCAGTGTTCTCAGCTTCCCCCTTGCTGTGAGCTTAGCAGGTGAGAGGACCTGACCAGTGGCTCGTGGCCAGGCTCTGATGGCCCTCATGTGGCTTCAGGCACAGTAGGATGACCACAGGCTCCTTCAGGCAGAGCAGGATGACCATAAGCTCCTGCAGGCACAGGAGGAACCACAGGCTCCTGCAGGCAGAGCAGGAGAACCACATGCCCCTGCAGGCAGGAAGACTAATCTGAGATGTTTCTGGAAAAATCCTGCCATGCAACTTTCCACCAACGGATGTGAGACTCATGTTCAAGGTCCCTGCTCCTCCCTTTCTCCTCTCAGGAATGAGATTGTCAAAGTCACTGTCTTCTATGTTTGCTTTCACTTGTGTTTGTAACTAGTGTCAAAGACCCCTCAGTCCACATCCATCCTCTCTTCCCGCTTTACCAGTGACCCTTATGACCTGCTGCCTTGGATTTGCAACTGAGGTTGAGTCAAAGTTTACAGGTGAAGAATGATTTTAACACCAAAATCCGGTTTAGCAAAACAGGATCCACTTTCTAGTAATTTCTTTGTCAGTTGCTCTAGCATTTGGGGCACTTCAAGGTCCAAATGTCATAAAAATCACAAAATGGTTTGGGTTGGAAGAGACCTTAAAGCCCAGCCCACCCCTGCCATGGGCTGGGACACCTTCCACTAGCCCAGGTTGTTCCAAGCCCTGTCCAGCCTGGCCTTGGACACTTCCAGGGATCCAGGGGCAGCCACAGCTTCCCTGGGCAACCTGTGCCAGGGCCTCACCACCCCCTTAGAGAGACAAAAATAGCCATTTTTGGAGGCCTAGGTTCATAATTTAGAAATCCAAGATAAAGCATTGCCTTGGAATGGCATTTGAGCCACCACGAGCTCAGGGTAGGCTCAGCTCAACATCCCCACGTTTTGGCAGGTTCTGTGCTAGTTTCCCTATGGAGATGGTCCATCATCAGCCTGGCTAGAGCCAGGCAGGGCCACAGCAAGAGCAGAGGAGAGCAGGGACACCAAGAGAGCCTGAGGGTCTCTGTTGCCTTCAGCCCAAGGGCAGCTCCCACCGTGGCCAAGCGTGGCAGTGGTGCCTGGCAGAGGAGAGAACAGACACCCCGACACAGCTCAGGCCTGAGGGGATGCCTCATACCTTCACCAGCAGCAGCTCCTGGGGTTTGTGGAATATCCAACTTCGTGACAAGGGCCATTTTCTACGAGAGCCCCTGAGCCACTCCCAGGTTTCACGTCTTCATTCCCCAGGGCTTCTGGAAACAAATGGAAAGTATATTTCTCCTGATGTTTTTAGCACACATGCCAGGAACTGACAGGAAGGACTGAGCAGACTATTTTTTAATTTTTTTTTTAGCACGTCATGGATGTAAACTCTCGGGGGAGTGACTCAGGACATGAGGGGAATAAAACTTCCTGATGGATGCAGTGTGTGGAGCCCCGGGTGCTGCCAGCACGTCCATGGTGATGGTCGAGCTGCCAGATTCCCCCAGCCCTGCCCATGCCACTTGTCATCCTGACCTTATGTTCCATTCCGAGGGCAAAGGGGCCTATTTTTTCCTTTCTGTTAATTTTAAAGATATAAATATAGAGTGAATCAACCTCCTGCCCCCTTGGGAGTCTTTGAGTTTAAAGCCAAACATGTGAAATTTAGCAGTAGCTCTTTTTTATTTATAGGCTGCTTATTGTTTAGCTTAGCATGAGGTTATGCTGTGTGCCTACAAGCATGGTTAATTAGCACAAGGTCAGCAAGCTTTGCAGAACAATGATGGTTTCTGCTAAAAAATTATTTTCTAAGAAAAAAAAAATACGTTAGCACCAGCAAATAGTGTCCAATGTTGAAACATGATTGATTGTAGTCTTGAATAAAATTTCCCAAATACATATTTTTGTTTGAACAACCACCTAGGTAGTTTTGGCCCCATTGAATTCACCAGGGCTCAGGTCTGGATTCCACCCTGACTCTGATAAAACTCCCTGCAGCTTTATCACCCAGAGCATGAGCTATATTCAACAAGAGATGGTCATCTTTAAGGAAGAAATTCTGTTCCTGTAACAGCAGCTCTGGGGCGGACCCAAGTGAGCAGCACTGACCAAAAATAGGCTGTGATATAGAATTGGCTTGAAATTGAGACCCTTCCTAGAACTGTCCAAAGCTTTTTATTTTACCCACAGTGACTGCAGGACTAATAGGACACATGTCCATTAGTCTGCAGGAGATTGCTGTAATGAATAATAATGGATTTGACAGCAACCCCGAGGTAACTCAGTGGCTCTGACACTGCTTCCCAGTTCTCCCATATTTGGCTTTCATCCTCTCTGATTTCTGCCTTCTGCCACATGCAGGAAATGAAAAAAAAATGATTGGGACATTACTTTATGGGAAAAAAAAAAAAGAAAATTAAATTATGACTTAGATTTCCGTTTAAGGAAGACTTTGCTAAAGGATCAGAGAAAGGGGCGCAGTTACGGTGCCTCCTTGGAGAGCCAAGCTTTTTCCCAAAAGGCTGGGGAAGCATGTCCACATGCTACAGAAAGGGGCTGGCAACTCCTGTCAATAAAGTCACAGTGATGTTTTTGGTTGAGGTGACCAGATCACAGAACAGTTGAGGCTGGAGATCTCTCCAGGTGTTTCTGGAGGTGTCTAATCCAGCCCTCCACAAAGCTGGACCAGCTGGAATAGCTTGCCCAGGACTGCATCTAGGCAGTGCTTGAATTTCTCCAGGGTTGCATAGTTCACAGCCTCTCCTGACAACCTGATGCTTTGTCCACCCAACTGCACAACAAACAAGTTCTTGTTCTATTTAGGTGGAATCTCATATATTTCACTTTGTGCCTGTTGCCTCTTGTCCTGGCACCACTGAGAAGACCCTGCTCCATCTTTACCCCTTTCCATCTATTTTTAGGTAGGACGGAGACAAGTGAAGTTTCCTCACAGAAGACGAACATGAAGGTTGGACCTGAGGAGGATTTTTGTGGACAACCAAAGTTAAGTTTGCTAAAATAGGAGCTGTAACTGTAGTTAGGATCATCTGTGACTCCAGAAGAGCCTCAGCCATCACCTTTTATGTCAGAGGAAAGCACCAGAGCTTTCTCCTGGAAAAAGCAAGAGCACTTTTCCCAACTTTGGATTCACTCTAAAGCTGCTACAGGCAGAGGAGGTCCTGGGCTGTGGCTGGGGACAGGAGGCTGTTGGCACCCTTCCAAGGGCAGGAGGGTGTTCTTTCCAGCCAGGAAAAGGTGATTTGGGGGAGTGGATGTTCTCAGGGGCACATGGAACTGCCAGCATGGCCTCGGGGAGGTGCAGAGGAGGGAGAGCAGAAAGCAGAACTCCCAGGAATTCCTGCCAGAATAAATGGAAGATCTTCCCAGGCTGAGCCCATGGAGGGACAGCACAGCTCGGTAAGTGCCTGCAGAGACACCACGAGTGTGAGCAGTGGTGTGACAGGGGAACCAGTGTCTTTTTGAGGGTACCAGAGAGCTGCAAATATCGGGCCAGGCAGAGGTCAGAGCAAATGCCTGCTTGCAGAGTGTCCTGCTGCATCCAGAGAGGGCCAGTGTCTCCATTCATCACTTTCTGAGCTCTGCAGGATGAAGGGATGTTCCTGGTGAAGGGACTGGACCAGCTGGGTGCTGCTTACTGTGCTTTGATGCTTTTGTACAAGGTGCCTGGGTGAGAGGGAAGAAAGGGACCCAGGAAACCGAATTTGTATGCATTTTGCATGGAGCTCTGTGTTCAGGCTGGCAGTCCTAATCATGCTGCAGTTTCATTTCACAAGAAGAAAAACATTTGGTTCTGAGATAGCTCTGAGTAGCACTTTATCTCCTGGGTGGTTGTTTTCTCTTTGCATGGGGGGAAGTGCTGTAGTCTTAAGTGGCATGCCTTGCTATAAACATAGATTGGAGCTCCGTATGTTATAGAAAACGTTTCCTCAGCTAGGACACACAGAGAGCTCAGTGTGCAGCTCCTGCTAGACCGCAGGCAGAAATGCTCCTTTGAGGCATCACAACATCCAGCTTTGAGCAAAGGCTGGGGCTGGTGGTCCCCGGCTGAAGCACAGAGACCCCGTCTGCCAGCTGGGTGTAACAAGGGACACCCTCCCAGGTGCCTTGTGTCTCCAGATCCACCTTCTTAGCAGGCTTCCCTTTGAAGCGCAGCTGGAGCTCGGGGCCCTGGGTCAGGCACCTGGCTTTGAACTGTGTTTCTGTGGGATCACTGAGTGCCACAAATGTGAGCAAACTGGCTACAGAACCCGGGAATTAACTGGATTTGAATCACTTTGATTTCCATGATGGGAAAAGATTTCAGAGCTGCACCCATTTTTATGTATCTTTTGAAACTTAAATGAAAAAATAAATCCTAAGTGTGAATTTGGGCTTGTTCAGCTTCTTCATTTGAGTCAAATTCCACGTCAATTGTAGTCGTGAAGCATCTTTCCCCTCCACCTCCATTAAAGGCTGAACGTACAAATAATTTCTAAAAATATTTGATATTTTCACATGAGTTGTTTAACTTTTGCATTAAAAGTCTAAACCCATGGAGCAGCATCACTCTCTGGTACAATCACTCACCCCCTGCCATTTCAATCTGTTTCCTGGAGATGGAGACCACAGGTCCTTTGAAAACACCCAGCATGCTGCAACATCCTCAAAGTTCACATAGGTTCGAGATGGCTGTTCGTGTCCTCTGGAGACAGAAACAAAGCACAAAATGTACCAGCTGGGATGTACCAGAGTAGATCTGTACAGAAAATATGTTGCTTGCTTCTATGACAACACTGGAGACATGAGAGAAATAAGACACTGCACATCCCACACATGAAAGAGCTGAAGCTGCCTGTAATCCTGCAGTGACCAGAAAGCCCTCTCATCAATTAATATTCATGTTTGTTTGCATGTTTGCATGACTCAGGTGTCTTGGTGCACAGCATTTGAGTGTGACATCTCTCTCCAAAACCCTCAACAGCAAGTCCCGAGTTGACTGTTGCTGTGGTGCCTCTGATCCAAATTTTAGGAGCCCTGAGGAGAAGGGAGCCTGTGAGGAATGAGCTGATGGCAGCCCTGTCTTCTGCTTTCCTGATTATAACAGGGAAGAAGACAACCTCCCACTCTGCAAACAAGATTATCTGTCAACAGCGTGGTACTGCAGAATTTAAGTACTATCTCTACTGAGGGTGGTCCTAAAAGCAAGGTCCAAGTGCTGGAAATCCCCACCTGGAATGCAGGGTCAGGAGTCTGGGGGTTTTTCTTTTTGCCCCTCTACCAGGGTGCTTGGAAGATAAAATGGTTTGCTTGAACCTTATATGCTGTAAAAGCAGTATGAAAGTGAGGACAACACGTGGTGCCCATAGAAAGGTTTCTGGGCCTGCCTTTGTGCAGGGCAGAGAGTTGTGGGTCCCAGTGAAGAGTGGTCAGGGCAGTCACAGCCCATTAATGTCCCCAGTCCCACCTGCAGAGGAATGAGGGAATGATAACTCCAGAAGTGTTTTCACGTGTAAAGGGGAGCCCTAACCTGCACCCCACTCCCAGAATGTGTCAGTAGGGATTAAGAATGGATTCTCACAAGCAGGAAACACTGTGCTCTCCTACTGGGACCTGTCTTGTTAGTTCAAGAGACCAGGAGCTGCCTGCAGCCCAGGAGGAGGCTGTGAGTGAGGGGCTCACTTGGGCTGACTCCTCATTCCCTCTGTGGCTGCCCTCCAGGAGCTCCCGAGATGGGGATGTTTGAAGGTGACATGCTTAACCAGCTTTCTGTTTAGTCAGGGTTAGGAGTGGAGGGTTAGTTTGCTGTCATCGTATACCTTCTCCTTAGTTCTCTGCTTCCAACTTCACTTGAGCCAGTGGGAGAGGGGGGAGAATTTTCCTGAGTAATGTCAGCTCGTAACTATGAGCTTGGCATCTGGTGGATCAGAGGCTGAAATAACTTGTGCTGCTGTCTGCACAAGGCTGGGAGCGATGCAGAGGAGGCAGCTTTAATTAAAACCAGCAGCCATAGATCATGAAGCAGCCTTAGCAATTTGCAGGGCTCTGGAGAGTGCTGAGCAGCAGGGATGGAGATGGCCCCCAGAAGGACCTGGAATAACGGCTGGGCAAGGAGCAGAGATACCTGGGGCAAAGCAAACCTATCAGCTCTGATTCTGGCCTTCTCTCCCCACACAGAGACCCCCAAACCCAGCCTACTCCACCATGTGTGACAGGGGTGAGCCATGCTCCCAGGAACACGCTGACAGGCTGCCCTGTCCTGCTGACCATCGTGTGTGGTCAAGGCTTTGGGCAGGGGACACCAGTGCCAACGTAAGTCTGAACCTCCTCTACACTCCTGTTGCTAAACCACTGAATGGCCTCGGGTATTTGATGTGGGGCAGCAGTGGAGATGAAAAATATTTTGTATATGTATTAAAAAAAATTTACATCCCATCCTTGGAAGTGTTCATAGGCCAGGCTGGACAGGGCTTGTAGCAAACAAATAATGGAAAGTGTCCCTGCCCATGGCAGGGAGTGGAACAAGATGATCTTTAAGGTCTCTTCCAATCCAAACCAGTCTGTGATCCTAAAATTATATGCATAAAAATGCATTAAAAAAACCTTGCTTAAAAAATCTTTATGCAGCAGTGCATACAAAAAAGATTTCTGTGCTGATTGTGCTGGAGAGAGCATCCAGTAGTATAAGCCAATATCTATAAATCCCTGTTCTAAAAGGTGAAGCAGCACATTCAAAGAGAAGCCTTTGGCTTTGTGCTCCAGGTTAAGGCAGGCTGAAGGTCTGCATCCTGCCCCTGGCCGTGGATTTGCATCGCCAGGGTCTGATCTGGTGCTCAGCAGAGCTCAAACTGGGAATATGCCTTTGCTTTTCATTAGAGGTTTGGATTTGCTGAAAGCAGCTAGATGTATTATTCATGAGCATCTCCTGTGGAAGTCACAGACCAGTTTTCCTGGACTGCATTCAATGGAACAGATTTCCATGGAGCACGACAATGGGGTCGAAAGTCTTTGTGTGAAACTTCTGTCAGCTACGTGCAGAGAAAGTCATGAACATCCCAATCCACAAGAGACTACAGAATACTGAGTTTGCTGTCTCTAGGAATTTGAAAATTACAAGTCAGGCCTCAGTCATAACTTTTGGGGTTTTTTCTTTTTTTGCCTTTTTTTTTTTTTTTTTTTTGCTTTGCTTTTTAATACAAAGAAACCTCAGGGTCTTTATTTGCTTACTGGTATGTAAACATTGAGTTCTTGTTCTCAAACACTCAGGCCCTCGTAGTCGTGGAAATAAATCTATTTCTAAATGAAAAGTCAGATTCTCTGGCCATAGCAACTCTAGAAGCAACTCTAGAGAAGCTGACTGCATGTTTCATAACTCTTCTGGTGTGAACTGAACACTCCTGCAGATTATTGCTACCACCTGAGGTGGATCTTCTCCATCTGGACTTGTGTGTAGAGCAGGTTATCACCCCTGAACTTAGGAACTGGTAGCTGGTTTTTAAAATCTCCCAAAATGAGCCATTCCAACCAAGCAAAGCACATCTGAGGGAAGAGCTTGAATCTGTGGAATTCATTAAGTGTTCAAGGCCAAGCTGGACAGGGCTTGGAGCAACCCGAGATAGTGGAAGGTTTCCCTGCCTATGTTGGGGTGGAACTGAAGGAATTTCAAGGTTCCTTCCAACCCAAACCATTCTGGATTCTCTGATTCTATGCATATCCCCAAATAATGGCTATGAAAAAGGAATTTTCTTGGCTCCTGCTTGTCCAGGAGGAGCTGGAGCCTGCACAATCTGTGCTGGCAGAAGGGGCAGAGAACCTGGCAAAGCATAGAGGTGGCCTCTGCTCTTGCTTTGGGATGACACAAAGAGATTCTTTTTATCTTAGGGCTGAACTGCTGCCAAGCTTTATTTTATATATATATATATAAAAAAGATATAAATATATATATATAAAAGAAGGCAAGCTTGGGAAACTTATGGGTACATTTTAGCCATGTGAATTATGCTGCATCTGTTTCCATTCACTCTTCCCTCCTCCAGTTCCCAAATCTGACTCCTTGGACTGATCCCGTCGCTCTGCCAGGAGAGTGGTGGCAAGTACAGCAAACACCCAGGACGGTGTTTTGCTCGGATGTTGAGGTGTTGGATCAGCTGCAGTAGGGAAAAGCCAGCACACATAGAGGACTCAAAACCTCAGATGTGGTAAAGTTTCATAACAGAAACCAACAGCTATCCAGTTTGTGTCCTTCCCCCTTGGAAGACAACATAAGCAAAAGTCTTCCAAAAGTCATCCATTTCTGTGAAATGCTGCCCTTTTAAGTCCTTAATTGTGGCAACTTTGGGGTTGCAAAGTGGCTTCTGAAGAAGGTATGTAGCACTTGTCTAGATGTGATGTTGGATCAAGTTCATCAGCTGACATAGCTGCATTTAACCATCCAACACTTTGCTTGTTTTAACATGAATCTCACTTGCCGTTGAGCATTTTATTTTGAAGCTGATCTCTTGAAACCAAGTCCCTATTTATGAGGAAATGGTGCATCTCCAAACCAAACTAGGCTGTGCTTCCTCCTGTGCTCACCTGGGCTTGTAGGGCAGTGTCTGAGGCTCAGGTTGCACTGAAAACATTCAGGACAGCTCTGCTGACAACCTTTTCACCTCAGCAGTTAATCTCTCCTGCTGGCAACCATTACTGTTTATCCATCCAAACTCAATGTCCCTTCCTGGAGCGTGTCCCTGCCAGGAGAACCTGGTGGGATGGAGGCAGCTGACCCTGATAAAATGAGTTATAGCTAAACCTCTGCACCAGGAGACCTGAAACGCACAGTGCCACAGTCATGTCGTCAAAGACCAGGAGCTGCCTTTACCTTCTCTCAGAGGGAAAGCTTCCCAGCACTCAGTTGTAGTGTTCCTCAGGGCTGAAACAGCTTTAGGAAGAGGATCAGGCTGTGAGGATCAGCTGTTCCACCTTGTTCAGAGCTGCCCTGAGTGTTGCAACCCAGGGCTTGTAAAAACTCACAGAGGCGGCAGGTTTCTCCTCTCACAAATTCCTGAAGCTTTTGGGGAGGATTGAGCATTGCTGGGCTGTGAGGTTCTAAGGAGCTGGGCCAAGGAGAGTGGAATTAGAGACTGCAGGAAGCTTTCATCTAGAAAGCCAAGCTGTGACTCAAGCAGCTGTACTGACTTTGTACAGTGGCCTTCCATTGCTGCCGAGTGCAGGTGTTCAAAGCGGCTGGAAGTGCTCCCTGGCATAGGAGGTGTTCCCATCCTGTCAGGGGAGACAAAGAAAGGACATAGAAGGGAGGCAAAATAATGGATGCTCTGTTAGCCTGTCCTAAACTGTGAAAAAGCTTAGAATAAAATTGCAAGAGTTTTTTTGACAACTCAGGAGATTGCCGAGGGCACATCTGAGTGTACCATCTGGGATGGGAGCTCTCCCAGCTCTCATTTGGTGCTGTGGAGGTTGGACTGCTGGATATCAGAGAATTTGGCTGCTGTCATGCCACAGCAGGCTGAGTCATTGACTGTTGAGACTTAGAAGTGCTCTGCTTTCCCTCATGCCCTCTGCTCCTGTGCTGCTTCACAGGTGCCCTCAGGTATCGGCCTTCAGGGTGAGCAGGGATACGTAGACCCTTGGGCTCTCTCCAGCACACAGTTACAGAGGATTTCTGACTCAAATGTGAGTTTGGCTTTTGTTCTCTGGGTTTTGGGGAGTTTTTATTTGTTTATTTTACCTTAGCAAAGGAGTCAAATTCCTTATTTCTTAAGGAAAACAAACTCGTCAAGAAGATGGCAATCCTTTGGAAGGCTTCAGAGGTCCTGAGGTTCCGTGCTCATTTCTGATGGCCCATCTGGCCTGAGACTCCCTGCTCCAGGATCAACAGGATTGGCTTTTATGCAACTTTCCAGAAAGAATAATTTTGGTACTACTCAAGAGGAGGGTGAGGTTTTTTTCTCTCAGCACTTGTACAACAGCAAGTCTTGTGGGGGCACCTAGAAGGGATCTGTGTTTCCTAAAACATGAGAGCTCTGAGCTCTGATGGTCAACAAATGAGAGCGCTTTTATTCAGGCTTTTTAAATACCTACATAACTCTAGGTTTGGTGTGCAAAGTTTTCTGTGGACATATATTTTTATTGTCTCCTTGCAATCTCTTTTTGGGTTTGACCTTTGAAGGACGGTAAAATGAATCTGTTTATAAGAGTGCTGAGCTAATGTGGAGACACCTGGGTTTTCTTACCTCTTCTTTTTTTTTAGGGACCTTCAGGAATTTGCTTAGTTTCTTTTGACCTCTCCTTCTTCCCTGGCTTAAACGCTTGGGGAACTCAAGAAAAATGCGCTGTAAGAGACTCAATAGTACTTAACTTGTGAATGGAAAATGAGAATTACTTAGAAATAAAAGATAATTAACATAGTGGGAATGTCTCCTGGAAACTTAATGCAGGCTATCAAATGTACAGTATATTTAAAATGTTCATAAAATCAGATTTTTATTCTTGCAGAACTTTTCAATGGCTCCTAAGATTGATGAGCACTGGCTGGCTGCGTATGGGAGTGCGTGGAGACTTGCCTGGAATTTATTTAAATTTCCTTGGAAATCATATGACTTTCTTGAGGCCAAAAGTCCTGAACCAAGTATTTCTTGTGACAATGAGCGCGTTCGCCTCGGTGCATTTGTGACAGATGCAAGCAGGCTATTCTTTTGCTAAAGAAGAGTCGGGCAAAGCAGTGATATCACCCTCCAATTAAGGATGTGGGTAAGAGGCTGGGAAGGGCAGAGGACAGCCTGTCCTGCTCTTGGACAGGGCTCACATAGCCTGGTGACACAATTATAAATGTCCCAACAGGTCTGCTCAGGCTGCTGAGTTTGCTCACTGTAAACAAGTCTCCAAACCCATGTCACATGAGCTTGGGTGTCCTGTAAGCAGATCTCTCACTCTGGGAAATGGAACGTGTCCCAGGAACCACAGTAACGCAGCTCTGCTCACAGGGGGACACTGAGGGGACAAGGACCCCAGTCCTGATGAGGCCTGTCTGTGAGCTAAATTTGAAGGAAAACCAGCAAAGGGTTTTCAGACGCAGTTACAAAATGAGTTGTATGCTGTGAGCAGAGGCAGGAGGACACCCCCAGATGCTGAACATTCATTACTGGGGCTTTGCTGGTGTTAGAGATGGGTAATATTTTGATTGGCTCTCGCAATTAAGAGATTAATATTTTGTATATGTTAAAAGAAGTTTTATTGATGTTGTTGTTTGTTGTTTGGACGTGCTCTGTTCCCCTCCCCATAGCCCCTTCCCCCCCACTTCTGTATTGTCATTGGACAGCCTTGGCTGTGGGGAAGGCTTGTTGCTAAGGGGCGTGGCATGGCAACACCTGACCTCCAATCAAGTTGCAAAGAAAGCAGTCTCCACCAATAGACGGCAAAGAAGAAGTTGACTGACAGGCTTTGGGAGGGGCCAGGTTTGGCTGATGCAACACCAAGGGTATAAAACTTGGAGCAGCCATTTTGTGAACGAGCATGTGGTGGACAGTCACAAAACTCCCAGCGCTGTTGTTTTTCCTTATTCAGTCTTTTGTTGTATTTTGTTAAGGTTTAATAAACCTTTAAAATTTTTAAAAGTGAGGGTCGTCTCTCAGACTGGTGTAGCAATTAGAGACTCCCAGGAGCAACCTCAGCCTGGCGGGCACAGATCACGGCAGGAAGAGCTCAGCCCATGTTCATGCAGTGGAATGCCGTCCTGCCTCAGTCAGGTGTGAAACCACGCTGGGGGTCTCATTTCAACAGCCCCAGGGGGATGCAAAACAGGGGGTGGCCAGTCATCACCTCAGCTGCCAAAATTCGGGGGAAAGAGACAATCACAAGTGCTAAAGATGCCAGTTAGACCTCCAAATAAATTGTCTTCTGTGGCTGGGAGAAGCACCATTGCTTACCAATACGTGGGAAGCTGTGTGGGTGTCAACAGAGACTTCAAGCAGCCCATTGAGGTTGATGTTTTATTCCTGGTGGAATTTGTTCATTTATTATTTCCCCAATAGAGATTTGGAGTAAGGTCCCTGCTTGTTCAGAAGCTCCCAGTGAGATTTTTAATGTCAGTATTGATTAGGAACAATGAAGGTGGATTTTACAAAGAGGTGCTCTAATGCGATATCCTCTGAATAATTATTTCCTACCTGTGGTCAAACAAAACATCAAAGCAACACAATACTAAAATCTTCATATAAACTCAGTGCTTAACTACATTTTCTTCAAATGGATGCTAAATGACAGATATTTTTTCATGCACCAGAATTCATCACTATTGCCTTATTTTATTCAAACTTACCGATATCTGTCTTATGATCTGTTATTTTCTGTGCAAAAATTATCTCCTCTGGTGCAAAATTCCCTCTTGCAAGGACCATTAAGAGTAAATGATCCTATGGGTATTTAGTTAAAGAACATTTGAAATTTTCAGCTGAAAAAAGGAAATGGATTGGAAAACCTTCTGAAAACTGGATGACTCTACTGGCATCAGTCAGCCCTCAAGTTGATAAATCAAAGCTTTGCCAGCTAAAGTGTCTCATGAGGAGTGCCAGTTAAGTAAGATACGAGGTTGTTCTTTGTCAGAGCCTTGATGTATGTGTGTGGTAGGAATAAGCGGGTGGCTTTGGACTTGTTAGGCATCAGAAGTCCCCTCTGGAAGGCAAGATCAATCTGTTTTCCCAATCTTTGCCTGGGTTCTGTACTTAGTTATGTGACTTCCCCTTGAGAACATTTCCTCTGAATATTGTTCATAAATATTTCCAAAAAACCAACAGACTATTGTTTTGCTTCCGTCTTTATTTTGTTCCTTTTTTTCTTTTTTAAAATTTTTTTTTCTGGATAGCTTTTCAGCAGAGAATATTACTGCTGTGGGTCTTTTCAGCAGGCTGGGAAGGGAGGGGGTTATTGTTCCTGGGTTTGGGCAGTTTGTTTGGATGGCTGTTGACTTTGTTGTTGTTGCCTTTCCCCTCCATTTCTGACAGTCTGGGGAAGTAGGTGGTTCCCTGTTTTGTTTTTTTGACCATTTGTGAATTATTTATACAGGCAGGCTTTTCTGGGGGCGAGGTTTTCTCTGGGTTTTGCTGTTTGCTTGTAGGGTTTGTTATATCTTGGGGCACTTTTTGTTGTTGTTCAGCTTTTGTTACCCTGAAGTTGTTTGCTCTTTGTAACTTCCAAGTGGCTGCTCTGGCTGGGAGCTTCTGTAGCTGTTTCTTGACGGGCTGACTTAAAACCTAGAAGTGCTTTTTCCTTCACTCCCAGGCTGCCCACTGCTCAGGGAGAGTGCAGGGCCAGGAGGTCGACTTTGGTGATCCTTGTGGGTCCCTTCCAACTCTGGATATTCTGTGACTGAATCTGTGGATGAGGGAAAGCCGTGGATGCCACTTGCCTTGTCTTTAGCCAGGCTTTGATGCAGTGTCCCTCAAGTTTCTTGTATCCAGTTTGGGGTGTTACTGCCTGGATGACCTGATGACTAAAAGTGTGGGAAAACTGCCAGGATCACTGAGTCAGAGCAGTGGTCAGTGGTTTGTGCTCTGTCTGGAGGATCTTATAAGGGGGATGGCTCAGGGATTCCCCCGGGCCATGTCCTGCTTCTGCTTTGGGAAGGAGGGTGAATGGAGGCATCTGACTTTGAAGAAAGTTCTTTGGGAAGGATGAGCAGTGAGCCCACTGTCAGGTCATCCAGGACTTTAATTGGATCTATTCCCTGATTTTCAGGGTTAGATAACTTTTTGCATTGCTCTACAGTACCTAAATAGCCCCTCTGAGGTTTGTTTCCCCAAGTGCCGATCCTATAAGGCATTAAAGAAAACCTCCCCCCCAAATCACAAACAAACAAACAAAACCTCAGACACACACAAAACCCCAAAAAAAACCCCAAAAAACCACAGTCATAAAACCCCCAAACACACAAAAACCACTCCAAATAATCCCAAACACATATATTCATTTGCTTTACTGCTCTACAGGTCACATTGGGTATTTTATCCACCTGCCTTAGCCAGTTCCCAAAAAAGGCCACCCCCAGAAGGTGTTCTAGTCCTAAGGCATCCCTTCAAACAGGTGTCTTCCTCATCTCTCTGCCTGCCCTCCTGGATGTAATTGGGCATCTCTAGTGTAACAGGTCAGCTTTAAAAAATTCAACAAAATGTACAACTGTTTGCACAAATGGTGAAAACTTGAATTTTCTGTATTTTTAGTTGAACAAAATTAAAATTTGGAAGCTAAAATATTAGGTTGGGGTGTTTTTCCTCATTTCATTTCATTTCATTACTCCTGCATTAAGTAAGAGTTATGAGATGGAGGGTGCTTCCTCCTGCCTTGCTTTCTTCCCCTCATCCACCCTGAAGGTTGGTAGGTGAACATCTGGGAGGTGAAGATCTGGACTAGCAAGAGAGGAAGGCTCCTGCAAGCCTGAAAGAGGCAATACCACCCCTCTTGCCATGCCATCCTATTTGAACTTCCAAGTGCAGGAAAACTGGTCCCAGCCTTTTCACCAAGCCCCTGACTTGGGAGCACTAGGATTTTTTTAAACCCAAGCTGCTCTGAAGCTGTTTCATCAACTGTCAAAGGCCACAGTTCCCCACTGAACTCTCCTGCCAGGTGGAGCCTGTTTTGGAGAAGTGGGCATGGGTTCACATGTGTCAAACTTGGACCCCCTTTCCCCTTTTTGCTAGGCTCTTTCCCTTACCCACACTGAAATCTCCCAGCTGGGAAGAAACTCTGACTTTTCATTCCTTTGGCATTTATTAATTCCCTTTTTCTGTAGCCCTAAAAAATTCAAAATGAGCAGGCAGTTACTTCAACACCTTCATGAAAAGATGAAGAAATATTATAAGCTGATTTCACTCCTGTCTGATTAAAGGGAAAGAAATAGCCTGTGGTGTAAATATGCAATTAAAAATAGTAGCAATTAGAGTGTCTCAAGAATGAAACAGGAGCTTGCTGTGAGGTAGAGCTGCTTTCCCTTTTGCCTGTGCTTCTAATTCCAAACTCTTTGACGTTGGGATCTAATCTTAACAGCTGATGCTCAACTTCTGGTTTTGCCACGCATGTTAAATGTCGTTATGTAAACTCAGTTCTGCCTCAGACCTTTGCTGCCTGTCAGTGGTGCCAGGATAGCCACACCTGGACACCCCTGCATGCTTTTGCATGGATCAGCTTCATTTTTTCATGGTCAAAGGGAAAAGATGCCTTCTGGGGTGAATCTGGGGCTCCTGCTCTCTCATGTGCTGCTTCAAGAAGCGATATTTGGTGCAAACTGAGATCTTAGCATCACTAAAATCAAACACTCCCTGTGATGGCCCTATTTCCTGGAGTCCTGCAATGGCTTGGCTTGGAAGGGACCTTAAAGATCATTTAATTCCAACCCCCTGCCATGGGCAGGGACACTTTCCACTAGACCAGAGCTATTTCAGTAGAGCTACTTGGTCTAGGACACACCAGGAGCCTCTGGAGCCCCAGCTGCAATTCTGCAGCATCCTTGAGGCTGTTTTGAACTCTGAGACATTTCAGTGAATGCAAATACTTTTCAAATGAATTCCCCAATCCAGATAGCCACCTGCACCCTGGTTGGTCAAGGTTGGCAGTTGTGGCTGACCCAGTGTTTGCCCACCACTACCTCCATGTTGTGCTTTTCTAGCTGATATTTCAGAGCTTGCCAACAGAGAGGGCACCACAGAGGATAGATTTCCATTAATCCTTCTCATGCCATGATTCTGGAGCCAGCTGCTCCTCCTGCACCAGTCCATGTCCAAAAGTGAAGACATTAGGATGGGCAGAAGTGACAGCAAATGGAGATTTCAAGTCCCTATGTTGCTCAGCATCCAATCCCTTGTGGCCACAGTCAGAAAAACAGAATACTTAAAACCAGCACATTTTTTCCCTCCTCTCCATTCTTTTTGACACATCCTAATTGTATTTCTAGTCTGTTTTTGACATATTGTTATTAAAACCTAGGAATTTAAAGGCTGGACAGGGAGGCAGCAGCAGCAAGGCTCTGTTTCAAGGAGTGCTTTCCATTTGGGGATCAAAGCTCTGTGCATGGAGGTGCCCTGAATTTTTTAGGCACTGTCTCCCATCTGCAGTAAGGAATTACATGGGCACAAAGCAGCATCTTATGCTTCTGACACATCACACCCCCCCCACAGCAGTCTTGAGCATGACAAAGAACTGCTGTTACCAGACTTGTGTCTAGACACTATTGGCTTTTTGTCATTAGTTGTTATACACCCAGATCCTTTCTAAGAATAACAGCATTCGATGTGTTCCTCGGGCTGTGTGTGGATGGCCCCAGACATGTGCATAACTCTGCACACAAGTGGGTGGATGAATAGGACCCACACAGCCTGGATCCCTCTCCACCTGGGAAAACTCTGCATGGATGCACTCACCTGGGAGCAGTGCAGATGGAGTTTTACAGAGATTAGGCACTGGAGTGCTGCTGGCCTCACAAAGAGCTATTTCAGCATTCCTATCCCCTGAGCTGCGGGCAAACGGATGCTGACTCAACCCTCTGAGCAGCCCTTGTGTCCCTGTCTGTTATCATCATCTCTTAGTTCTTGCTGTAACATCTGTGTCCCCAATGAGACGGCAATTTCCTTGGGGCAGGGAGCACAACTCAAACAGAGGAGTGTAATTACCCCAAACACTCTTTTCCCTGCTCTCACAGGGATTTTGGCTTCCATGCCTCCTGTTTGGATGAAGCCATGGCTCAGGGAAAGGGCTCTACCAACAGACACCCTGTGTCTGGGTTGGAGACAGTGCTTGCAGAACTCTGAGGTTCTCCTCACTGCTGAGAGACCTGCAGGGATGTCCTGCACCCTCTTGGAAGGAGGAGTGGGTGGTGGATGGAGAGGACAAAACAGAGTGAGCCAACAGCAAACAGGTCACCACAGTGCTCCTGGCTGCCAGCAGAGCCAAGGTGGGCTGCCAGCACACCTTGGCCATAAGGTCTGTGTGGGTATTGACAATGTCATGTTGCAGTTTCTTCTGTGAACATGGGGAACAAACACGACCTTAGTGCTCCTGTTCTCCCTGGCTGTCCTTATTTCTGCTCGTAGGGCGGCTGCTCCTTGCAAACAGACACAGGCTGCAAGCCCCCCCAGGCTGGGCCCGACAGGGAGATCACAAGCACAGCAGTGACCCTGTGAAGAGACGTGTCCTGGCTGCTGCGGGCACTGGGAACGAGCTCGTTCCCAGGGCTACATCCTGGGGGGGGCGACAGGAGACAGCGCAAAGCCTCTGCCCCGAGCCACCCCCAAGGCACCACAGTGACTGATCCTGCTGGCATGCCGGGACAGACCCAGTTAAACCAGAACTTCTGGGCATGTCAGTGCTTCCTTCAGTCAGATCCTTTCTGACTTGAGCCCTGGCCCTTCTCCGGCCCTCCTGGTGACATTGTTCACAGCCCTGGTGCTATCATAAGATGCAGATGATTGTCTAAATGCTTAGATGAAGTGTTTACATCTTTTGTTGTTTTATTCTCTAGAGAGTTGTGCTTAACTGGCCATGCAGTGGGATGTTTTTCTGCTGTAGGTCAAAAGGCAATTGGGAAGAACTGGATATTTTATTTAAGGCAGGGACCTGCCTCCTGCATGCCATCAGACCAGCAAGTATAGAAAAGCAGCATCCATCTGAGGTGTGAAAGAAGCCCAGAGAAAGGGATCCAACCCTTGATGCTAAAACCCATCTGCTTTTTACTAGATGTCTCCTTCATCTCCACTCAGCAGCCTGGGAAGTGCAGAACTGCCCCAAACACAGCTTTTACTCATGCTGTCACAGCCCCCAACTCTACTTACTCCAAGAGCACGTAGAATGTTTTCCCTGACTCTTTGCAATCCCCATGCTCTGTATGCTTCTCCTCCCGGCCTTTAGCTGAAAGCACAGCAACATCTCCTGGAGCCGGGTGGCTACTGCAAGTTCAGTTGTCAAAGTGCCACCATCAAATCCCCAGGAGTTCCCTCAATTCGAGAAACTCTGGATTTGTTCCCATCGTGCAGGTGCCAGGGGTGCCTCAGGGGCAGTGTGTGTCCTGAACACTTCCTCACCCTTGTGAGGAGAAGAAAAGAGCCGCTCTTGGAAACTGCCTATTCACTGTTCTGATGTCCCAGACCTGACAAGGCAGACACCAGGTTGTGTGAAGCATTTAGAGGGAATCCAGGGAAAAGGAACTGGATTGGTGGCACCATACTAAAGGAGACAGGAGGGATTCACCCCATCAACGAGAGGTGCCAAATGGCTGGATTTTATTATCTAACAAATGGTCTGCTGTAAAGAAAAGCAACTGACGATGTGCGCTGTGGGTATCCCTGACCCAAGGATAAGGAAATTGGAAGAAGGAGCCACCAAATGAGGTTCTCTGCATGAAAATTAGGCAAGATGCTGTCCTTGCTGATCTCCTCTATAAGAAAGAGGCAAAGTGCAGCCATAAGTGATTGGCACCTCAGAGGAAACACAGCAGCAGTGGGGCCAGATAGGATTTGTGTCTCAAGTGCATCTTCCCTGCTTGCAGTGACCCCACATCCTGATGCCACCTCAGGGTACACAACTTCCAGGGGCAGAGCCCACCTGGATGCCAAGCCAAGCCCACCTGCACCTTCCCTCCCTTCTCCTTCTTGCATAAAAGGGTGGAAAATATGGGAAACCAACAGTTGCTCCCATGGCTTAGAGGAAACAGGAAGGAGAGTGAGGGTGGACATGAATGTAGATTTCTTGTCTGGTGCCATGGAAAGGCGCTGCTTGTACTACAAGCCTGGCAGCATCAGCAGCCAAATTATTTGTTTAATTATAACTGCTGTCCTTGATGCATCTTGACTTGCTAATTAGTATTTTAAGTGCTTGTGAAATAGTTTGGATGTATTCCTTCAGCTTTCAGACACGTCTCTATTGCCATTACTATTCCTTCCTCCTGCCCTGTGCCATCACCTAAATAACATCATTTCTGCTTCCAGACGGGCTGAATTCTCTAAAGAGGGAGGGAAACACAAACTTCTTTGCTTATTCATGCACAGGGAGCTCTTATTTGCATAAGAAGAGATGAGGCTGTGGAGCAGCACGCCCTAAAATCTGGGGAGAAGAGAATCTATGCTCCAGGCAGGGAATAATGAGGCACAAACATGGATAAACTGATTTTGTTGTTGTTCTGCAGCATTTCTGGGTTTTTATACCACATTTTCATCACTCAAACCACTCCACTCAGCTGATCCACGGCAATGGTGGGCTGGGAGCACCACTGGCAATCTCTGGCAATTGCTTTGGTGACACACACAGGCGATGCAGAGGGGACGTCCTACATGACTGGATTCCAAAAACAGGCACAGGTTTCTGAATGGACACCACGGCTTCTGTGTCAGACTGCTAAACTGGGGTCAGCAGGAATGCTGACAGGCATGGACAAAGGTGCAGCCATAGGGGGCCTTCTTGGATCTGGACATTAGCTGAGGAATTTATTAAATTGCCCCCACAAGCAGATGAACTTTGAATTACCCTTACAGGGAAAGTCAAATTATGCCTTTTTTTTTTTTTTTTTTTTTTTTTTTTTTTTTTTTTTTTTT